>ML788641.1:92468-112443 GCA_009831015.1 Picea engelmannii
GGTTTCCTTATGAGACCTTAGAGCGGCCAACGGAGTCGTTAAACTCGTCAGGGTGGTCCATACCAAACGGCTTGGGTTATTTAGACAACCCCGGACCGGTTCCACTCTCCCAGTTGACGGACGGTCATTTTCGCCCGTCAACAGGACCTTCAATGTTTTGCTCGCCCTTCCTCTTCCTGTCTTGTCTGGATACATGGGATGTTTTAGGTGAAGCTTCTGTAGGAACAAATTTCCCTTTAATTACTTCCTTTCTTCATGAACCAGGTCCAATTTTCCCTCTCATTTGAGTCACATGTTTATTAGGTTGCTTCTCGATGGGGGTTTTTACTCCTACTCTAAATGGATGGACTACAGAGAACAATGTGGTGTTTCCATTGCAGGTGAGTGAATGATGGAATCTTTGACACTTTTGTTTTCCTTTCCCATTTTCATATAAGACCTTAATTTCATGCGATATGACTCCTCAATGGGGGTTTCTAGTGTTTTTTTCTTTCGAGGGCCTATTTATTGTTTTGGGGACTTTCCCTTTACTCAGTGTGAGTTGGACAAGGTTCATCAAGCTCCTAGGATCTGGAGAAAACCCGACCTCCTCACTTGCATCACCTTCATTCTGTGAATCGGGCACATGCTCCTACTCTTTCAATACCACAGACTTCAAGAAATTATCCCAAAGCATTTCAAGTTCCTTGAGAGTGAAAGTTACCAACAATTTAATAAATCCCTGATGGTATAGGATTTTGTGAGCATATTCAGGGTGATCTTGAACCCTCCTATCCATTTTGGTTAGGCTCTTAAGAAGGTATCATAGTAAATTAAGCTCTTTGTCTCCACTTAGATGCATAAGGAAATTAAGGTGATAACATTGTACAATGTTGAATCGACCCTCACCTGTGATATACCTCTACACTGTTATTAGGGATCCTTTCTAGTATTCCTTTAGCCACACCACAAGGATTTCTTGGCTCTGGTTTCGGTCTTGGTGCTCTGGAACCAGGAATTTGTTGCAAAGATCGAGAGGAAACTTCTCTTTCTTGAACCATATTTCCCCACAGACATGGAGAGTGCAGGATGCTCCAATGAAGTGTTTTGTAACATGAATCGAGGTATCCCCAAGTAAGGTTTGGAATTCATCAAATGTTTGTGTGAAAATAATATCTAAGCATGTGTGGTGTCCTTCAAATGTGCACAGGAAATCATACCACTCAGCCTTTATTAAAATGTCTTTGATTTCAAGTATGGATTCGAATGATTCCAGGCCTTCTGGCTCAGTCCTGTTCAATTTCAATCATTCTCGAGGAAGAACCATGGTGGGAAGAGTAAATCTGATTTCGATGATGCAGTGAATGTAGGTTTCTTCATATTGAAACCGATACCTGTGTATTGTTAACCATCCGTTTAAGTTGTAGTGTCCATGATGAACCAATACCGTTCTCATAATCATAACTGATGTTGTGTAATGATGGAAATGCATGTAATCATGTGTGGATACGCTTTTTTATGATCGTTCATGTATGAAATCACCATTCAAATGGTTCAAATATTTAAAATAACAAATTAAATTATAAAATGATTTCAAAAACTAGCACTCCAATCCTCGTTTGCAAGAATATCCTGGTTCTTGCAATCAACTATGTTCTGCATATAAAAAACTATTATAACTTCTATGAGCTCAACCTATGGAAACTTTCATGACAAGTACTTCAAACCAAACCATGACATGTAATTATCCCTCAATAAAACAAAAATATGGTGCAAATAATCAATCAAGAGAGGTAATGATAAAAAACTAAGTCATTTAGTAATGGGGAACCAACTTAACCAATAGAAAAGGAATTATTTTTGATGTAGGTATAGGGTAATGAGAGAGGAGGGGAAGGGGTGCAGACTTAAGTCTCAACACCTATCACAAGGATCCACCATAAAAATCAGATCAAATTGATTACGATGAAAAAGCGTAGGGTCCAAAAATATTCTCTATTTGTTTCTTTAAGAACAATCACTATTGAATTGCTTTGTGGAACCCCAAAAAAACTAGTGCTAACATGGAGTTCAAACAATCCATTATATATGCAAATATTTGATCACTCTAGATAGGTCCCATTTCCTTAAAAACAAACTTCATGCCACATTGACCATAAGGCTGATGCGTCTAGCCATGGTTTCTTAGCAAATCATGCGTAGATAAAATGCTACAAGTTGCATGGGAAGAAACCAAATTATTTGTTTTCAATAAACCATGTCCATATCTAAAGATTAAACCTTAAGAAACTACAACTTCATAAACACACTTCTAACACTCCATTTATCTACTTGTCATCCATGCTTGTACGAATTTTAAGGAAGATATGGGATAATACATAGATCACAAACCCGACCAATGCTTCCTAGAGGATGAGATATTTCTCAGACAATCTTTCTCATAGGCTATGATCCTCTTCTTCTCCAACGTTGTTTTCTTGCAACACCTTCAAACTACACAAAGTCATTTCCATTTTACGAGAGCATGTGGAAGAAGTGATATGATTCCACCATCATTTGGAATGCATATACTTGTAAGAATTACATGTGCCTCATATAGATAAAATAGTTTCATAACAAGATGGACTTAAGAAGAATTTCCTCTCTACGAATGTAGTCCTCCTCCAACTCATCCCACAACTCTCCATCTAGTCTCTCATTTTTATATATCTAATGATGGAAAAACAATATACAACAAACAACTACTCTAATCTGCTTACAAGAATCTACTCCTAAATCATGTTACACTCAAAATTTTCCATTTCCCTGGGCCCTCCCATGAGGGATTAAAACTCAGTCCTTCTCTGATGCCATGAAAGGAAATGTGAGAGGGACAATACATATTATTACACAAAGAAAAGTTGTGCATGAATGTTATCTATTAGACAATGAAATAGAGTACATACAAATGAAATAATATTTGTCACAATATATACAAACTACCTTAATCTCACAATGTACTTGGTTGATCAAATATCTCAACCTCGCATCAATCTAGGAAGCATCTAGTTCAAAAAAATCTCTTAAATCCAACTGGTTCCAACCACTTTCTAAAGACGAGGAAAAAACTCTCTGCATAGATACAAAATCTACCTAATAATGACCAATAATAATTATAAGTACAAATATGATCACACCAAAGACAATTGGGAGTTACATATTCCAACAAGCCCCTCCAGATGGGTAGGGGGACATACTATTTCATAATATATATCCTCACCATGATGGTGGAGGTGAGGAGAGATATTATGCAAAATCTCCCCCTATTTTCCATAATATCTCCCACTACCCCAACCCTCATGTTGGGGGGGGGAGAGGGAGATATTTTTCAAAACTAAGAGAGTGTTTTGAATAATATTTATTGCATAACATATCTCCACACCCACACCATCTCCCTTTATTTTACATAATATCTCCCCCCACCCCATGTTTTATCTCTCCCCACCATGAGGTTCATGGTGGGGGGGGGATATTATGAAAAACACTCCCCACCATGAGGGTTGTGGTGGCGAGAGATATTATAAAAACACTCCCATGTTTTGAATAATATATTCCCCAACTCCACCTGTTTTGAATAATATATTCCCCAACTCCACCTATTTTTCATAATATATTTCCCCACCCCCTCTTCCCACCATGCGGGTTGGGGTGGAGGGAGATATAAGGAAAATAAATCCCCTTATTTTACATAATATCTCTCCCCAACACCATTGGTGTTGCACAATATCTCCCTCCCCCACCAACCCTATGCAAAAAAGAGGTAGTGTTTTTCATAATATCTCCCTCCATACCCCCCACAACATGAGGGTGGAGGTGGGGAATATATTTTGCAAAAAATGGAGAAAACAACTCTTCCTAGTTTTCATAGCATCTCTCCCCACCCCTATACCCCCACACCCTGATGGTGGAGGTAAGGGGAGATATCATGAAAATAGTTTTTTTTTTCATAATAATCCCCCCACCAGGAGGAGGGAGGTATGGGGAGATATTATGAAAAAGAATCTCTCATGTTCCCTCGGCCCTACCTCACCTTCTTGGAAAATATATGCCCTTGTCCCCCACCCTCACATTCTTGCATAAAGTCTCCCATGGGGTTGGAGGGGACATATTATGAAAAATAGTATCTATATTTTTCATAATATCTCACCCCCAAAGGTGGGGGTGGAGGGAGATATTATGAAAAATAAAGTGTCTTTGATAATATATCCCCACACCCCCACCATTGAGGAGAGGAGATATTATGAAAAAATCACTCCCTATTTTGTATAATATCTTCGTCCAATGGTGGGGGTGGAGGGAGATATTATGAAAAAAATTCTTTGTTTTTCATAATATCTCCCTCCAAACCCCAAAATTGTAGGCAAATATTATGCAAATTAGGGAGATAATATCTCTCTTCACCCCCACCCTCATGGTGCAACGACTTGGGGCAGGAGAAAATATTATGAAAAATAAGGAGGGTGGTTTTCGTAATATCATCCACCTCTCCCACCCTTACTTTTTTCATAATATCTCCCCCAACCCCCGCCCTAATGATGTGGGCGTATGTGAGGGTGGGGGGAGATATGATGCAAAATATGGAGAGTGTTTTTCATACTATGTCCTCCAATCCACATCATCATGGTTTAGGGGTATGTAGGTGGAAGGACATATTATAAAAAACAATGAGAATTTTGGGATGTGGGGAGGTATTATGTAAAATAGGGAGAGTGTTTTACATAATATCTCCATGTACCCCCACCCAGCATGATGGTGCGGGTGGCGGGATATATCATGAAAAAAAGGAAACATGGGGAGTGTTTTGGATAATATATAGACCCACCCCACCCACCATAAGGGTGGGGCTGGAGGGAGAAATTATGGAAAACAAGGTGATAATATTTCCCCTTGTTTCACATAATATATCCCCCCACCCCACACCATGAGGGTGGGGGTGGAGGGAGATATTATGAAAAACAATGCCCATGTTTTGCATATCATATCCATAATAGACCCCCCTCATGCTAGGTGGGGGTGGAAGGAGATATTATGAAAAATAGGGGAGGGTGCAGATGGGGAGAGATATGATGCAAAACACTCCCCCTATTTTTCATAATATCTTACCCCACTATTATTCAAATTATAGAGAGAGAGTTTTTTATAATGTCTCCCCCCACCCCACCATTGGGGGGAGACATTATGAAAATTAGGGAGAGCGTTTTTCATAACATCTCCCTATTTTTGGTGGGGGACATATTATTTAAAACATGAGGGTGTGGGTGGGGGGATAAATTATTCCAAAAAAATCCTTATTTTGCATAATATCTACCCCCACTCCCTCCCTCATGGTGCAGGGAAGAGTGAGGGGAGATATGTTTGCATAATATATCCCCCCACCCACTCCATCATGTTTTTCATAATATGTCCCCTCACCCATTCCCTCATGGTTTCCATAATATCTACCCCTACTCCCTCCGTGAAGGTGTGGGGAAGTATGGGTGGAGATATTATGAAAAATAAAGAGACTTTTTGCATAATAACCCCCCCCGCCCCCCCCCAACCCACACCCTCATGTTTTTCATAATATGGCTCCCCACCACCACCAACATGGAGTGAGGGGAGATATTATGAAAAATAGGGATGGTGTTTTTCATACTATCTCCCCCCAACACCACCCTCACTCTCTTGGTGTGGGGGTATGGGGGTCGACAAAGATATTATGCAAAATAGGGAGTGTGTTTTTCACAGGGGTGATTTTAAGAACCCTCCTAAATTTATATATATATATATATATATATATATATATATATATATATATATATAACAAATGGGTGAATCCCCATGATACATAGGAAAAATGAAGGCTATTTTATCAATTATATAATATGCATATATAATTTTTTGGCAAATCTTTTAGTCAATTATAGAATCTTGTAAAATCTTGGCAAATCTTTCACTGAATTATAAAATCTTGGAAAATCATGGCAAATTTTTCACTGAAATATAAAACCTTGTAAAGTCTTGGATTTTTTTTTGATAAAGTATAAAACCAATATATAATAATAGGGAAATGTGTTCATTAAACTATAATATACTCATTTTACATATTTGGAAAAATAAACATAGTTTGTCCACCATTTAGACAATGTTGCAAGAATCAACGGTTTTGTTTATCAAGGTCATTCCAAGGACTTACATGACATCAAGGATGGAAACTAGGGAAGAGTTTTCCAATTTCTTATATAAGGAAGGAGTGGATTGAACTATTGGTTTTTATTCAAAGGTATACAACCTCTGAGGGAAGGTATAATTCAAATTTCCTGTATCACATTAGATTATTGGAACATTTCACAAGTACTCATCCAATCAATATGCCCTATTTTCTTTGGCAAAGCCTAGTAAAAATATCTAACAAGGTCAAATCCAATACTAGTAAGGCTGAGACCAGACTTCTTCATTGTGCTTTGATTAAATTACGCATCATTGAAGAACTTAAGAAAAGGAAGAAAACATGGGGGTATTTTTTTTGTTTTGGTTTGATTTCACCTATGAAGAAGATCCTGAGAATCCTCTTGGAAAGAATAAGAGAGTCAAGAAATGCAAGAAACCTATTGCACCTGATACATAAGAGGCATGCACCACTAGGAAAAGGATAAGAATATATTTCCTCAATGATCCTAAGGATGAAAACATGGTCAGAATGAAAAGAGATAAAGTGGTTTCTTGGAAGGAAAGGCTTAAGGAATATATAGTGTTAGATATATTTCTGAAGAAAGAGAATGCTACCTTGAAAGCCTAGATGGCAATAGTTTCCTCATAGAAAGACAACTACAAAGAGAAATCTAAGAAGTTGTCTAAGAAGGCTAAAATGTACTTCATATTTAGTGTTAAATTTTGCAAGAAGTATAGGATCATAAGGAGAAAGGGGTTGTACTTAAAAAGAAAGAACCAAAGGAAACCAACTCTGCTAGTTGGGTCTATTCGACAAGAATGAGGTGATCCAAGCCCTGATACCTTTTTGCAATTTTGGTCCTTACTATATGTATGTCATATATTTCTCGTTATTTAGTGTTGCCTCCCTACTTGCAATATTTTGACCAATAGTTTTGTCTTGTCTCCAAGTGAATTTTCAAAGTGAAATTATGTTGCCCTTGATTTTTCCCACAATTTTTTTTATGACATACCAGAACTACTCTGTTGAATTTTGTAGAAAACAAAATTGCATTTCCTGTAAAGTGATCATTGGAAAATCAACAAGATACAAAGCATGCTCTGTACTCAATGCATAAAAGAATGACACAGATATCCATTCAAATGAAACTGTAGATGAAAAACTAGAGAAATCATATTTTTCGGTGACCATGCATGAGCTATTGTTGATTTAGCTGCTGCAACAATTTTTTTTATTACTTTATTTCAAGATCCAACCTCCTGCCCGATATAGTTGAACACCTGGGAGGGAGGTAATTTGTAACATAATCGATAGTGCTAAGGCCTTCATGCTTTAAACTTCTTCAATTCCCCCTTCGTTTCCACTTACACTCACCACACCCATGTCTTAATGGACTCCTTCACAAAGGATAACTATCACACCACTACACCCATAGTTGAAAAATTTTCAACTTTGTTGCACCCACACAAGGTTTTCTTTGGAATGAAATCTACAAAGCACCCAACATGGCCAAGAAGAAAAACCATACATGCATAATGCTCTGGGGTAGGCCTAATTTTATGATGATCTCAAATAATGAAATCAAAGGATTTCCATCCTTCATCTATAAGACCTGCATTGTTGCAAGTAGACAAAAGATATATGAAGGTGATATGGTTTGGTATAAATCCTACCTCTTTTATCTTATCAATGAGTGTAATAGAATCACCACCATGTCCATGCATATCATACCCTGCGATCATTTCATTCCATGTGGCTATATCTTCTTGAGATATTCTATCAAACACAAGACATGCATTTTATATACACCCACATTCTACATACATATAAATGAGTGAACTCTCAACAAAAGAATTAAACCCTAATGCACTTTTAATGTTGTAACCATGGATCTCCTTAGCATGTTGCAAAGCTTCCAAGTAGGCATACATTGGTAGAACAATAGAGATAGTGATAGAGTCTAGTCCCATTCATGTTACTTTCATATGTCAAAAGAGTTTCAAGGCTATATCACTCTGCCTATCCTCAACATAGCCTACAATTATTGTATTCCATGAGACTACATTCTTTTGTGAAATCTTGTCAAATACCTTATGTGCATTCTAAGTATTTCCAAACCTCACATACATACCCACAAGTGCATTTTGTACTACCACTTTGGAATCAAACTCCATATTCATAACACAATAATGGATCTCCTTGCCCTATTGCAGAGATTAAGACTGAACTTTCAGAGAACATGCTCATAATTGTGACTGAATTTGGCTTCACACCTACTAATAATTGTGACATAATTGTGATTGTTCTGCTAAGGGATTTTCTAAAAAATATCACTTGCAGTTTGTATGCTTCCACACTTGACATGCATTCTCTCTAGGGCACTCCCCACAAACACCTTCATCTCAAAACCACTCCCCTAATTTGTTCATGAATATCCATGCCCTGTTCTAGAGCTGCCAAAGTATAAAATATTTTGGATTCTAGCTTGGTACCTTTCTGCAGTATTTTTTCATAGATTGAGGGTCTCAGGAACATGTCAATTATGTGCATATCCAACAATGAAAGCATTCCATCAGACCGTTTTTTATAAAGCAAGTAGCATGCATTCTCTATACTTCCACATTTTGCATGCATGTCTATGAGGACATTTTCCACAAAGTCATCCAACTAAAATCTACTTCTAATTATCTTCACACCACCTTCCAAATCATTTAATTTGATGAATTGATTGGGTTGTATTCCTTCTCACTACATTTGATGAAACATTGTCAATGAATGCATTCCATTGCCATGAATTATCATCACACTACATGAGAAAACATCTTATTCAGGCATTTGATTAGAAACTTTGCAAGCATCTGATAGACTCCCACACTAGGCATACATGTTGACAACTATGTTGTGTAAGAATGTGTTCGGCATAAATCCCATTTTAGGGATGTGGGCATAGATCTTATTTTAGGGATGTAGGTGTGGACTAATTTTACTTCCTAACAAGGATCTCCTCTTAAAACACTTCTGCAACATAAAAAGATATGCATAATAATTTACAGGTCAGTCCATTATATGCAGAATGTGCATTGCCTCTTTCAATCAACCCTATTTGCAAAATGTACTCACACTATCGATGCATCTGGTATTGGAATTTCCATTCGCTTCTACAAAACATTTCATGGCAAGCTGAAGGTGAATTCATCACCCAGTCAACATTATCTTTATTATCTTCTTAATTTTCTAGTTAGTTAATGGTCTTGTGATTACCATTGTGAATGCCACCATTGTCATGCATTTTACATATGAAAAAAATCGTACAGAAGAGAAAACTCAGAAATTCTTGTACATAATGTGAACTTTCCATTCTTACATAGTCATTCCATACTTTGTTTTAACAATAAATTTTAAAGAACTTTGAATTATACAATAGTTTCCATTTCCTCTTGTGATTTACCAATCATAAAGGTCGTTCAACTATGAAATGGTTGGTAATCTCATTGAGTTAGCATCACATGAGAGATGTGAGAAACCAATTATATGACCTGCATTTCCGCAAATTGGTAACTACATATATTTAGAAAGTAGCATATGTTTAGAACGTAACTAGTTTCTGAAATGCTCAATATATGTCCTAATTTCCCCGCTTGTACTCTTTTTTGAGACTTGAAACATTTAAATTATTTGAGACATTCATTATGCATTAATCCATTCATTGTGAGGTGTTTCTATAATGGTGTCCTCAAGCATGTCTATAGGAACCATTCTACAAATTGTATGTATTGGATCTTCCTTCTTATTCTCAAGATTACAATGATCATCCTAGGAGTGCCATGCATTCCTTGTACTACCTCCCTTGACTAGGTATATGAATGAAAACATTAATGATGCATGCCCAATCTATTAGGGATAAAACCACCTTGGGATAAGTAATAGTGTTGACTAATGGTGAAAGAAAATACATCATGTATTGCATTGAAATTCCATTTTTGTAATGCAAATCAATTCTCCAATTGATCTTATCCAACTTATTATCTATTAGAAGACTGAGAACTTCTACTTAAAATATGGTTTCCATTTCAACCTGAAAGAAGAAATAATATAAAAATATCATCATTGATACCATCCTAGCTTTCTAGAAAAATATCATCTTTCAATAAATAATGTACATCTCTACCAGTAAAAGACATCGAAAGACTTACCTCACGGGAAGTTATCTCAAGCATTCCAGTAAATTCAATTTGAAAAGATGCATCACCATTAGTAACCTCCAAGAATATATTCATGTTTCCCACACTTGGATCAAGTGCATGATTAACAAGTAAAATTACATTTTGATATGGGAAAGTGTATGCAAATTCCTGTTAAAAAATAGACAGTAGCAATAACAAAAAAAAATGGCGTAGTGGAATCCTTGTCACTAAAACATTCATTTGGTGCATAATGAGGAAAAATATTCTTGTAATCCTCCTTTTCTGCATAAGAAAACTATTTTTTTCATCCACTGTCAATAGCTCAACAATATTTGACATGCCAACATCTTCTGACAGTATTTCAATACTAAACTAGAAAAAGGATATGGAACATTGCATTTTGTATTAGGTAGTGACTAAATGAGTTCCTCACTTTGCACTAGTCCCTTTGACTAAATCTATTCTTTAGTGGACATTAATAAAGAATCAAATTTCATATTTCTATGAAAAAATTTAAGAGCTAACAATGTTTGCTTGAGAGAAACACAATAACTTATCTCCTTTTCTTTTGGTAGTAATATTTAAATTTTGAAATTAATCTGTGAACTATGAGTTCAGAAAAGCATTAAACAAGTTATTTAAAATTCATTAAATGATTCTACAAATCCTTCAGAGGTTAACTTGGGGTAAAATAAAATATAAGGCCACTAAGCTACATGACACACTAAATGATTTCCCTCGAAAGATTCATGTTTCTCTAGAGACAACAAAATTGAAGGTAAATAGTTAAAATCATTGGTCAATAGCTTAAGATACTTCCTATGGAAGTGTTCTTGGAGAAATTCCTTAAATTTACTTTCATCCTTTATTAGTTTCTCATGTTGGTCTTTGATTGCTAGATTGTTTCTGAGTAGAATTGTCTTTACCTATACCAAAAATAAAACTTCGAGGAATCCTTACCATCCTCAAACCAACTACTTTTGTATTGAATCTTTCTTTCTCATCCTCTATATTTCTCAAAATATTTAAGTTGTTGTTCTAAATTCCCAACCCTTTTTTATTTCTCTATTTTAAACAAATTCAACTCTAGTTTCATGTGGTAGAATAAAGCAAGTATATTGGGATTCATTTTCTCACTTCTCGGGCTTGAGATTTCATTCTATGCCAACCTATAAGAAACTTGGGGTTTTTCTAAATGGCCACTTTACACCAAATTGATGTAGGTGTATTCCTAAGTTTTCTAGTATAGATCTGTGGCATGCAATTGTGATGAAGATAGAAGATATGAAGGAAAACATGATATTGAAATGTGTGCAATAAAATATTGGAGCAACAGAATTTGAAGCACAAGTGCGACGAGAGAGAAGTATAGTGCACAGTTCAAGTGAAAAAGAGAAAAACACATAATAGGTAGAGAAGTGCATGGTGGATGATGTAAGTGATTCTAAGATTAGAAAGAAACACATGAGATATGCAATGAGTTCTCATGAATGAGAGCACACCATCAAAATATGAAAGATCACAAAAGGTAGATGAAGAAACTACTAATAATCAAGGGCACCAAAGGAAGATGAAGAGTGATGATGTTAAAGTGTCATGGAGGCGTGTGAAGAGTTTGTTGAAGATAAAAAATCAACAAACATGGGAATAAATATGATAGAAACAATGAGGATTGGTTAGCCACTCTAAGCATAGTGTTAGAGTATACAATAGAGGCAGAATAGAGGGTTGAGATATAAATTGAATCTATACAGGAATTATGTATGTTTAGTGTGAACATGATAGGCATATTCCCCTATAGTTGTAATCTAGTTCTTTGTGTTGCCTGAATGTTTGTGTGACCCATACGAGTTTGTGTAGTGCATTATTGTTCTAACTTTTGTTGTAGATCACTATGCAT
The DNA here is from genome assembly GCA_009831015.1 of Picea engelmannii. Taxonomy (NCBI): domain Eukaryota; kingdom Viridiplantae; phylum Streptophyta; class Pinopsida; order Pinales; family Pinaceae; genus Picea; species Picea engelmannii. The sequence goes on from ML788641.1 coordinate 104,722, forward strand.
AGTCTAAAAGTGAGGGAAGGTTCACTAATTGGGCATGCCATATCCTCGATTGCACCATTTGGTACCACAACAAGATTTGCAGCTCTAGGAGAGTGAAGTAAGTGAGAGGAAGTATCAAATAATATAAGATAATATAGGTAAGATAATTTTATAAATTTTCAACAGAAGACCACAAAGGTTGTTCAATGGGACTAAAAAAAGACATCCAACAAATAAAAGTACAATGCGGCAATGCAAAAAGCACCTCCTAGAACAAAAGTATATATATATGTGTGTGTGTGTGTGTGTGTGTGGGTGTGGGTGTGTGTGTACACACACACACACACACACACACACACACACACACACACACACATATATATGAAGATAGGTAAAAGGGAAGATAAAAATATAAATGCAAGAGTACCCAATAAAATAATAGAAGTTGAGATCAAAGCATAGACATTGATCCAAGAGAGGATATAAAGGTTTCCTAGATCTAGTTGCCAAGTGTAAGAGTGGGGGCTAGGGAAAAGCATCATCCTCAAATTCATTCACTATTGTGAAGTGACCAATGTTATGTTAGATGATATCCTCAGGGAGTGGCTAGGGATAATGGGGCTAGGCCGTATGACAAGATGTCGACAAGTATATCAGGTCTTGCACCGCCTACACTATTTCCAAACCAACCACTAAGAAATAGGCCTTGTACACCCCTCTACCTACTCCTGACAAGCTGTGGGAATCCATCTCAATGGACTACATGTCAGGCCTCCAGTCCACCAAGAGGGGAAATAACTTTATTTTTGTGGTTGTTCATCGCTTTTCCAAGATGGTGATTATGGCCGCCTGCAAGAAGAAAATCACCATAGAGGAAACTACCAAGCTCTTCTTTGAACACATTTGGGTACACTTTGGGATCCCACAAAACATTGTCTCATATCAGGACATTCGGTTCCTCAACAAATTTTGGTCGAACCTCTGGTCACTGCTAGATACCAAGCTCACCAAATCCACTTCCTTCCACCCCTAGATAGATGGCCAAAATAAGGTCGTCAATCGAATGATTATACATATCCTATGCATGTACAGTTCCATTCACCCTCACACATGGGATGAGAGTATTCCCTATGTCCAACATAGCTACAACCGAGCCATGCATAGCTCAACTGGCTACAACCCCTTTCAGGTGGGGTTGGGATTCAAGCCATTGGAACCCATGGTTGTTTCACTACCCCTGGAGAACACCTCAACTGACTCATCCCTTGCTCCACCAAAAGCTGACAAATCCACCTAGTTCATTGAGCAGATCTAGCACATCCGCCAACAAGTTCAGTACATCTTACAGAATTCCAATGCCAAGTACAAGCAACGTCATGATCAACACCAGGTGACACATAAGTTTTAGGCGGGAGATAAAGTTTGGTTGCACTTGCAGAAAGAATGCCTTACAGGGCCCAATAAGAAGCTTTTCCCACTCCAGTATCATCCATACACCATCACCAAGGTTGTGGGTGACAATTCATTTGCACTCAACTTTTTCCCTTTCCTTGGCATGCACCCAGTGTTCAACGTGGCTCTCCTTCAGCCATTTTCCCACCATTATTGGACACTTTAGAGATAGCAGAGTAGTTGAACCAAAATAGATCAACCCCGATTGCATGCAACATGAATCCAGTGATCAGATTGTGGACACACATATCAAGGGAGATCGACATCAAAGGATCCAACTTTATTGAGTTGTCAAAGCAGGGCAACTCTTGCAACAAGGCAAGTGGCTCACCTGGGGCCAAATTCAGTAGAAATTTCCTCATCTGATGGGGGAAATCAAAGAAATGGAGACAATTTCTTCCTAAGGGGGGAGGATTGATCCAAATGGATTTCGGTGGCCTCCCACCTATTCCAACTGGTTCATTTTGGTAGTTTTCGAGTTTGCCATTTTTATTTTCTTTCCTAGTTTGTGGGTCCCTGACTTGCAGGGTTTTTTTAGGCCCTAAAAAAAGTTTTTGAGGCCATATTTGTATTCCTAGGATAGACCTTTCCAACTTCATATCATGCACCTAAAACAAATATCATATGCAAAAGTTACGACCCTGGGAAGTTGATGTACTAACTTACCCAAATGAGGCCTACATGAATTTTGGCGCTTCATCTCCTAGGGTTAGGTTTTTGGATGTCTAGGGTTTTTGACATTCCTGTTTATTTTAAAAATTCCTTCAGAGCCTCATTGTAATCATAATATTTCAAAGGAGCGCAACCGTCACATCTCTTCTTAGAGATAAGCCACCACCGTTCCAGCAAGCTTGTTTTCCATTGCATTTTACAGTTTCAGCTTATTTTCTTATTGAATAGAAAACCATTTTTACTGTATCTCTGTTATTCTGTGTTAAGAAAATTTTAATAATATGTATTCATTTCATTCTTCTCATAAATTTCGGATCACACATCTAACAACAAGTTCATGGTATTATGCAGAAAGCCAATGCCAAGAAAAAGCAATGCTAGGATCAACATCATGAATATTTTCAAGTCCTATCAAGCTTGCCAACTGGGTATTTCTTTGACCACAGATTGGCTCTAAGTTTCAATTGTTATGTAAATGTTTTTGTTTTGTTTTAGGACAGCCAACAGTCCAAGAAATTCTTGCTTATTTGTTATGGTTGTACTTGCAATTTTAGGTTCTCTAGCATGTAGTTTTAGTAACCAGAAGTTAGCACATGCATACTAAAATAAATACAACACACCTAAAGATATTTACAGCTGAAAATAATCATATCTAAAAATACTAACACCCATAATTTTGTACACAGGTATTTTTGGTCAACATGACCCTGGATAAACCCCCCCCCCCCAGGGAAAACCAGTTTGGGATATATGTCTATATATGAGGAAAGAAGATGGTGGAATACATCAAGTAGAAAATATAGATGAACTTGATACAATAGAAGCTTGATCCAAGATGAAATAAAAGTCCAAAAGAACCAGGTGCACCCTAGGAAAGTGCGCCCCCCATACAATATCTCAAATCCATTGAAACTGCTCCATAAGAAAACTGTGAGCTCAGAATAGAAAAATCCTCCATAGGAATGAAGCTCTATTGGATGACATCCCTTTGCAACTGATCTCATTGCAATATGATGGGTATAAGTCTTCCCCACTACTGATGCACCCTCCTCAACAAGTGCGCCCTCCACAGTAATGAATCCTCCTTAGTAAATAAACCAAGCTAGATGTTGAATGCCTCCCTCCATGAAAGCATGCTCCCAAGATAAAGTAACCTCATGCAACAAACCTCATCTCAAATATCCCTCTCTTCCTCTCCAAGTGAGCAAATGAAGTTATGAGCTCTCCTTCACCCTTGTGCCCCTCTTGAACCTCCATAAGGAAACCTAAGTAATGGATGGCTGAGATCATCCCATATCCCATCTAATAAAAGGTTTAGATCACTCAAATATAATCTCACTCAATAACCCACTTTTGGTTAAGTTTCCTAAGTTCAGTTTATGTCCCTAATTCACCCACACAGTGAAATAATAGTCATTTTAGGCATAAATGACTAAATTTCACTTTTGACTTAAAACTCCTAAGTCAAAGTGAAATTAGACACAAAGTGTATAGTACATCCCACATGTGTCTAGGAGAGCAAAAACACATGGGAAACACCTCCCAAGGTACAAAACTCAGCACTCTCTCTTACTGAGGAAGGTGTTCCTCACCAAGCCCATCTTGTCTCTGAAGTAGACATGTTTTCCCCTTGGCAAGGCCTTGGTGAGTATATATGTGTAACGACCCTACTTAAATAGGTGTATATGATAATTAATTATAATTAATTTAATAATATAATTGTCCTAAAAGATTAGCTAAACCTTAATTATTTCTTAAAATAACATTTACTAATTAGTTATTCATGATTTTTTTTATGATTAATTGAAGTATTAATTAATTCATTAATTAATAAGGTAAATAAATAAAAAAGAAGGATAATAAATTATATTATTAAATTAATTTACATACCCAATACGTGATAACATATTAACTACAAGGGATAAGATATTAAATAAAGGGGATAAGGGGCATTAACGAGAAGGGATAAGGAGGTAATAAATGAGTTAGGTAGGGAGTAAATGAGGGGGGGGAAGTCGATGAAGGAGGGATAAGGAAGGGAAGGAGTTTGACGGGAGGCATTCGACGGAGGTTGGGGGAATGGATTTGGGAGCTCTGGATTTGCAGAGAGAGGTGAACTTATGGAGTAGGATTGATACAGTGCGCCAGAGTTGCTATAGGTTTTGGGCACGGGGGCCAGGATATCCGTTGATATCCTGGAGCTAGGGAGCTACCTAGTTGGCAGGGAGGAACGGTTTAGGGCATTGTTTTACGGTGCAACAGCGGTCGAGAAGGAATTTGGACAACAGACGACTATTAGCATCAGGTTCATGTATTTCAAATGATGCATTGTTTTAATCTATGATAAAAATTTATTATTATTGAAAAATTTATAGGCGAATGTGTTAAATTATAGAAATTTCTTGAATCTTATGATTATGTTGTAAATTAAAATGGTTGTTTATTTAATTCGGCTCTTACATATGGTATCAGAGCCCTGGTTCAAAATCTGGAACCAAGGGCCTACCTACCCAATCATAAATTTAAAAAAAAAACACTCCTGCTTAGTTGTGGTAAAACCCTAAATAAACACATTAGGTTAAATAAGAATCTAGGCCTATGGGCCAAGTTCCCAGCTCCAAGCTCTAGCTCCAGTCCCGCTAGACCTGCAAAAAAAAAAAAATTTACCAAATTTTAAAAACAAATGTAAAAAAAAAAAATACCAAAGTAAAATAGGGTTGTTACACCACCTATGCAGTAGACAGTCGATTTGCTTCCATCCAGAAATTTCGTGGAAGGAAAGCTCCACAAAGGCTCGCATAGTACCAGCACTCCATTATTTGCCTAAGTGCGTGAGGATGGGGTAAGATTATTTCTTCATACATATATATAACAATGGAATATTAATATTATAAAATAAATGTATTATTATTTGTAATAAATTATTTATAACAATATAGTGTATTAGATCAAATATCTGGTGCATTCCTTCTGCGGTCTAGAAATCATCGACAACATTCAAATATTTTTTTTGTCAAGTTAGTTAAAATGTTCCTTTTTCATCTTGCGTTAATTTTAAAATGCAACATTATGCGAAAGATATATTACATACCTTTTCAATCTGTTCTCTAAATATTTATTATGGAAAATTAATTACTAAGATATAATCATTTAACTTTTTTTTTTTTTTCCCTGTTGATCTCTTCATGCCATGTATAAATTTTCTTCTATTTCATTGTTGTTGCAAATAAACATATTGTTTTGAAATTTACTTATAAAATTTACTTGTTCATGCCTTGTTTGGGTCTGCCCTATGGCATCCGATTTTCCTTCCAGAATTAGAGTGCAAACACGAGGAGAGGGATCTGTACTGTAATGGGTTCTCTGGATTCAACAAAGTTATTTGTCCATGGACCAGAACAATGATTTCCCTTTTAAGAGATAGATCAATTCCTAGTTCAGGGAGTACCTTATAAAATGATTCTACAATCAAATCAACCAACGGAATCTAATAGAGTTATGTGCAAAGCTTCTGGCTTCTGAGAGAAATGATCAGATTTGAAGGGAAATAATAACAATTCCAAATTGAAATAATTCTGCAGTGTTATATGTTCACAAGGTTGCCTCCATAGAGATTTTGGTAGATTTTCATTAGCCTGGCCACAGTTGTTGTCTTTTGAACGACATTTAATATTAAGCCATTACAATTCGTGTATAAATCATTGAAATAATCTTAACCTGGACATAAGTGCAAGGGAACCACTGTAAACTTGGGCTCCTTAAGGTCATAGCTCTATGGTATGACGGGATAGGACCTTTGACTATTGTATTTGGAGGTGGAGTGACTTAATGTAACCGTCCGCAGAAAATGTTTGTATGTTGTCGTTATCATTCTATAGATATGTGAATCAATTTATCGTTTTCCTGGGTGGTTGAGTTCAAGTTGAACCAACAGGCTGAGACTCCTTACTTAGCCTTCATCCTACCCAATGCCCTATCGGGGAGAAAAAAAAAAGATCAGTGTGTATTCGAGAGACGATTCTCGAGGATAGGGTATAGCAATGTTGCCTCCTGCGGTCACCATCCTACTGTGGTAGCGTTTCAGCTGACCAGGTAGGTTGATGGTGCCATAGGCATATGCTCCACTGATCGGGAATTGTTGTATGGAGGAGTGTGTCGCCGCGACTCCATGACTATGAGAGTGATTCCAATCCGGGTTGGGAAGGTCTGTGTGGGTGAATCAAGGTGAATCCCCATCCTACTATCATTGTCTAGTCCATTCTGGTCTGGGAAGGCCACTAGATGTGTGTCCTGCCTTGAAGAATAGCTCTGTCGGATGGGTTATACGCCTTCCTTATATCTTATTTCTACGATATATCTGGGAAATTTTTGGGGGTTGTGTGTGATGAATTGGCTTGCCTTGACTTTTCCTGGGGGCTGGGGGGGAATAAATTTGTCATTTCCCAAATTCACAAAAATTTAACAAAACAAAAAAACAAAAACTCTAGTGCCCGAGGTCCATGGTTCGAACTTGGATTTGACTACTAAAATGGTTGGATTAATAGATATTTTGTTGCATACAGAACCAGAAATTAGGTTTACCTCGTCCAGCTCCCGAATGGGATTAATCATAGGATCCGTGGAATTTAAATCTGAGATATCATCTGGCGCCGCAGGCGTCAAATTGAAACCCCATACAATCGTTATTTTGGCAAGAGATTCGCAAATGCTCATGGCTGTAAACTTTATTTAAACTGCTGACAAAGGCTCTAAATGTCGAAGATGTTAAAAAAAAAAAAACAAGGAGCATGCACTTATATCCGGCGCGATGATTCTTATATTGCCGGGGAAATGGTAGGGCAGTTAATATCAAAGAATAATCTCTAAACTTTTTCTTTCCTAAAGAATTTTGCCTATGTGCTGGCTATAATCGGTCAATATTCTGCCATTTTCGCTGAGAATATGAGTAAATAAGTCCCAAAATGATCAAAACCAGGAAGATTTTGAATGAAGTAAGATCATATTTGTAGCTTAAGGGAGTTAAATGAACAGAAACTTGATTACCTTTAAATTCGCGTTAACCATGGCGGCCATGCTTCCTCACGCCTCCTCGCACAGCCACAACAAATGAGGGAGAAGTGGAAGAGTTTAGGGTTTAAAAGTGATGGTCATTTTTTTTTATTCCAAATAAGGACAACGAAGGGCACGTGGGTCACATGCAAGCCCCACGTTGCCGACTTGTGAGTCTTCGAGCAAGTGGGTGGCATGTAATCCCCACGTTGCCAATTAAAGTCTTGGGTTTAAATTTTTTTTTTTTTTTTAAAAGTATTTCGCTTAATTTTAATTTTAGTTTTTTTTTTATATTAAATTTTCCTTTGTATTTTCTTTAATTTGTTTTAAATTGAAATAAATATCCAGTGTAATTAAATTAATTAAATTAAATATATAAATTAAATTACGTTGAAAACTATTGTAAGTATTATTAAATATTATTTAATATATATATATATATATATATATATATATATATATATATCACTTTAATATATTTTATTAAACTACATTGACTTTACTTAACTTTATTAAAAGTTTAATAAAGTTTAATTTTATTAAAAGTTAATAAAATGTTAGTTAAGTTCG
>ML788641.1:149532-238456 GCA_009831015.1 Picea engelmannii
ATCCACTCACCTTGTTCCACAGCTTGGTCTCAGGGATGAAAGACTCCTCCACACCATTCTAGTCTCAGGGCCAGTTTATCGAGGGAGGTTCGATCCAGCTTATCCTGAGGGCCTAGGGCCATTCCGACAGTTGGGTTTTGTTGGAAGGGGCATGACCATCAGTTTGAGGGATTTTCTAGAGGGTTATCATCATTCTACATTTGTCTGCAGATTGGGACGTCTCGGAGCCATAGGGGACATCATGTGATTCAGTAAAACTCAGATCTAGGGAGATCTTCTTGAGATATGAGCCTGAAACTTCTCCCACGGGATTCTCATAGCCCGATCTATATTCTTGGAGAGTTTCATAGCATTTGAAGGCCTCCTTCATTAGGGCCAAACCTGCTAGGGTTTCAGTCATCTAGTGGGGTGTACCATTCAGTGGAGATTTCAGATCTACAACGATTGAGAGGGATCTTGGAGATTCGGGCATCTGGGTTGTTCTTACCATCACCCGATCTATATTCTTGGAGAGTTTCAGATCATTTGGAGATCTCCTTCATCGGAGTTAAACCAACTAGGGTTTCAGTCATCCAATGGGGCACACCATTCAGTGGAGAATTCAGATCTACGAAGTTTGAGAGTGGATTTGGGAATTTAGACATCTGGGTTTTCCTTGCAGTTGCCCGATCTATCATTTGGCATATTTCTCGGGATGATTTGACACTTTTGGTAGCAGGGTAGAATTATTCAGGGCTTCAGCATTCTAGCAGGACGTGGCACTTTCCAGCTTGGAGGTTGAGCATTAGTACGGCTCAGATCTGCTTGATTTAGTCTTCATTGTATATCTAGCCTTTGGAGGCTCATTTTGTATTGTTGGGAGCATTTTGTAGCAACTCATATCTATTTCTTGTACGACCATCTGAGGTTTATGCCAGATCGATCATCTATTGTATTGATCTTACAATGCTCATAATAAAAAGGTCAGATCTTTGCTTGTGCTTCTACATCTTGAATATATTGTGATCTCCAGGTGTTGATGAATCTTGTATGCACTTAATAAATTAGTAGTATTTAGTGATTCCAATAAAGAATTTGGCTTGGGATCATTACATGTTATGAGGAACTATCAGTCAAGGATTTTTCATAGAAAAACATGTGAAAGGGGTACTATGAGAAACTATCAGTGAAGGATTTATTTTTTATATTTTGCATCAAGAAGGAGAGGGGAAGGTTAAGAAAACAAGCATATTCATCTCAAAATCGATCAACCATTATGTTAGTAGGGGCATCATACCCTTGTGGTTGTGTTACAAGGAAAATCACTATATCGCATGGGGTAAATCACAACATACAGAAACAATTGCAGAAATGAACTCTAATCTCAAGTATGTTATATAAACAAAAATGCTAACAAGGTAAGATAAAGATCCTACCTAGTCCAGATGTTCAAAGAAGACCACCATTGAGCACTCGACTCAAAGCTATACACCTGCAAATTGTCCTCAACAACCAAGATACACAAGCATATGGTGATAATATATGTAGTTAGCACATATAATAGCATAATCCATCAATATTCATAAAAAATATGCCCATCGAATAACAATTCAAATATTTGCAAGATATTAATTGGACAAAAAAAGAGTATTTCTATTAGAATATGATCAACATAAGTGTATGAATAACAAACTTTTGTGTCGGCACGTCTCGGAACTGAGAAACTAAGTCCCTTCCAGTTGGGCCTCCACCACTTCAATCCTCCACCAATGACAAGCTCATATAAGAGAGACAATGAGGTTCAACGTCAAATAGGGAAGAGCTTGGGGGATAAACAATCTGTTTAGACTTAAAAGGACAAAGGGATGTAGACTCAATATAAAGTGAATAATTTCTCCATAGTAACTTTTCTCTCAAAGTTGAATTCTTCTCCTCTTCCACAACTTGGATATGGCCCATTTATAGCCTTCAAATGGAACTGAAGGTCTGATTCGGAACAGTTCCAGTATATGGAAGGTCAAAGATCATGGATCTCATGACGTGACATGGAAACCCAACACCATTTTTTAATTTTGGGCACAGAACCCTATGTACACGGGTTGTAATGGTGCAACCTACGTATATGCATGATGTATAGTTGTTAGGGCGCGCATATGTGGAAAAATATGTTTTTTATCTTTGGGAATTGCAAAAAGGGACTTCAAGTCTGCATAGGGAAATGGAAAAGGCCTTCTGAGCAAGTTGCATGTGTAGATTTTAACCTTGTACAATATTTACTGCAAATAGATTTTTAGTAAAAGAACAGAAAAGATACAATGGAAAATACAAACATTACACAGATATTTTTCCCCTGGAAACCCAAACCGGGAAAACCAGCATATTCTATATTCATTCATAGTGATACATTGTTTATAATACAATATACATATAGGAGCCAGTGACATCCAAAACCCTAACCCAATGACTTGGATTAGTCAAAAACCCTAATTCCTTAACCGGAAATACAAAACCATCGAAAAAACACCATGTGCCGAAAAACTTCCCAACAATGGACATAGAAATTGAGGCAGCATGAAAAACGAGGAAAAAATGTGACATGTTTCCCAAGGAAAAAAATTTCTACTCGTGCAAAGAATATAACACATACCCAACAACATGGACTAAGGAAAATCTTGCTATAATAGATTCCCCCTAATGTGTGAGGTTAGAGGAGTAGCTGAGATGGCCGAAATACATTAAAATTCTGAGAAATGGAGTAATGGAGACCTAGTTGGACGAACTAGTTTCTCATAAGAATATTTCAATCCATAATGACTTTCTACACATGGTTGCCAATCTGAATTACACTGCAGATCCATGTGGAAATATACCAAATAGTTTTTCATCGCCATGAATAGGCAATACAAAGGTGGATACATGCCATAGGTTGTCATAGTCATGAACAAAGCCCAATGAAAACCAATCTCAAAACTAATCTGAAGATATATGTATACAATGAAGTACAAACTGATCTCCCAATATCACTGAAGTCATATAGGTACTGGTCCAATGAATGATTGAAATAGACAAAAAGAGACTAGACGATATGGCTAAGGATAGTTTGAAGTTTTCAGGGATTCAAGGCAGCATCACTGGAAAAGCATTCCTAGATGCACTTCAGTTGTACATTATCATTCAACATGAGATTCGGTATATCTTCAACACCAAGCCTACTTTCTCCAAGTACACAGAGATGGATGAAGTCTACCAAAGGTTACTCAAGGTTAGTGTTCCCAGTCATCTTCAATGGTAAGAAATTTGTGACCTGATCGAGTAGCAGATGACCTGTCCCAACCCAGTCAGCTATCCAGTTTGATGAGGTCGTACAAAGACCTCACCAATGGCTCACCCAGAAAACAACATGCAGTTGCGACACATCATCAAACAATTCCTAGATTTCTGTAATTTGTTAAGTTAGTTAGGCTAAAAATAGATTTACTATGTCCTGATCTTTAATGACATGATCGTTTGTAATTTTGGGTTATAAATACTTCACTTTTCGAAGTATTGGGGGTTGATCTTTATGCCCTGTGAGCTATTAGAATATAATATTTTTCAAGAGATCTTCCATTAATACAAAGAGGCATTTTTACAGGATTCTTGCGTGTTTTCACTGGTGATGTTTTTCTTTCTAAGTTTAATGTTATTCTCGCTTAGTTATCACACTGTTTGCTAAATCTAATCTTTGAAAGTAATGAATGTTGCAGGATTTATCTTTGTATACCCAGTTTCTCACTTTAAAAGATTTTAGTGTTTCATTTTCTGATTTTACGATAAAGAAATTCTTAATTGCTTCTTTATTGTAACTGATATTCTCACCTTTTCTGCTATTCCTCATTTATGCTACTAAAAGAATCCAATGATTACATTATCTCACCCTGTGAAAGGTTTCTTTGTTTTCTGGTTTAGATTTTATTTTTCATGATACAAACCTCATAGCCTAATGGATGTGTAAAGTTTCTCTAAGCCAACCCAACGAAAACTACAACAAACAAAACCAACATATTTTATTTACCTAGCCTAATATTTTAAATTTGAAACATATCTAAATCATACAGAGAGATCCCTCTCTGAAGATGGTAGGGATAGATCCCAGCTTCAAAGTGGTTGGATAAAGTTACCTCCTGTAAATTTCTTCTTTTCTAACAACCTCTAGTAAATTTACAGAGCGTTAACACATGGCTTCTTGTTTTGCTTCGTTTCTTTGCAAAATATCTTCTGAGGCATCTCCTACAACTGAAATAATGAAGTCGAAGTCATCGATCATGAGTACATTCTGTATCTTCGGTTTATTGGATTTGGACTTCTTCCACGATGAATGTTTCATGGGGGATACCTTCCTTTTCTTAGATGGATTGGTGTCATCAAGGAGGTTCTGTTGCGGTGTTACTTCGCCTTTCTTATCTTCTTCTTGTTATTTTTCCTCTTTGTTTACTTCGTCATCACCTCCTCCTCTAGGTGACTCGGATGCAGTCTCTTCTGATGTGCTTTGTACTTCCTGTACATATTGCTTATTTTTCTTCCTGTTGTTTCTAAGGGATCATACTCTTCGTGAGTAACCACTGGGTTTCCAATGAGGTCCAGGTCATACAACTCTGTGGGGTCAGTAGGGATAAGGAGTTTTGCAGGCTAGTCTTTAATGATTTCTTCTAGGTCCTCTGTAGTGATCTTGTAGTAGTACTTAAGTTCTTCTTTTCTTTCATTGGCACACATAGTAATATAAATAAAATTCCTATCTGCGCGGAACTTCATAAGAGGCCTGAACGTGTCCAGGGTGTTTGATGTCATATGAGGGAAGGACTCAATAGCCCTCCTAAGATGCAGGTAGTAGGTATGAAATACTGCATTTGACTTCCATTTCTTTCCCATATCTCTCGAATACCAGAGCGTGGTGAACTTTTTAGCAAGCAGCTCGAATGGCTTGATCTTAGGGAAGGTCGCACCTTTCCGCATCTCCCAAGCAGTAAACGTGATGAGAATCAGGAGCCAGTTGAAATGAAAATCATAGCCCTGATCTTGAGCCTCATGAAAATCTAGTTCAAGCTGGTTAACTAGGTACTTCACCGAGTTCATTTGTAGGCCTTCCATGCATTTCCCAGTGAGTTCAATGATAAACCCTGTAACATGTGTGGGTCTATTCTTTCTTACTATCTTTCCTGCAATTAATTGGCATTCTAGGCGTACTGTGCCATTTTGGATGGAGGCTACCTTGTAGCCTCGCGTCCCCTTCTCAACATCATCGTATGTTTCTTTAATCATCTGTAACAAGGCGCAATTTGCATCTTTTCCTGGGTATAAGTCTTCTTGGTTGGGTCCCTGCATTCTCAATCCGGTGATCCTATGGATCAGTGCTAGATCGACAATGATACATCTGTCCAACCACAGATAGACACCATGGAAGCATGACAACAAGATTTTAATGCAGGCGTTAACGTCCTGGTGCCTTCCAAAATGTGGAATCTTCATTATATTCAAAAGGGTGGACTATGCGAGGTTCATGGCCCATGACTGAGGGATGATCTTTGTCTTCTTTCCCTTCATCTTGTTCAGATATTTGTGAGGTGAGAGCATGCCATAGCTCTTACGGTCTCCCAGGCCATAGCTCTTACGGTCTCTTCTCTAGTTGTGGTATGACTACGTGTATCCCCTTCGGGAGATATGCAGTGATGACGGTGTATTCGAAGTCCCTTGGGGCACTTTCATGACTCACTACATTGGCCAGGGGTGGGATGTACTTGGGTAGGATGGACGGTAATAACTTCACATTCTCCAAGGCATCTCTATGTTTGGTTATTTTCTCAGTCGCAGCTTGGGATGGTCCAGATTCGTGAGCAGTCGACAGGGAGGATTTCACTCCTCTCATCGATGAAGCTTGTGCGCCTGTTGGCACAGGGGCAGAGCCAAGGTTCAATGCTCAAGAGTGCACCAACAAAGCCCTAACTACCGTCCCTTTCGACAACACCTGTGGAATAGATGAAATATCACCCGAGGTAGAGGCAGGGGTGGTTCCAAGACTCAGGTTTCTGTAACCTTAGCTGGGACACATATTTGTGATTATCTTTCTTACAACGCACTTAGCACCAGTTATTCCTTAACATACATTCATTAAGATACTTCGCAGAAGGAACATAGAATCACAAGGGAGCATCATCAATTTGTCATTTATCACCTTCAGACCAGGAAGGCCTTTCTTCTGTAGAGACTCAATATTGTTTAATAACCTTTGCACCCCTAGGTCCATGGCCTGAACCTTTTCTTCTAGCTGTAGCATCAGTCCTCTCTTGGTCAAGACTCTTTTGACCTCAAGGATGGTCTCTGTTCTATCCTATATTCTCATCTCTTTTAGCTCCTCTCTAGTTTTAGAATTCAAGAATTTGATGATTTCATTAGCCTGTATGGGCATATCTCCCAGTTTTAATCTGATCTTCTCGATGGCTTGTTTACTTCTCTGCACCAATTCATTTTGCTCAAACATAATCTATATCATTGGCCATATTTCATTGATAGACTTGGTGATGTCTGTCCAGACACTTTCTTTGACTTCGGCTAGTGTTTTACCTGCCACTGTTTGCTTCCGAAGTTGTTGTAACTCTTGTTTGAGCTGGTCTAACACCTGCTTTTCCTTGGACAAACTGGCTTGATAAGAATATTTGAGTTCCTGAAGGTTCTCAATCTCCTTTTTGAGCCTACTAATCTATGTCTCCTGCAATTTCATCTCTTTCATAGATTTGGCCAATTCAATCATATTTTCCAGGGACGTCAGTGGATTCGCCGATGGGACTTCTGCTAGTGATGTTGTGCTCACTTTTGAGAGTGGAACTGCACTCAATGGAATGACTTCCATGGGTTTCGACTGTTCTTTCTCTTTCACTAGCTTCTCCATTTCAGCTTCCATTTCTTTCAGTTGTGCATTCTGCTCCATGATTAACTTAAGCATCTCATCTTTTTCTCCTTGTGTCTCTGTTATTTCCTTTGCCTGTGAGTCTACTGTTGGGGGAAACTTCAATTGTTTTATCAAAGATGCTATGTCTGCATTTTTATTCTCGATCATCTCCTTGACTTCTTTCACATTCGAGTGATCATACCCGGTCTTGAGGACCAATTCCTCTAGCATCTTGATCATGTTATCCTTGGCAAAGGATGATATTTTCTCCATCTTCAACTATGTCTAGACATTGTTTAGAGACACTTGTAACTTGGAGGCAGTAGTGGAAGCATGTGCCAGTGTGGAGAAAACCATTTCTCTAGTCTGCCTGTGCAGATCCATTTGATCAGCAGGATGCACGTCCTTGGTCTAGAATTCAAAAGTGGCCCTTTTGTAATCGGTGATTACCTTTGGGTCTGGTACCTTTGCTTGGAGGAATGCCATGTGCATTCTTCCCTTCTCCATGTCGAATGTCGATAGCAGCCTGTGTTGTGCATATGACGTCTGCTTCCAGAATTGGGCATATGTGTTATTGGTCAGAGTTTGATTATTTTTCTTGATCAAGTCATATTTCTCAAAGATGCTCAACTTTGGTCCTATCTTGCCTGGCTGGTTGATTGGTGGAGTATCTATAGTCTTCTTTGGTAACATAGTGGTTATAATCTTCTTATTTCTTGTGTTGAGTGACCGATCAACCTCTGTCATAGTAGTGGATGGAATTTCCTTTTCTCTAGCCGGGTCAGGAGCTGGATTGGTTTTTGGCCTCTTGGTATGCAGTCAGAATTCTTCTAATGACACCTCAGTGAAAAGAGGTGATAGATCCTACCTAGGTCTTTTCTCCTTTAGAGCCTGTGGTATGTTTGTCTATGATACAGTGATTGGGGGCTCATGTTGTTCTGTTTCAACCAAAGTGTTTGGTTCCCATCCTATCTGGTTTGCAAATTTCTCTACCTCAGGCCTAGATTCGTGGACATACGGGATATTCTTTCTTTTTACCCTCATCTCTAAAATGATCCCACATGGACCATAGTGCCATGTGAAACTCATGAAGAATTTCATTTCCTTCAGCAGCCTATCTGCTTCCTCCCCGGCCCCTCAATTGTTGCAGATGAAAGACCTAATCTGCCCTTTGATTCTAAGTTGTTGCTTCTTCTTTAAAGACACAAAATGAATATCATCTGATTTTATCACCTGCCTTATGTATTCCAGAGAAAAAATTCTGACAGGTAAGTATTTGGGTAGTTTATATGGGGCCAACTTGCACCCATAAACTCTAATCACAGTGTGATCTTGGTATAGGTACCAATCACCAGTCTTTGTATGATCCGAGAGATGTGGGATCCTTTGAACTTCGTCGTTAATCTTGGGTTTGGGTCTGTCGTTGAGCATACTTACCACTGGGTGGTAGAACTGATCGATGAACTGCTTGAAACTGAATTGCGTGGAGTTATGTCTGAGAAAGGAAGTCCATGCGGTTACTTCCTGGGGTTTTCCATCTCCGTCCATCTTCTACATAGAAAAAGAGAATTTGTCCTCTTGGAAGAAAACGAACATATATGCCAGTATTGAAGAATACCGGAACATGCCTTTTGTGGAAAAATTGATGAATTGCTCATGAATGTTGTTCGCCAGGAACATGCTAAAATCGAACTGTGTAGTGGGCTTCTCAGCGGTGGAGAATATAGACAAAAATACTAGAATGGGTTCATCTACCCACTGATATGAATAATAATCCAACAAGGCACATAGTGTTGTGATAACCTGGTTCCCTTTTATTGAGAACTTGGAGGAAGGATAAGGGGGATTTGTAGCGGGGAGATGAGAAGACTGTGGAAGAAAAAGCTCAAATATTTGAGCTCTCTGAGGAAACGTCATCTTCTGGTATAACTCTGTAAGGATTTCAAGGTTAAAAGGTGATGCAGAGTCGGCTCGGGATATTTGCATCATTTGGTCGACGATTTCTGGCGTGATGAGGAAAATAACTTCCCTGAAGGAGGATACGATGGCTCGGTTCTCAGGAATATAGTGAGCTTGGCACTTGAGGGCAAACTCTGGGAAATGGTGAATCTGGGGGAAGAGATATAGGAGTAGGTTGGACTCCCAGAGTCTAATTTTGTCACTCTGGTCCAGGAAGACTTCTTTAAGCCATGATTAAAGGTCTGCGAAGTCGAAATATCACTTAGTTTCTGTGATCAAGTAGTCTTTGTTGGCCAATGGAATCCTGTTGAGATCGACAGGAGGCAGGAGAAACTGATTCTCCTCTCCTTCTGTTCGTTTTGATTTTGGCGCCATTACTGTAACAATACCTGCAAATAAAACAATGTTAGTGGGGATGACTGTAGATGGGGGCGATTGACTGTAATGGAGAGGAAAAATAGGGTAAATTCTCTGGTGCAATGAGTGGGTAAATGGTGAAGGAATGAAGAGTGAGGGTAATTTTGAGTAAACGGGTATCTGTTGGGTGCGGGGGACGGATTAGCTGGTTAACGGATAAGTTATCCAGTAATAAATGGCCAATGGGTCATTTAGAATGTGAGATGTTAGGTGACAACAATTGAGGGATACAAATGGGTGATGTGGCGGTTATCGATTGGGGGAAAAAATCATGGTGAGGGGACTTGCCACGAGTGAATGAGGGAGAAGGACTGACGGAGTTATGGAATGTGACTCTTTTGGAAAGGTGGTTGATGATGTCACAGGGTGACGAGGTATGTTAGACAGTAGGAGGTGGTGGGACTCGGGACAAGTAGATTTATGCCACGTATTGATAGGGGGCCCACCAGAGTAAGATTCCATTCTAGACCCCCCCCCCACAGTTAAAGGTATATCAGTCAGGGGGGTCCGAAAAATGCCTTGAGTCATCGATCTGCGTACTTTTCTCTCCACCGCAGATCTGTGCACGATCTTTATCACACATTCCAGAACCCCCCCCCCCTCCATTAAAGGAAGAACAGACCGGGGGGTCCGGAATCCAATACAGACCATAGATCTGAGCGCCGAAACTTGGGCCGTCTAGATGCGCACATGCATTATCAACGATTCTGGNCCCCCCCCCCCCTCCATTAAAGGTAGAACGGTCGGGGGGGTTTGGAAATATTTGTCCACTGTAGATCTGGGTGCGATCATCTGGACTGTTGATATATGAGCGGTGCATAAATGTGGGCGCATAAAGTATATGTGCCCAGAGAACTTAGCATAAGTGCATATCATGGGTTTTTCCCAAGCTTTTTCATGTTACATCACCAAGGGGTTAGGAAAACAACTTTTTAAGCATCCAAGACATGGTCCAACATTGATCATCGAGCTGGTTTTATTTAAATCAAGAAAACTACCCTATTTTCTAACCTAACTTCCTATGACAATTAACCCATATTAAATTGTTGGGCTAAGAACTTACTCTATCTTGGGGCTACCTCACCAAGGTTAGACAGTCTGGCCAAATTTATTCACTAACTTACCTAGGTCACTTGGCTAAGATTAAACAGTTTAGCCAAGCTTATTCACTATTCTTATCAACATCAATTTAAAAGAACTTGGACATGCTTGAAAGGTATGGACCAAGTCACTGTTATTGCATGGGGATCTTATTGAAATTCTTTTATTCCCTCTTTTCTTTTTTCTTTTTCTTTCTTTTCATTATTCTTTTTCTTTCTTTTCTTTTTTCAAATTATTTGTAAAATGAAAAATCGTTTGACAAAAAAAAAACACTAAAGCGATAACATTCCAGTCACTATTTGATCCTATAAATTATAGGGTGATAATAGCGACTCCACCTGGGGAAGATAGCTCCGAAGGAGATGTCTAGAATCCATAGAACTCTGAATTTCG
Source organism: Picea engelmannii (assembly GCA_009831015.1). Lineage (NCBI taxonomy): Eukaryota > Viridiplantae > Streptophyta > Pinopsida > Pinales > Pinaceae > Picea > Picea engelmannii. Next base: position 160,304 of record ML788641.1, read on the forward strand.
CAGACCAGTTGATCATTGGGCTACCCCCAAACTATAAACTGAAAATAAAACCATGAAGAGATGGAAAATAAAAGGTGCTCATCATATTGAGCTTAATGGCACATTCCTACCTACCCTACTTTGCTAACAGTTACTGCTTCAGTCAAGTAATGAAAAAGTGCCAATGAAGCCAACCCAACAGTTGATCCCATGATTGGGTTTCCTCATCGTGCTTGATGAAAATCGAAACTGAAATATGTACTGGCAACTGGTGACATATTTGGTTGTTATAGAGAATACAAGTTTGAAAACTCAAGCTAACATGAACCTCCATGTAATCTGCTATAGGATCAATTAAAGCATGATGCATGATATTCGTTCCTAGATCATCTATGACTAGTCGATCAGTTGCATCTTCAAAATTAAACCCTGCACCTACAACTCCAGCCTTATATTGGAAAACATAATCATCATCAATCTACCAATCAATAGGTAGTGCAATTTCCTCTTTCTTTGGAGAAGGAATATTTTCCAAGAATTCTTTGAGATATCGAAAAATATATGACTGAATTTGAGAATCCAAAAGTTCAATATCATTTTCAAACTTTTAAACAACTAGCTCAAGAAAACAAATTTAATTTTAGGAGAAAATTTGCTCGATTCCAAAATACGAAACACACTTGTTAAAACGTCTTCGTCAATGTGAAATTCTTCTAGCTTATTCCTGAATTCTTTGAAATATTCAGGAGATAGAGGATTTACCACATGCCCTGTCATCTTGAAGCATCATGAAGGCTTTGAAATCTAGATTCTTCAGCAGTGAAGTCGCTTGTGAACTTTGAAGCTCGGGATCTTGAACAATGGAGTTGCCAGGTGAATGGTACAACCTTCCTGTGTTTGGCTTCTGTTCACCATCAGAAGTCAAATATGAACTTGATATATTTTCCTGGGGAACTTGAAAGCTCTCCCCAGTATGGTCGCCACTATGTTAACACTCTATAAATTTCCTAGAGGTTTTTAGAAAAGAAGAAATTTACGGGAGGTAAATTTATCCAACCACTTCGAAGCTGGGATCTAGCCCTACCAGTTTCAGAGAGGGATCTCTCTGTATGATTTAGATATGTTTCAAATTTAAAATATTAGGCTAGGTAAATAAAATATGTTGGTTTTGTTTGTTGTAGTTTCCGTTGGGTTGGCTGAGAGAAACTTTACACATCCATTGGGCTATGGGGTCTATATCAGGAAAAATAAAATCTAAACCAGAAAACAAAGAAACCTTTCATAGGGCAAGATAATGTAATCGTTGGATTCTTTTAGTAGCATAAATGAGGAATAGTAGAAAAGGTGAGAATATCAGTTACAATAAAGAAGCAATTAAGAATTTCTTTATCATAAAATCAAAATATGAAACACTAAAATATTTTAAAGTGAGAAACAGGGTATACAAAGATAAATCCTGCAACATTCATTACTTTAAAAGATTAGATTTAGAAAACAATGTGATAACTAAGCGAGAATAACATTAAACTTAGAAAGTAAAACATCACCAGTGAAAACACGCAAAAATCCTATAAAAATGCCTCTTTGTATTAATGGAAGATCTCTTGAAAAATATTACAGTCTAATAGCTCGCATGATGTAAAGATCAACCCCCAATACTTCGAAAAGTGAAGTATTTATAACCCAAAATTACAAACGATTCTATCATTAAAGATCAGGACATGGTAAATCTATTTTTAGCCTAACTAACTTAACAAATTACAGAAATCTAGGAACTATTTGATGATGTGTCACAATTGCATGTTGTTTTCTGGGTGAGTCGTTAGTGAGGTCTCTGCACAACCTCCTCTGATTGGATAGCTGACTGGGCTGGGACAGGTCATCTACTACTCGATCAGGTCACAAATTTCTTCCCATCGAAGATAACTGGGGACGTTGACCTTGAGTAACCTTCGGTAGACTTCATCCATCTCTGTGTACTTGGCAAAAGTAGGCTAGGTGATGAAGATACACTGAATCTCATGTTGAATGCTTATGTCCAACTGAAGTTCATCTAGGAATGATTTGCCAATGGTGTTGCCTTGAATCCCTGAAAACTTCAAACTATCCTTAGCCACATCAGCTAGTCTCTTTTTGTAATCTGGGAGCGTCATCAATTTGTCATTTATCACCTTCAGACCAGGGAGACCTTTCTTCTGTAGAGCCTCAATATTATTGAAGAACCTTTGTACCCCTAGGTCCATGGCCTGAACCTTTTCTTCTAGATGTAGCATCAATCATCTCTTGTTCAAGACTCTTTTGACCTCAAGGATGGTCTCTGTTCTATCCTCAATTCTCATCTCTTCCAGCTCCTCTCTGGTTTTAGAATTCAAGAATTTGATGATTTCATTAGCCTGTGTGGGCATCTCTCTCGATGGCTTGTTTACTTCTCTACACCAATTCATTTTTATCAAACATAATCTGTATCATTGACCATATTTCGTTCATAGACTTGGTGATGTCTATCCAGACACTTTCTTTGACTTCAGCCAGTGTTTTACCTACCACTGTTTGTTTCCGGAGTTGTTGTAACTCTTGTTTGAGGTGGTCTGACACCTAGTTTTCCTTGGAGAAACTAGTTTGATAAGAATATTTGAGTTCCTAAAGGTTCTCAATCTCCTTTTTGAGCCTGCTAATCTCTGTCTCCTGCAGGTTCATCTCTTCCATAGATTTGGAAAATTCAACCATCTTTTCCAGAGACGTTAGTGGATTCGCCGATGGGACTTCTGCTAGTGATGTTGTGCTCACTCTGAGAGTGAAACTGCACTCAATGGAATGACTTCCATGGGTTTCAAATATTCTTTCTCTTTCACTAGATCCTCCATTCCAACTTCCATTTCCTTCAGTTGTGCATTCTTCTCAATGATTAACTTAAGCATATCATCTTTTTCTCCTTCTGTCTCTGCTATTTCCTTTGCCTGCGAGTCTAATGTTGGGGGGAACTTCAATTGCTTTCTCAAAGATGCTATGTCTGTGTTTTTATTCTTGATCATATCCTCGACTTCTTTCACATTCGAGGGATCATACCCGATCTTGAGGACCAGTTCCTCCAACATCTTGATCCTGTTAGCCTTGGCAAAGGATGATATTTTCTCCAGCTTCAACTATGTCTAGACATTGTTCATAGACACTTGAGATGCTCAGATTCGGTCCTGTCTTTCCTAGCTAGTTGATTGGTGGAGTATCTGCAGTCTTCTTTGGTAACACAGTGGTTATAATCTGCTTTCTGCTTGTGTTGAGTGACCGATCAACCTATGTCACAGTAGTGGATGGAATTTCCTTTTCTCCAGCTGGGTCAGGAGCTGAACTGGTTTTTGGCCTCTTGGCATGTGGTCAGAATTCTTCTAATGACACCTCAGTGACAGGAGGTAACAGATCCTGCCTAGGCCTTTTCTCCTTCAGAGCCTATAGTGTGGTTGTCTGTGATACAGTGACCGGGGGGTCCTGTTGTTCTGTTTCAACCAAAGTGTTTGGCTCCCATCCTGCCTGGTTTGCAAATTTATCTACCTCAGGCCTAGATTTGTGGACATACAGGATATTCTTGTTTTTTATCCTCATCTCTAAAATGATCCCACACAGATCGTAGTTCCATGTGAAACTCATGAAGAATTTCATTTCCTTCAGCAGCCTGTCTACTTCCTCCCCAGCCCCTCGATTATTGCAGATGAAAGACCCAATCTACCCTTTGATTCTAAGCTATTGCTTCTTCTTTAAAGATACAAAATGAATATCATCTAAGTTTATCATCTGCCTTATGTATTCCAGAGAAAAAATTCTGACAGGTAAGTATTTGGGTAGTTTATATGGGGCCAACTCACACCCATAGACTCTAATCTTAGTGTGGTCTTGGTATAGGTACCAATCACCAGTCTTTGTATGATCCGAGATATGTAGGATCCTATGAACTTCGTCGTTAATCCTAGGTTCGGGTCTGCCTCTGAGCATACTCACCACTGGGTGGTAGAACTAATCGATGAACTGCTTGAAACTGAATTCCATGGAGTTATGTCTAAGAAAGGAAGTCCATGCGGTTACTACTTGGGGTTTTCCATATATGTCCATTAGAAAAAGTGAATTTTTCCACTTGGAAGAAAACGAACAGGTATGCCAGTATTGAAGAATACCGAAACATGCCTTCTGTGGTGAAATTGATGAATTGCTCGTGAATGTTGTTCACCAGGAACGTGCTGAAGTCGAACTGTGTAGTGGGCTTCTCATCGGTGGAGAAGATATACAAAAATCCTAGAATGGGTTCATCTACCCACTGATCTGAATAATAACCCAAGAAGGCGCATAGCGATGTGATAACCTGGTTCCCTTTTGTTGAGAACATGGAGGAAGGATAAGGGGGATTTGTAGCGGGGAGCTGAGCGGACTGTGGAAGAAAAAGCTCAAATATTTGATCTCTATGAGGAAACATCATCTTCTGGTATAACTCTGTAAGGATTTCAAGGTTAAAAGGTGATGTGGAGTTGGCTCGGGATATTTGCATCATTTGGTCGATGGTTTCTGGTGTGATGAGGAAAAGAAGTTCCCCGAAGGAGGATATGATGGATCGTTGCTCAGGAATATAGTGGGCTTGGCACTTGAGGGTGAACTCTGGGAAATGGTGAATCTGGGGGAGAGATACAGGGGTAGGTTGGACTCCCAAAGTCCAATTTCATCACTCTGGTCCAGGAAGACTTCTTTAAGCCATGATTGAAGGTCTACGAAGTCAAAATCGCACTTAGTGTCTGTGATTAAGTAGTCTTTGTCGGCCAGTGGAATCCTATCGAGATCAACAGGAGGTGGGAGAAATGGATTTTAGTACCATTACTATAACAATACCTGCAAATAAAACAATGTTAGCGGGGATGACTGTAGATGGGGGTGACTGACTATAATGGAGAAGAAAAATGAGGTAAATTCTCTAGTGCAATGAGTGGGTAAATGGTGAAGGAATGAAGAGTGAGGGTAATTTTGAGTAAACGGGTATTCGTTGGGCGCGGGGAACAGGTCAGTTGGTTAACGAATAAGTTATCCAGTACTAAATGGCCAGTGGCTCATTTAGAATGTGAGATGGCAGGTGACAACGACTGAGAGATATGGATGGGTGATGTGGTGGTTAACAATTGGGGGAAAAAATCATGGTGAGGGGACTTGCCACGACTGAATGAGGGAGAAGGACAGACGAAGTTATGGGATGTGACTCTTTTGGAAAGGTGGATGATGACATCATGAGGTGACGAGGTATGTCAGATAGTAGGAGGCAGTGGGACTCGGGACAAGTAGATTTATGCCACATATTGATAGGGGGCCCACCAGAGTAAGCTTCCATTCCAGACCCCCCCCCCCACNAAAAACACCTTGAGTCGTCGATTTGCGCACTTTTCTCTCCACCGCAGATCTGTGTGTGATAGTTATCACACATTTCGGACCCCCGCCCCTCCATTAAATGTATAACGGATGGGGGGGTCCAAAATCCAATACAGACCGTAGATCTAAGCACCAAAACTTCGTCCATCCAGATGCCCACATGCATTATCAGTGATTCCAGACCCCCCCCTCCGTTAAAGGTAGAACGGTCGGGGGGGTCCGGAAATATTTGTCCACCGTAGATCTCGGTGCGATCATCTGGACCGTTGATATATGAGCCATGCATAAATGTGGGCGCGGAAAGTATATGCGCCCAGAGAACTTAGGATAAGTGCATATCATGGGTTTTTCCCAAGCTTTTTCATGTTACATCACCAAGGGGTTAGGAAGACAACTTTTTAAGCATCCAAGACATGGTCCAACATTGATCATTGAGCTGGTTTTATTTAAATCAAGAAAACTACCATATGTTCTAACCTAACTTCCTATGAAAATTAACCCAGAATAGACTGTTGGGCTAAGAACTTACTCTATCCTGGGGCTACCTGACCAAGATTAGACAGTCTGGCCAAATTTATTCACTAACTAACCTAGGTCACTTGGCTAAGATTAAATAGTTTAGCCAAGCTTATTCACTATTCCTATCAACATCAATTTAAAATAACTTGGCCATGCTTGAAAGGTATGGACCAAGTCATTGTTATTGCATGGGGATCTTATTGAAATTATTTTGTGCCCTCTTTTCTTTTTTCTTTTTCTTTCTTTTCATTTTTCTTTTTCTTTCTTTTCTTTTTTCAAATTATTTGCAGAATGAAAAATCATTTGACAAACAAAAAACACTAGAGAGATAACATTCCAGTCACTAGTTGATCCTATAAATTATAGGGTGATAACAACGACTCCACCTGGGGAAGATAGCTCCGAAGGAGATGTCTAGAATCCATAGAACTCTGAATTTCGCAGACCAACTGATCATTGGGCTACCCCCAAACTATAAACTGAAAATAAAGCCATGAAGAGACAAAAAATAAAAGGTGCTTATCGTGTTGAGCTTATTGGCACATTCCTACCTACCCTACTTTGCTAACAGTTACTACTTCAATCAGGTAATGAAAAAGTTCCAATGAAGCCAACCCAACAGTTGATTACATGATTGGGTTTCCTCATCGTGCTTGATGAAAATTGAAACTGAAATATGTACTGGAAACTGGTGACATATTTGGTCGTTATATAGAATACATGTTTGAAAACTCAATCTAACATGAACCTCCATGTAATCTTCTATAGGATCAATTAAAGCATGATGCATGATATTCGTTCCTAGATCTTCTATGACTAGTCAATCAGTTGCGTCTTCAAAATTAAACCCTGCATCTACAACCTCAGCCTTATATTGGAAAACATAATCATCATCAATCTGCCAATCAATAGGTAGTGCAATTTCCTCTTGCTTTGGAGAAGGAAGATTTTCCAAGAATTCTTTGAGATCTCGGAAAATATATGACTGAATTTGAGAATCCAAATGTTCAATATCATTTTCGAACTTTTCAACAACTAGCTCAAGAAAACAAATTTTACTTTTAGGAGAAAATTTTCTCGATTCCAAAATACAAAACACAATTGTTAAAACGTCTTCGTCAATGTGAAATTCTGCCAGCTTATTCCTGAATTCTTTTAAATCTTCAGGAGATAGAGGATTTACCACATACCCTCTCATCTTGAAGCATCATCAAGGTTTTGAAATCTGGATTCTTCGGCAGTGAAGTCGCTTGTGAACTTTGAAGCTCGGTATCTTGAAAAATGGAGTCGTCGGGTGAATGGTACAACCTTCCTGTGTTTGGATTCTGTTCACCATCAGAAGTCAAATCTAAACTTGATATATTTTTCTGGGGAACTTGAAAGCTCTCCCCAGTATGGTTGCCACTATGTTAACTCTCTATAAATTTCCTAGAGGTTGTTAGAAAAGAAGAAATTTACGGGAGGTAACTTTATCCAACCACTTCGAAGCTGGGATCTAGCCCTACCAACTTCAAAGAGGGATCTCTCTGTATGATTTAGATATGTTTCAAATTCAAAATATTAGTCTAGGTGAATAAAATATGTTGGTTTTGTTTGTTGTAGTTTTCGTTGGGTTGGCTGAGAGAAACTTTACACATCCATTGGGCTATGGGGTCTGAATCATGAAAAATAAAATCTAAACAAGAAAACAAAGAAACCTTTCACAGGGCGATATAATGTAATCACTGGATTCTTTTAGTAGCATAAATGAAGAATAGCAGAAAAGGTGAGAATATCAGTTACAATAAAGAAGCAATTCATAATTTCTTTATTGTAAAATCAGAAGATGAAACACTAAAATCTTTTAAAGTGAGAAACGGGGTATAAAAAGATAAATCCGGCAACATTCATTACTTTCAAAGATTAGATTTAGCAAACAGTGTGATAACTAAGCGAGAATAACATTAAACTTAGAAAGAAAAACATCACCAGTGAAAACACGCAAGAATCCTGTAAAAATGCCTCTTTATATTAATGGAAGATCTCTTGAAAAATATTACAGTCTGATAGCTCACAGGGCATAAAGATCAACCCCCAATACTTCAAAAAGTGAAGTATTTATAACCCAAAATTAAAAACAATCCTGTCATTAAAGATTAGGATGTGGTAAATCTATTTTTAGCCTAACTAACTTAACAAATTACAGAAATCTATGAACAGTTTGATGATGTGTCGCAATTGCATGTTGTTTTCTGGGTGAGCACTTGGTGAGGTCTCTGCATGACCTCATCTGACTAGATAGCTGACTGGGTTGGGACAGGTCATCTACTACTCGATCAGGTCACAAATTTCTTCCCATCGAAGATGACTCGGAACAATGACCTTGAGTAACTTTCGGTAGACTTCATCCATCTCTGTGTACTTGGAAAAAATAGGCTTGGTGATGAAGATATGTCGAATCTCATGCTGAATGTTGATGTCCAGTTGAAGTGCATCTAGGAATGATTTTCCAGTGATGCTGCCTTGAATCCTTGAAAACTTCAAACTATCCTTAGCCACATCGGCTAGTCTCTTTTTGTAATCTGGGAGCGTCATCAATTTGTCATTTATCACCTTCAGACCAGGAATACCTTTCTTTTGTAGAGCCTCAATCTTGCTGAAGAACCTTTGTACCCCTAGGTCCATGGCTTGAACCTTTTCTTCTAGCTATAACATCAGTCCTCTCTTGGTCAAGACTCTTTTGACCTCAAGGATGGTCTCTGTTCTATCCTCAATTCTCATCTCTTCCACCTCCTCTCTGGTTTTAGAATTCAAGAATTTGATGATTTCATTAGCCTGTGTGGGCATCTCTCCCAGTTTTGATCTGATCTTCTCGATGGCTTGTTTACTTCTCTGCACCAATTCATTTTGCTCAAACATAATTTGTATCATTGGCCATATTTCGTTCATAGACTTGGTGATGTTTGTCCAGACACTTTCTTTGACTTCGGCCAGTGTTTTACCTACCATTGTTTTCTTCTGGAGCTGTTGTAACTCTTGTTTGAGCTGGTCTGACACCTGTTTTTTCTTGGAGAAACTTGTTTGATAAGAAGATTTGAGTTCTTGAAGGTTCTCAATCTCCATTTTGAGCCTTCTAACCTTTGTCTTCTGCAGGTTCATCTCTTCCATAGATTTGGCCAATTCAAACATCTTTTCTAGAGACGTCAGTGGATTCGCCGATGGGACTTCTGCTAGTGATGTTGTGCTCACTCCTGAGAGTGGAACTGCACTCAATGGAATGACTTCCATGGGTTTTGACTATTCTTTCTCTTTCACTAGCTTCTCCATTTCAGCGTCCATTTCCTTCAGTTGTGCATTCTGCTCCATGATTAACTTAATCATATCATCTTTTTCTCCTTTTGTCTCTACTATTTCCTTTGCCTGCGAGTCTACTGTTGGGGGAAACTTCAATTGTTTTCTCAAATATGTTATGTCTTCATTTTTCTTCTTGATCATCTCCTCGACTGCTTTCACATTTGAGGGATCATACCCGATCTTGAGGACCAGTTCCTCCAGCATCTTGATCCTGTTATCCTTGGCAAAGGATGATATTTTCTCTAGCTTCAAATGTGTCTAGACATTGTTCAGAGACACTTGTAACCTAGAGGCAGTAGTGGAAGCATGTGCCAGCATGGAGAAAACCATTTCTCTCGTCTGCCTGTGCAGATCCATTTGATTAGGAGGATGTGTGTCCTTGGTCTGGAATTCAATAGTGGCCCTTTTGTAATCGGTGATTACCTTTGGGTTTGGTACCTGTGCTTGGAGGAATTCCATGTGCATTCTACCCTTATCCGTGTCTTATGCTGATAGCAGCCTGTGTTGTGCAGATGACATTTGCTTCCAGAATTGGGCATATGTGCTATTGGTTAGAGTTTGATTTTTTTTCTTCATCAAGTCATATTTCTCAAAGATGCTCATCTTTGGTCATGTCTTACCTGGCTGGTTGATTGGTGGAGTATCTGTAGTTTTCTTTGGTAACACAGTGGTTATAATCTGTGTGCTACTTTTGTTGATCAATCGATCAACCTCTATCACAGTAGTGGATGGAATTTCCTTTTCTCCAGTCTGGTCAAGAGATGAACTGGTTTTTGGCCTCTTGGTATGCAGTCAAAATTCTTCTAATGACACCTCAGTGACAGGAGGTGACAGATCCTGCCTAGGCCTTTTCTCCTTTGGAGCCTGTGGTGTGGTTGTCTGTGATACAGTGACCGGGGGGTCCTGTTGTTCTGTTTCAACCAAAGTGTTTGGTTCCCATCCTGTCTGGTTTTCAAATTTATCTACCTCGGGCCTAGACTCATGGACATATGGGATATTATTTTTTTTTATCCTCATCTCTGAAATGATCCCACATGGATCGTAGTTCCATGTGAAACTCATGAAGAATTTCATTTCCTTCAGCAGCCTATCTGCTTCCTCCCCAGCGCCTCGATTGTTGCAGATGAAAGACCCAATCTTCCCTTTGATTCTAAGTTGTTGGTTCTTCTTTAAAGACACAAAATGAATATCATCTAATTTTATCATCTGCCTTATGTATTCCAAAGCAAAAATTCTGAAAGGTAAGTATTTGGGTAGTTTATATGGGGCCAAATCGCACCCATAGACTCTAATCTCAGTGTTATCTTGGTATAGGTACCAATCACCAATCTTTGTATGATTCGAGAGATGTGGGATCCTCTGAACTTCGTCGTTAATCCTGGGTTCGGGTCTGCCACTGAGCATACTGACCACTGGGTGGTATAACTGATCGATGAACTGCTTGAAACTGAATTGCGTGGAGTTATGTCTGAGCAAGGAAGTCCATGCAGTTACTACCTGGGGTTTTCCATCTCCGTCCATCTTCTACATAGAAAAAACGAATTTGTCTGCTTGGAAGAAAACGAACAGCTATGCCAGTATTGAAGAATACCGGAACATGCCTTCTGTGGCGAAATTGATGAATTGCTCATGAATTTTTTTCACCAGGAACGTGCTGAAGTCGAACTGTGTAGTGGGATTCTCATCAGTGGAGAAGATAGACAAAAATCCCAGAATGGGTTCATCTACCCACTGATCTGAATAATAACCCAACAAGGTGCATGGTGACATGATAACCTGGTTCCCTTTTGTTGAGAACATAGAGGAAGGATAAGGGGGATTTGTAGCGGGGAGCTGAGCAGACTGTGGAAGAAAAATCTCAAATATTTGAGCTCTCTGAGGAAATGTCATCTTCTGGTATAACTCTGTAAGGATTTCAAGGTTAAAATGTGATGCGGAGTCGGCTCGGGATATTTGCATCATTTGGTCGATGGTTTCTGATGTGATGAGGAAAATAACTTCCCCGGAGGAGGATACGATGGCTCGTTGCTTGGGAATATAGTGGGCTTGGCACTTGAGGGTGAACTCTGGGAAATGGTGAATATGGGGGAAGAGATACAGGGGTAGGTTGGACCCCCAAAGTCCAATTTCGTCATTCTGGTCCAGGAAGACTTCTTTAAGCAATGATTGAAGGTCTACGATGTCGAAATCACACTTAGTGTTTGAGATTAAGTAGTCTTTGTCGGCCAGTGGAATCCTGTCGAGATCGACAGGAGGCTGGAGAAATGGATTTTCCTCTCCTTCTGTTCATTTTGATTTTGGTGCCATTACTGTAACAATACCTACAAATAAAACAATGTTAGCGGGGATGACTATAGATGGGGGCGACTGACTATAACGGAGAAGAAAAACGGGGTAAATTCTTTGGTGCGATGAGTGGGTAAATGGTGAAGGAATGAAGAGTGAGGGTAATTTTGAGTAAACAGGTATCCGTTGGGCGCGGGGGATAGGTCAGTTGGTTAACGGATAAGTTATCCAGTAATAAATGGCCAATGGGTCATTTAGAATGTGAGATGGCATGTGACAACGACTGAGGGATATGGATGGGTGATGTGGTGGTTATCGATTGGGGGAAAAATCATGTTGAGGGGACTTGCCATGAGTGAATGAGGGAGAAGGACTGATGGAGTTATGGGATGTGACTCTTTTGGAAAGGTGGATGATGACATCATGAGGTGATGAGGTATGTCAGACAGTAGGAGGTTGTGGGACTCGGGACAAGTAGATTTATGTCGTGTATTGATAGGGGGCCCGCCAGAGTAAGATTCCATTCCGGACCCCCCCCCCCACAGTTAAAGGTAGATTAGTCGGGAGGGTCCGAAAAACACCTTGAGCCATCGATCTGTGTGCTTTTCTCTCCCCCACAGATCTGTGCGCAATACTTATCACACATTCCGTACCCCCCCCCTCCATTAAAGGCAGAACGGACGGAGGGCTCCAGAATCCAATACAGACTGTATATTTGAGCACCGGAACTTGGGCCGTCCATATGCGTGCATTCATTATCAGCGATTCTGGACCCCCTCCCCTCCGTTAAAGGTAGAATGGTCGGGGGGGGGTCCAGAAATATTTGTCCATCGTAGATCTGGGCACGATCGTCTGGACCATTGATATATGAGCGGTGCATAAATTTGGGCGCGGGAAGTATATGCGCCCAAAGAACTTAGGATAAGTTCATATGATGGTTTTTTCCCAAGCTTTTTCATGTTACATCACCAAGGGGTTAGGAAAACAACTTTTTAAGCATCCAAGACATCGTCCAACATTGATCATCGAGCCGGTTTTATTTAAATCAAGAAAAGTACCCTATGTTCTAACCTAACTTCCTATGACAATTAACCCAGATTAAACTGTTGGGCTAAGAACTTACTCTATCCTTGGGCTACCTCACCAAGATTAGACAGTCTGGCCAGATTTATTCACTAACTAACCTAGGTCACTTGGCTAAGATTAAATAGTTTAGCCAAGCTTATTCACTATTCCTATCAACATCAATTTAAAATAACTTGGCCATGCTTGAAAGGTATGGACCAAGTCAGTGTTATTGCATGGGTCTCTTATTGAAATTATTTTATGCCCTCTTTTCTTTTTTCTTTTTCTTTCTTTTCTTTTTTCTTTTTCTTTCTTTTCTTTTTTCAAATTATTTTCAAAATGAAAAATCATTTGACAAACAAAAAATGCTAAAGAGATAACATTCCAGTCACTAGTTGATCCTATAAATTATAGGGTGATAACACCATGTACGATAGAATTGAAGCATAACTAAGAGGTGTACAACAAGCCGTTTATTCAATCCGCACAGTGTCCACTATGCCCCTGCCCTAAGAAGAACCAGAGTTGGGAGATGAGCCTGCTCAACTCTGTAGACTGGATGATGTGACTGAAGCCCACCTTCATCGAGCACAATATGAGAAAGACCAGGCCACAGTGGCCCTGAAACAAGCACAGAAGGAAGTTATAGAGAAACACAGGATTGTGCAATAGGAAAAGGATGCTCTTCAAGCAAATTTCAAAGAAGATTGAGCAAATATCCAATAGAAGAAATAAAATCTAATCGCGGAGGAAGTCGAAGTAAAAGAAGGAGTCAATAGAGCACTTCTCTTTGTGACGGGCTTGGAGAAAAGGAGGAAGAACCAGTAGAACACTAAGTAGTGCATCTCGTAGAAATCATCTAACAACTTCAGTAGAGAATCACAGATCTGGAGCTAAGAATAGTACCCAGTACTCCATAGGATGTGCGAGATCAAATAGAAGCGGTTGCTTGAGGCATATTCGAAAGAATCAAGGGCCTTGCCATGGAATGTAAACAACTGAGTGATCACAGTGCCAAAAATTATGAGCAACTCATTGAGTATCTTGAATTGAAGGCACTGGAGTCATAGCTCCAGGAGGCAAAGCATCAAGCAAAAATATTACAGACACAATTGAATCCCCTGTCAGCCATTGAGATAATGAAGAGATCCCAAGAACAGTGCACTACCCAAAAACAGGTCCACACCATTTAAAGAATATTCATGGAAGTAAATCAGAGGCTCCAACCAATATAGAACGAGGCTTACCAACTATTCGCAGAGATCAAAGGCCGAGGAGAATAACTGGAGAAATTCATCACTGCAGTTGAACAAACCTTAGAGGGACCTGTCAACAAAGCAGTAATCCAAGAGTTTGTTGAGCAGGAGGTCGTGGCACAACAATAGGTCGAAGCTGCTCGAGCCAAGATTGAGGATTTTGAGGTAGAGCTGCCGAGATTAGAGTGACACAGGATGAGTCACAGGTGAGTGTTGGGGGTATGTTGGCCCTTGACCAAGTTTTGAGGACCCTTGGTCATTTTTGACCATTTTGGGACTTCGACGAGCTGTCAAAGGCGAAGCGCAAGTTGAAGCGAAGATCGCAAGATCTCAGCCCCTTTTTAGATATTTTTGGGTTTTGGGCTTATATAATGGGTATAGGGATGTTGGCCCATGGGTTTACCCATTATTAGGCCTAATTTGTAATGTATAAATAGAATTTTAGGAGATGTAAGAAGTAGTGATTAGTGACTAGTCAGTGTGAGCCATTGTTGCTAAGTGAAAAAGTGGATATGTGTGATTTGGCTTTGTGCGCACTGTGTGAGACTCGCAAGGATAAGTGCAAGCGACTGTAAAATATTGTGTAAGGCTCTGTGCCTAGATATAATTAGGTGAGGAGGATCTGGTGAGGTGCGCAGATCTCCTGTCTTCTGCGGAGTTGATTTGGAGGTTTTGTGCATGTAAGAGGATTGAAAGAAGCTAATAAAGAAGACGAAGAGTTGGTGGATGTAGCCCCAGGGAGGGGGTGAATCACATATATCCCGTGTTGTGAATTATTTGTGCTTTATGATTTCTCTCTTGTTTGTGTGATTCAATGCTTAGTGCATTGTTAGATGATAGATGAATCCGATATGATAGCTTAGTGTTGAATAATGTGAACGAATGCTATATCTGATCTATGTTGGTATGCTTAGTGCTTAAATCTATTGGATCTGTGTGAATGTTGTGTTGATCTATTGTTAGGGTTTAGTTGTGTTGTGAACTAAGGATGAATATTAATGAACTGTAATTACTAAGTGCTCTGTTAAGTTGTTACAATCACATATTTGTGTCCTAGCTAAGGTTGCAGACATCTGAGTCCTGCAACCACCCCTGCCTCTACCTCGGGTGAGACTTCCTCTGCTTCGCAGGTGTTTCTGAAAGGGCTGGTAGTTGGTGTTTTGTTGGTGCATTGTTGTAGCATTGAACCCCAGGTCTGCCCTTGTGCCAACATGGGGTTGGAATCTGCTACGACTTTGGTAGTTCGAAGCAGAATATAATGACGTAGTTTCTGGACTGCGAGGACAACTGCTAATGCAAGTTTTTCATCATGATTATACTTCAAGGGTGGCCATGAAAGGTTTTTACTAATGTAGTAAATCACATGTTCATGCCCATCATCCCCTAATTGGATGAGAACTCATGTGACTGAAACAACAGAGACTGATAAGTAGAGGATGTAATCACAATCATAGTCTGGGGGACTAATCAAAGGGGCCTTGGAGAGGGCGGCTTTTAAATCATCAAAAGTTGTTTGAGCATGTTTGTCCCATCGAAATGGGATATCATGATGCAGTAAGTGGAGAAAACCATGTGCGTGAGTGGCACAGTATGGGACAAAGCGACGTAAAAATTTGGCTTTGCCTTGCAAGCTCTACAGTTGGCGTAATGTCCTAGGTGGTGGGATTTATGTGATATCTTGGACCTTGAGGGGGTCCACAGTGATGTCGTGTTGGGAGACAATGAAACCAAGGAGGAACCCAGTAGTGACACAAAAGACACACTTAAGGGGGTTCAAGCGGATATTATATTGGTGACATCATTGGAAAACGATTCGTAAGTCAAGTAAATGTTGGGTTTGCTTTTTGGATTGAGCAGTGAGGTCGTCCAAATAAGAAAGGATGATGCAAGAAAGATCGTGAAACATGTAGGTCATGGCCTATTGTAAAGTAGCACCGACATTTTTTAGTCCAAAAGGCATGACGTGATAAGCAAAGGTACCCCAAGGGGTTGTAAAAGAAATTTTGTATTGATTTGTTGGGTGGATCTGAATTTGATTGTACCTGGATAACCCATCCATAAAGGATAGTGCCTCGTATCTGGCACAATCATTGATTATTTGGTTGATGAAAGGGGTTGGGAAGTTGTCTTTGGGACAAGCGTGGTTGAGGTCATAAAATTCGATGTAGACACGAATAGTTCCCTATTTTTTGTTAACGGGGACAGGGTTGGAGACCCACGAAGTGTACGCAATGGGGTAAATGAACCCGATTGTGTGTAACTTGTCAATTTCGGCTTTGATAGCTGCATCTTTGGATGGGCGGAGGGGGCGTTGATTTTGACGAACATGGGAAATGTTTGGCCATGTGTCAATTCGATGTTCGACTATAGAAGGATCGAGGCCATGCATCTTTGTATATGAGCAGGAAAAAATATCCCGGTAATCCTGAAAGAAAGCTTTGTAAGCAATGATTTCTTCAGGGAGAATGTGGTGCCAATAGTGATCTCTTCTACGATGTCTGGTTTAATGGAAATGTCAATTTTGACTGTGGGGGAAATGTTGTCCATGTTTCCTTCTTCAAAAGAATCAGGGGCAGGGATGGGGTTTTTGATCCAATCAATATGCCCAGGTGGAATAAAATCCTTGGTTCTGACTATGCACATGGAGGCTTGGGTAGGAGGGTGAAAGACCTCTTGTGAGAGGAAAAGTGCTCGATGATGGAGCACATTCCATGGGAAATAAAGGGTAGTCAATTCCTCCAAGATATCTTTGTCGTAGTGGAAAATGCGAGAATATCGGGGATCCTAGGTGATGGTAGGGGGAAATGTCAACAAGTAAGTGTTATTTTCCTCAAGGGATGAGGACGTAGAAGGGATATCAGGTACAAGGTTTGATGTCTCTCTTGACATGAACCAAATTTCATGATATTGTGGATGGTATCTCATTTGCGCGGGAACTGACAATGAAATATAATGAATATCAGTAATATGAGCATCAGTAGGGAGTTTCTGAGAGGGATCAGGTTAGGATGTGTGGCATACTGCAACTAATGTTTGGCCGAATTGAGGTAGATTTGGGAAATGATGAATGTAATGGCCATATTTTGAGCATATGGCATAAGTGAAATTTGTTTGTAACCCTTTCTTGCATGTGGTTGAGGACTCCACAGTGGCAGTTGGGGTTGCGTTGGGTAGTTGGATAAGATTTTGTAACTCAAGAAGAGTAGGAAATTTATTAGTGGGGTATCCTTCTCTTTCACATAGTGCACAAGGAGGTTGAGCTCGGGGAGGGAGAAAATATATGGGCTCATTCTTCCTTCGTCTGCCCCCAGTGGTGGTGGTGTTGGCTCCATTCGGGGGTGAGGGTTGTGTGGTAGGAGCCTGTACTGGGATCTGCATCATTAATCCCTATGTCTGAGGAGGGAGAGATGGTGGAGGAACCATAGCAGGTGGATGAAGATACCATACAGGGATGGAAAGAACCATGTTGGGAAGAGTGAGAGTAAAAACTACCTAGAATGCTTGGACTCCGGGTGGGGGGTAGAAAAAGGGGATTTGGGTTATGGCTTGGGGGACTTTCTCCCAAATGGGTATTTTCCCCTGAAGGGGGGGGGAATATAGGACAAGAGGTCCAATGGTGTTTTCAGGGAAGTCATGGGGTAGTGGTTCTCCAACTAGTTGAACTTCGATGTGGGGAGGGGCCTCAATGAGACGAGTATTGTCTCTGATATATCTTTTGTTAGAAGACACTACACACACTTGAGATGAAATAGGAGGTTTTAGGAGAGGTGGTGCTCCATGATAAGTCCCTAATAAGGATGGGTCCTTGAATATTCCAGGGCCAATGCCGATGACTGGAAAATCATTTGAACTAGCGCGGACAAGAGGGAGGATGTTATCAATGTTGGAAGAATGGTTAGGCTCATAATGTGTAAGTTTCTCGATGGTGACGATTTTCCCATTATGGGGGAACATCATCATATGAAACATAGAAGAGGCTATCGCCTTCATATCGTACATGTAGCTACGTCCGAACAAGATATTGTAATCAAGTTGGGCATTGATAACTTCAATTTCAATCAAGATGGTTTTCCCCCAAGTTCTATAGGGACATTTTGGAAGAGCCTTCCAGGGGATGATGGACGACCATCATAAGCTCTCGGGGTGATCGAAGAAGGTACTAGCTCAGGTGAGATGAGTTTCTACCATACTACTTTGGACATGATGCATGCGGATGCACCTTCATCGATGATGCACTAATGAACTATGATGTTCCAGATCTTAACTAGTATCTAAAAAGATACCAGGGTTGGGAGGCATGGTTCTCTGCTATCTAGATCAAAGGTGATGAGTCGAGTATCAGCTGGGTTGACTGCCCCCAAGGTGGAAAGAAAGAATTTGTGTTGTGATGGACATGTTTGGAGGACCTCTAACATAGACATGGTTTTAGGAGACTATGTTAAGTTATCGACCAGACTATAATTATGGGCTTCCCTAGAATGAGGGTTATGTGCATTTTGTCGTAAAGGAATATGGGATATACGGGGGTTTGGTTCAGTGTTAGGGTAGGGAATCATCAGTGTTTGTCCAGCGGTTAAGGGAGATTCTTCTGAGGTGGTTGGGGTAGAGTCAGGGGGGAGGTCGTATGGATGGTTGTGTGTTTGCAGAATAACCTCTTCCTCACTGGTATGTAGGATATTGCGATCGACTAGATTTCTTGTTTGATTGGGACCTGGGTTTTGATTTTGCCCCATTTATGGTGGGGTTGAGTTTATCTCTTGTTGGGTATTCATAAAACTTTGGAGTGGAATAAGGTTTTGAAAAATGACTAAAGCTGGTGGTTGCAAATAATGTTGTGGGACCTGTTGAGGGGCAGGCGGTGCCAGAGGGCGTTGTGTGTTCATGGATTCTTTCATCCATTTGTAATCGACAATATGGTGGTAGTGGTGAGTTTAATGTCCATACTCACCAAAAATGGAACAAGGGAAGTTAGTTCCAAGGTTATTGGTATTTCCTTGTCGTGGTTGATTGTTATTGTTGCCAAATTGGGGGTTTTGGCTTCCTTGATTCTAGATTCCCCCAGTGGGACAGTTTTGTTGGGGGTTATTTCCTCCTGGTCCCAAGTTGTTATTGTTTTGATTTTCCCCTTTCTTATTGGAATTATTCGTCTGATGGGATGGATTTTCCATATTCAACTATTCAAAAGTATGAACCTGTTGAATGGGAGAGGGCTTAGCAAAATTAACGTCGACATGTGGTCGTCCTAGTGGAGGAGAAACTGGCTAGGGGGGACCAGGAAATGGGAAATATGGATTTTTTTTTTTGAGATAATCCATATGGTGTATAGGAATTTGAAGTAATTCCACTACTTTTTGGGTTGTATGTGAGGGTTTGGGGTGGACCCATACTGTATTGAGAGACCATATTCATCTAGGGTACCGGTGGGGGTCCCTTAAATGGTTAAGAGGGAACAATAGGATATGATTGTTGGTGAGTGGGGGGAGGGTAGTAAGATGTCCCTCCATATGGTTGCGGATATTTATTTGCACCATAAGTGGGTGATGAGTGGTCGTAAGGGTTGAGATGTGTCATAGAACCAATCAACATGTTTGTAGTGTGGGACATCCCAGGTTTGTCCTAGCCAAATGGTATGGGTCTGGGTGCATCAGGGAATACTCTTTACAAGTATTATGATTCAGCATATATGAGGTCAAATTGTTGGGCCTTATTGATGGATTCCTCGTATGACTGAGGAAAAGTGGATGCTACATCCTTTGCAATCACATGGATGAGTGAGTGGCTTTGGCTTTACAAAAACTACGTCACCGACACCATTCATGAATGTGGTCGGCGATATGGATAGCAGTGGTTTGTTTGAACTCAGAGAGAATTTCTAACCCAGTGTCATGACAAACTAGCAATTGGAAAAAGGAAAAAAATTCCTTGGCCAATGATTCAAAGCTCACCTGGTACCCTTATTTTTTCGTCCACATACCATTTGGTTGATGAACCCATGAGAGTTCTTTGAAATAAACTCAAGTGGATGGAATCATTCGTGATGTTGTTTGAAGAGCACAATAAGTGGAAGATCATAACATGGTTGGAGGTATCTTCCCCTGGTTTTCCTTCAAACTTTGGAATATCTGAAGGCAATTTGGTAGGCATATTGGGCCAAGTGGCAACATGAAAAATGGGATCATTCATGAGTTTGGTTAAGTCGGGAATTTTGAGGGATTCCAAGTATGGAATAGGGGTATTTGGTAGAGTATTATTTCCATCCATTATGTGTGTAGGTAATGGACTTGTCCCTCGAGAGGAATTTGGTGGGCTTGTACCTCTTCCTTGAGAAGAAGTTTGACCCCATCCTCCTTGTGAAGGAGAACCAAGAGATGTATTGCCTTAGGTATTTGACCCAAGAAAAGTGGAACCAAGTAAAGATGATCCCAAAGAAGTAGTACTCATTGGGGAGTGAGATGGTTGAGTCGATGAGATGGCGAGACTAGGGACTCCTCCTAGAATAGGAGGGACATTATGAAAGCATCTAGAATGACAAGGATTCTTTGGTTCCCCTATGGTTCCAACAAGCAAAGTGGATGTGTGAAAATGGTGACAAGAGAGAAATAAATAAACAAGATATTTTTATATTTTTGACCTTCAAAAGATAGTATAACTTACAATTTCATGTAATCAAATGAACATCATACATAAATCAATTGTAAAATAAACAAGCATGTGGATAGGTGGATTTTGTTCGCATGGGGGGGAAACAAAAAAAAAATGCTCGTGTCCTAAAATACCTATCGTCCTTCCTCTCAATTTAGCATTGGGCCTTCCAATAGAACTCGACAATGGGGTCTGAAGCCACCAGAAGAGGAACTAGTGAATGTTGAAGTAATCAATTATAATGAGGGGTATAGAGTGCATATCCCGAAAGTGTTGGCGAGATTTTCCAATAGCCACACAAAATCTGATCAAGGTGCGATTGCAACCCACAACCGCCACCGGGGTAGATATCCTAAGTTTGGTCACTAAGTACCTCGGTCAAAGTGACACATTTAGATTTTCATCCTAAGAAATGGGTCATGGGTTGGATACCCTCACAAGAGTTGGGTGACTCAAGGAGGGATGCGCAGAACAACTGGACCTTGGCCTTCGACCCTTCACAAATATCTCCCTACCTTATGGTATAGAAACACTTGACTTGGAGAATTTGAAATATCTCTATTCTCATCTTAGATTGTTTTAAAATGTGAGAACCTGATAATGAGGGGTTATTTCGATGCCTACCCCTGAGATCCTACCTAGACTAAAAATTTCTTTTGGCACCTCCTGTGGAGGAAAATTTAGTGCGTTCTTAAAAAAAAATAAGATGTGGTGGGATGAGATATTGGAGTCATGGACCAATCTTGTTTGAATTAAATTGGTGTGGATAATTTCCAAAGAAGTAGTCGAATCTTTCGGAATTCCTTTGAAGTACTTTTGTGGGTACTTAAAAATAAATCTTGCTTCGACCTCCACTATTCTAATAGAAATTATGTGTGTGATGAGTGGATGTGTATGCAGGAAAGTGAAAAGTGTGCATAATATTTTAATAAGGTAAGTGTGATATTGTAGCATCTGGAGCTCCTGTGGTCCTTACAAATATTCTTACCTACCTTACTATGTTTATTTGGTACAACCTTGCGGAATATTTAAATCCCTAAAGAACTAGAAATTTGGACATATGGGTCCTTACGAATCCTTTAAACTCCCTAGAATGTTGTCTGAACTAGAAAATGTTTTGAAATTATCCTAGGATTGTAGACATGTGGGAATGTGTGGGCCCATTACTTGATCTTTTAAACTTTCCTAGAGTGTTGTAAAAACTAAGAAAGATTTTAGAAACTATCCTAAGATTGCAAACATGTGGCCATGTATGGGCTCTTAGAAAGTTTTAATATGATTTCCAAAACTAATAGGTCCCTATGGGGGATTTATCCTCTCCTAATGATTTTTAAAGGGAGATGAAATTTCATTTCAACCACCTTTTCTGATTCCTAAGATCACACTTGGGTGTGGGGGAAGAGCATACTTGAGGGTTAAAATTGATTTCTAGTCCCAAATTAATTGATTGTGTTTGAAAAAGAAATAATTTCAACTCAAAATTTTAAATGCTAAATGAGTTGTTGGCCCTTGGGTATGGAAGTAAGCGAAGATTAAGGAAGAAAAGATGGAATACAAATTGTGTGGAAGATACAATGACTGATATTGGATCGAAGTGAGCAGAAGAGAGGAAAAGATGGTGCGAAATAAGAGAAAGCAAGTCGTTGGATGAGGAAATTGAGGATGGACAGATCAGCAAGGAAGACAGATCATGGAAAACTCAACAAGCAGAAAAAACCACTATTTGATGCTTTGGAGCACCACACGGAAACGAAGGAAAGATAGGCTAATGAAGCCCTGAAAATGAGGGTCAAGTTGACCTAGGATTTTAGACACCTAGGGTTTTGGTATCTAGGGTTTTGACACTTAGGTTTCAACCTAAGGATGTTGGTGAGCTATTATAATGTATAAATAAAGGTCAAGAGGACCTGGGATGGGTTGGTGCTAGGTTGGTTGAGATTTCATTGCTATTGTGAGATTGAACGATTACTATTGTGCGAGAGAGAAGTGTTGGTGTGAGGGCCTTTTGTATTGTAAGATCTTCATATAGGTGCGAAGATCAACCCTATAGCTAGGTGCGCGAGGAGGGAAGAGAGAGAAATAAAGAGAGAGAGATGCAGGCTAAGAGCGTAGATAAGAACTGTATGCTTCCATCTTAATATATTATAAAGCACAATTCTGTGGATGTAGCCCTAGACAGAGGGTGAACCACATATATCTTGTGTTATGTTTGATTGATGTTGGGTTCTTTGTCATTTTATATGATGCTATTGTGATATTGTGTTAGATCTTATAGATACTTGTGCGAAGTATATCTAAGCTAGTAATTTATATCTAGATGTTGTGTTGTTATTGTATTGGATCCACTCTATATTCCCTTGGTTGTAGACATCTATGTCCTGCAACCCCCCATAGCTACTTCAGGTGAGACTGCATCTGCCTCACAGGTGTTTCTGGAAGGGCCAGTAGTTAGGGCGTGTTGGTGCGCTCTTGGATCTGAACCCTACATTTGCCCATGTGCCAACAAATGGTTCTGTTGCCGGGACAGGAATCTTCTTGAGGGAATGTCAAGGTGGTTTCTATCAAAGACAGAGATTCAAAAGTGGATAGAGGATCAAGAAAAGGACTTCACTGAAGCCCAGAAAAAGAACCCTAATCTTAGTACAGAGGATTGGTTGGGAATATATATCTTTACTGACATACACGATATTTTCTTTGGAGTAATTCATTGAGAGTTATACGAGTGGCTAGCTAGGTTAGAAGACACCCAATTTGAGATCATATCTAGACCACCTGTGGTTTGGATGTCAGCGCTAATCAAGAATGCCAAGAGAGTTGATAACGTCGTGTCAAGAGAAGTATATCACTGGTTCGATAGTACCATTGGAGGGTATATCACCGAGTTTGTTGTTGATAGAGTAGAGTCATATAGTTAAGCTAAGAGGTATTTCTTTAAGGGACCCAGAGGAAAATTTCTACACTTTTTGAAGTTGAGGATCAAGATGATATTGCATGAGAAGAACATCTTAAAGATACAGTAGTTGGTCGGATTGGAAAAGGCTAATGTTCAAGAACTCAGACAGTGACAAGGAAACAGAGGTTGGACATACGCATAGTGGGGGAGATTTCAGAGAAGTCCCTCTTGCGAACCTGTTTAAGAAGAACTACGGGGATGAGGGTTTCTACAGTGGAGAAGAGGCAGATCTGATAGATGAAGAGCATTCAGAATCTGCTAGGGTAGAGGAAGGGAAAGCTGAAGAACCTCTCTGAGAAGAGCCAAAAACTTCAGGAACCACGTCGACTATTGAAGTAAGTATTATTATTCCTTCTGTTGTTTCATCATCATTAAGCAATCATATTGATCAGAGTCACCAGAGTGCTCTGAGCACTGTCACTAGCAATCCACCACATACTCAGTCAGGAAACCTAGCAAGAGCTATGGTAGATGAGATGAGGTTAACCACCTTTAGAGGAGATAGATCTAAAGATCCTGATCAACATTGGTTTTTATGTGAAATTGTATGGAGTATTAAGAATATCACCCATGAAGTTGTTAAGCAAGCTCAGTTTACTACTACTCTAAGAGATCACGAACTAAGATGGTACATAAAATTTATCCAAGGAACTGCACCAAAACCGTTGAATCTCATTAAGACTATGCTAATTGTTGAATTCAAGAAACCTAAGTCATAGTCGTAATGCATTACACAGCTAAAAGAAATCAAGCAGAGAATAGTTGAACCTATGTGGGAGTTTGATCAGAGATTTAAGACCTTGACAGACCATTTGAGTTTTTAGATCCCAGATGAGCAGAACAAGGAATGGTTCATTACTTCTCTCTTACCACACATCAGAGTTCCTCTGATGTAGTAGAATATTGCTTCATAGGCTGAGGCGTTGGAGATTTCCATGAAGTTAGAATCAGCCCCTATGGGAGAATCCAACTCAGGTATGAGTCAAATCTTGAGTCAACTGACTAGCTTATCTTTATAGGTCGAAGATATGAATAAAGACAAGGGAAAAGATAAAAGAGAATATATCTGATGTATTATATGAAAATCAGAAGGCCATGACAAGGAACATTGTCCCTTATTTCATGAATACTTGGCCTCTGGAGCTCTGAGCCCTTTGAAGCAAGTTACCCTACCATAGTGTGAGGTATGTAGAAATCGACATCACCCTGGTGAATGTTACTATCTATAAAAATATGTCCAGACACCCACAAATCAGTATTTCACATTCTATAAGTTGGTAGGACACGATGATAGGGATTGTAGGGCTTATGACCTCATGCATGAAAGGTCAATGGATATATACAAAATTCAAGGTGAAGTACAGCAAGAAGGAAGCACTGCATAGTATAATTCCCCAGGAAGAGGAAACTTCAACCCTCGTGGTGGATTCAGAGGAAGAGGAAGAGGAGCAGGTATGAGTCGAGGTTGAGGACATATCATCTATTACAACTGTGCACAGCCAGGACACTTAGCAAGGGACTCTCAGAACCCTTGTACCACTTGCAGCAATTGCAGTTCATTCGAACATGTTATTGAAGATTGTCTTGTGCTACTAGCCAAACTTCAGGAGAGACGATGAACTCAACAGAACCCGCAATTGCAACTGATATACGTTGAACCTCGCGGAGAGGACCCTAGAGTCACTGTTATCACTAGAGGAGGCACTGTTACAGGAGAAGAAAGAGTGACCCGAGGAAAGACTATAGAAGAATCAGGGGTCAGGAAATTTGCAGAGAAGACACAAGTTTTTTATGCAAAGAAAGAAAAACAAATATTCGAGGAGGCAAGAAAAGAATTTGGGAGAGACCAAGGTTCTTCATCAAAGACATGACCAGAAGTAAGAGAATGCAGAATGCCTCTGGAATTCGACCAGTATACTCTGCCAGGAGAAGGAAAAGAGGTAAGAAAGCTCATGGAATTCTTATATACTTGTATTAAGTTGATTCGGGATGAAAGCGTTGTACAAGAACTACAAAATTTAATCAGGCATTATGAATTAGGAAAGATAGATCCCTTTCTGAATAGATAAGTACACCAAGTATCTAAAAAGAGAAGGAAAAATATGTAACTACACCCGAATGTTCAAATTGGAGAGTATGATATAGACTATGTAGTCCTCGACTTAGGGTCGGAGGTCAATGTCTTGACGAAGAAGACCTGGGCACTGATGGGAAAACCTAGGTTGATATTCTCTCCTATCAGGCTTAGGATGGCTAAACAGCAAGTTGTAAGCCCCTTTGGAAGATTGGAACATGTCCCGGTGAACATCAATGGAGTAAGGATCTGTGCAGACTTCGAGGTGATTGAGATAGTTGATGATATTTGTCCTTACCCTATGATGTTAGGAATTGATTGGGCTTTCAATAATTCCACTGTGGTTTATTTAAATAAAAGAAGAATGAAGTTTGAAGGAGATGGCCTTAGGTTCATTGCACCTTTGGATCTCGACAAAGGTCAGAGATACATAGAACCCATCAGGGAATAAGACCACGCATATGAACTAGAAAACATATAAAAATTAACAGCCAGACACCAGGATTACATTAACCCTATGATGGATGGGAACCTAAGATGGATAAGTGAAAACGCATGCTCATCAGATTCAGAAGAAGCACTAGAGAACTAGAAAAACAAAATGTATGAAGTATATACAATGAGATGTGCTAGATTAACTAGAGAAGTTCATTGGATCGGTACAACAGTAAGTAACTTGCCCGCCTTTGATGGTCTAAATCATTTAGAAGCATTCTTGTTGGAATTTGAAGAAATTGTACCAATACAACAAAGATTGTTGGAAATGGATGAGGCCCTGAAAGAAACTCTAGCAAGATGGTGGGGGACACACAAAAACAACATTACAGACTAGATACAATGTCCCACGTTGATGACAACACGGTTTTCAGAGAAAGTAGAAAGCTGTGAAGTTAGGTACACAGACCAAAGTTGTCCAAAGGACCATGTGCGACATTGTGAGGAAGCATAGATAAACATTTCTCAAGAGCAATGGGTGCAAAAATTCATCAACACACTGGACACAACCCCTATCAATTGGTACCTACAAGCAGAACTGTGCCTCATCATTGCAGATTGGGAAGGTATGACTCAGAACTTTGTAACTACCTTTTTATTTGAAAGCCAATATCCCACAGTGGATCAAGCATTACAGATTGTAAGACATGAAGTATTTGAGGAGGCCCCTAGTCTCCCTTTGGAACAATAAGAGGACGAATAGATTGTGCCTCTCCAGAAACTGCAAGGCTGTTACAATATCAATGCTGATGAAGATGATGATCCGCGAAAGGTGAACATCGTCGAAACAGAAGGACAGAGAGACATAGAAGGACCAGGAGTTGAACTACCTTTCATTGGACAAACAATCAACATCAAGAAAGTCAATATTGGAACAGAGTAAACATTGAAGCTTGCAAACGTTGGAGATTATTGGGAAGCTGCCACTATTGCCAGGATCATAGAGTTACTGCATGAATATCAGGACTTGTTTTCGATCGAGTTCATTGATATGAGGGGAATTAAAGGACCCATGGGAGATATGAGGATCCCTTTGAAACTATATGCAAGGCCAATAAAATAGAGACCCTACAGATTGAATCCAAAATATAAGGAGAAAGTGAAAATTGAACTTGACAGAATGCTGGAAGCAGGAATCATAGAAACTGTTGAAAAGTCAAAGTGGATTAGCCCTATGGTGGTACAAGACAAAAAGACCAGAGAAATCAGGATCTATGTAGATCTCAGGAAGTTGAATGATGTCTATTTGCATGACCCATTCCCTATGCCATTCACTGGCGAAGTGTTAGATAATGTAGGAGGACATGAAGTATATTCTTTTACAGATGGATTTTCAGGATACCATCAGATCCGAATTACCAAGGAAGATTGCCATAAGACCACATTTGCAACAGAATGGGGATCCTACCAGTATACAGTGATTTGATTTGGATTGAAGAATGTCCCAACCATCTTTTCCAGGGTGGTGGTCGAAGCATTCAAGGAGTTTTTACATAAATTCTTGGAAGCATATTTTGATGATTGGATTGTTTTTAGATTATTACAAAATCATATTGAATGTTTAAGATTAATGTTGGATAAGTGCAGGTAGTGTCAAATTGCCTTGAACCTGAAGAAGTGCATCTTCTTTTCACCCTTTGGAGTGTTTTTAGGTCATATAGTGTGTAATCAGGGACTGCTGGTACACCCATCTAATATTTACATTATAGTTGACATGCCCCCTCCTACTTCAGTCAAACAATTGTGCATTGCGCTAGGACACATTGGATACTACAGGAAGTTCATTAAAGGCTATGTATAGATCACAACACCCGTGGAGAATATTTTGAAGAAATATTGTTTGTTTAATTGGACAGAAGAATGCCAATAGAGCTTCGACACACTGAAACAGAAAATGGTTACTGCGCCTATTCTGGTTTTCCCAGATTGGAGCAAGGAATTTCATGTGCATGTCGATGCATCATATATTGCATTAAGAGTTGTGTTAGCACAACCAGGAACTGGATACATTGACCACCCGTTAGCCTTTGCTAGTAGGAAGCTATCAACAACTGAAATTAATTACACCACCACTGAGAGAGAAGGGTTAGCCATGGTGTATGCATTGTAGAAGTTTCACCACTACTTGTTGGGAGGACACTTTAAAATGTTTACTGATCACTCCGCACTGAAATAACTACTTAACAAACCAGTGTTGGGGAGGAGAATATGCAGATGGCTTCTTCTATTTTAGGAATATGATTTTGAGATTGTGGTTAAGCCTGGAAGAACAAACAAAGGTCTTGACCACTTGTTGAGGTTAGAACATGGAGAAGAGCCCACTAGTTTGGAGGATAAACTATCGGATGCATATTTACTAGCCATTAGAAAGATTGATGATCACTTCGCGGAGATAGTCCAGTTCCTTTCAACAGGAATGGCACCGAGTGAATATACAATCACCTAGAAGAAGCATCTGGTAGTGCGTGCTGCAAACTTTTCACTTATAGCTAGACAACTATACAAGATGGGGCCTGATGAGATATTGAGGAGGTGTGTTATGGAGGTAGAGCGACCATTGATCCTCATAGAAGCTCATGAAGGCATCACAGGAGGACACTATGCAGAGAAAGAAACAACGCAGAAGGTTCTTAGAATTGGCCTCTTATGGCCTACCTTACATAGAGATGTTAAGGACTATTACAAAGCCTGTGATGTATGCCAAAGAGTTGGAAAATCATCCAGAAGAGATGAAATGCGTTTAGTACCGCAGCTGACCCTACAAGCATTTGAGAAATGGGCCATTGATTTTGTGGGACCTATAAACCCACCAGGGAAGTGCACAGGAGAAAGATACATAATCACTGCGATAGAGTACTTGACCAGATGGGCTGAAGCAAGAGCAGTTAAGGATTGTAGTACAACTACAACTGCGTGCTTCATATTTGATGACATCATAACCAGGTTTGGATGCCCAAAGATCCTTATGAATGATTAAGGCACACATTTCATCAATAAGATCGTTGAAGCCTTGAATGAGGAATTTGCATTCCATCATTAGAAGAGCACACCCTACCATCCATAAGAAAATGGGACAGTTGAAGCATTCAACAAGATTTTGGAGATAACACCGACGAATATTTGCAGTGTGAACAGGGATGACTGGGATTTAAGAGTACCAACAGTACTATGGGCCTATAGAACCACTTGCAAGAAGCTAACAATGCAGACCCCCTTTAAGTTGGTTTACGGTCTCAAAGATGTTGTCCCGATGGAATATTTGGTCCCAAGATTAAGAATCACAGCCTTTACAGATATGGATGACATTGGTGTTGTTCAAGAGAGTTTCGTGCAGTTGGTATAACTAGAAGAAGACAGATTTATTGCAGGATTCCATCAACAGGTAAAGAAGGAAAGATAAAAGGCCTACCATGATAGACACATCAAGAAGAAGGCATTTAAGTAGGGCAATTTGGTACTGGTATATGACAGTAAGTTCATGAAGCATCTGGGAAAGTTCAAAACACATTAGTTGGGGCCATATGAGGTTGTCTATGTTACAGAAGGAGGAGTTGCGCAGTTGAATACTTTGAATGGAGAATGGAAGGAAGGTTCGTTGAATGAGAGCTAGTTGAAATTGTATTATGACAACCCGTTGACTCATATATCTCACTAAAATCATAAGGAAAAGGATCTGGGTACCAGGTGTAGTTGAAACTGGGTACCAGACACAGAAAAGACAGTCTGCACACAGTGGGGAGTAAAGACCATAAAGCACAGGCTACTCTGCGCAGCCTGAATTCGAAGCAAATCAGAAGGATCAGATCTGAACTGCCTCAGGACGAGTCACAGGTGAGTGTTGGGGGCTTGTTGGCCCTTGGGTATGGAAGTAAGCGAAGATTAAGGAACAAAAGATGGAATGTGAACTGCGCGTAAGATACAATGATTGATATTGGGTCGAAGTGAGCAGAAGAGAAGAAAATACGATGTGAAATAAGAGAAAGAAAGTCGTTGGATGAGGAGATCAAGGATGGATAGATCAGCAAAGAAGACAAATTGTGGATATCTCAACAAGCAGAAAAATTCATTGTTGGATGCTTTGAAGCACCACATGAGAAGGAAGGAAATACGGGTTGGCGAAGCCCTGAAAATGTGGGTCAAGTTGACCTAGGTTTTTAGACACCTAGGGTTTTGGTATCTATGGTTTTGACACTTAGGTTTCAACCTAAGAATGTCGGTGAGCTATTATAATGTATAAATAAAGGTCAAGAGGACCTGGGATGGGTTGGTGCTAGGTTGGTTGAGAGTTCATTGCTATTGTGACATCGAGTGATTACTACTATGTGAGAGAGAAGTGTTGGTGTGAGGGCCTTTTGTATTGTAATATTTTCAGTTGGGTGTGAAGATCAACCTTGCAGCTGGATGCGCAGGGAGGGAAGACATAGAAAGAGAGAGAGAGATCTGCAGGCTAAGAGCACATATAAGAACTATATGTTTCCATCTTAATATATTATAAAGAACAGTTTTTTGGATGTAGCCCTAGATGTTATGTGTGGTTGATGTTGGGTTCTTTGTCATATGCTATGTTTCTATTGCGATATTGTGTTAGATCTGAGAGATAGTTGTGTGAAGTAGATCTAAGATGGTAATAGATATCTAGATGTTGTGTTGTTTGTGTATTGGATCCACTCTATATTCCCTTGGTTAAAGACATATGTGTCCTACAACCCCCCATAGCTACTTTGGGTGAGATTGCATTTGCCTCCCAGGTGTTGCCGAAAGGGCCAATAGTTAGGGCTTGTTGGTGCACTCTTGGAGCTGAACCCTGGGTCTGCCCCTGTGCCAACATGAGCCATCCATGTGGAAACAAAACAAAGAGAAGAATAAACATTATTTTTACCCCTATGTGCTTGTGTTAGCTAATATTTCTTGTGATAAAGAACTCTAAGTGAAGTGTAGTTTCTTTACAAAGTAAAAGAAATTAAAATCTAAAGGCTAGGGTCCTCAAACTACTCATAAAAACCCTTACAATTTGCAAAAAATGAAATTATGTGTGTGTTGTAGTTCTGACAGGGGCACAAAGGGCACAAAATACGTAGAGTAATGAAGGTTTTCACGTGCACATTGCGCATAATGCGTGTTTGTGTGCCTTGAAAGCCATGCACTTACTTTCACGCATCGAGAAAGAAATTTCCAAGTGAACTTCTCTTGCCTTGGCTCTGAATTTTGACTTTGGAAGGATGGACAAGGCCGGTTTTGGTACCTGCATATCAAAAATATTAGAAATAAGTGCTCTCAAGACTTAAATAGGGAGGAATTTGATATCGATCCCCAGTATGGTCGCCAATCTATTGTGTTGGCTTTGTCACATGGGCGAGAAAAAAC
Organism: Picea engelmannii; assembly: GCA_009831015.1. Lineage (NCBI taxonomy): Eukaryota > Viridiplantae > Streptophyta > Pinopsida > Pinales > Pinaceae > Picea > Picea engelmannii. Next base: position 191,664 of record ML788641.1, read on the forward strand.
AAAACACTTACCTACTTAGTTAATTTATCTAAACAAGACAAAGTTTTGTGAGTTGATTAGATAATCAAATACACATGAAACAAGGAAATCAAACTAAAAACAAAAAGAAATAAATGTTAGAGAATCTTGCAAGAACTAGAACCATGAAAAGAAAAAAATGATCATCATATAGCTACCAATGGATCAATATATTGATAGGCTAACACTGTAGATAAAGGAAGGGACCTATGAATCCCCTCTTCCTCCTTAGGAGGGCTCTTGAGTTCCCTAATAGAGATTTCTTCTCTTCATGCAATGGAAAGTGACAATGGTGAAGAAATACAATGTCAATCCTCTCAAGAGGTGAGTGGAATGGCCCGTGATATAGTGCTTGAATGATTCTAAGAGAAAAGAGGATTCTCCAAGAAGAATTCTTGCATCATAACAATACCTTTAAGTTCTTATTTTTCTAGCACACCCATGAAACATATTTATAGTGTCCATTCATGGCAAGATACAACTAGTTCATAGTGTGAAAAAGGGTCTTCTAGGGCACTTCCTAGCCCTTGACCAACCTCCAAGATAGATTTTGCTCATATCTAAGTGTAAAATCATGTTGAGGGTTAGACTAGAAGTGGTTGAGAGGCCAACAACATCCATAAATGCATCGTTCATGACAAGTGTGTAGCTTTTCTCATAGACAGTCGTGTATCTTGCGCACAGTGCACGCTGAGGGTCGTGTTAGCCTGTGCATTCTACACACTGTGCACATGCTTCCTTTGGTGAATTTGTGCACTTTAATTTTTGAACCAAGTGTATAGTTTTGAGCCTTTTTGATGAATTTTGATGTTGTAGGTGTACTAATTGTTGTTGGTATTGATGTCTTTCTTCAACCATTGTGTGCAATGTTGCGAACGATTTTTCAGTGATAACACCTATAATACAGGTGAGACGAAAAAATATATGTCTAGGGAGGAGATATGAATGTTGTCAAGTAGGAAATTATGAAAAGGATATTGATTGAGACATGAGAACCCTATGGTAAGCCATGATCACCTAGAATATGTTGTCTTGTGGTAACACAAGTTGAAGGGATGCCTCAACAAAGAAAGTCTGAGGGATGCCTTGATTGTAAGGGTCAATGAAGTCTCTAAAATTATTCTTGTGCGAGAAAACCTTGGCAAGGTAAGATGGTTCTCCCAAACAATTGTATAGCAAAGAAGGGGATGTCTTAGCCTAGTGATCAGAATCTGGACCAGGGGTCAAAATTTAGCTCAAAAGTGAAAGTGTTCAGAATCACTTCAAAATGGACAGGTGTGTAGGCATCGTCCTCACGAATCCAACTCACTTTGAACGAGTTCAAATGGACACTGTATGAGTGAGATATTGTGTTCTATTCAATTTTCCAAATAGGCAAAACAAATTGTTGACTATACAATCCGTACAACTGACGTGGCAGGGTCGTACATCTGACGTGGCATGATGGTGATGTGGAAAGTCATAAGTTGGCAGTTTAGTTGGAAAACACATGGACGAATGAGATTGTGACACATGGCATCATTTTAGCAAATGGTATGGTGCCATGTGGCCCAGGCGTGGGCTGCCACGTGGCACATTGTTTATGGTGTTTAAAATTTTATGGAGTCCGTGGGGATCGAAACCCAAACCTCCCCTTCCCCCCAAGGTGGAGCACCTTCGTAGAGTATGGGCTACCAATAGCCCACATATTGTTTCTTGTTATATATGTGTTGTGGCTTTTATTTAAAGTTGAATTTATGTGTAGTTCGTATGAGAGTCCGAGATGGGGCTTAGCCCCAACCCTCAGTTTTGTGCGCCATATACATGTGACCTCCCCTACACATTTTGCGCACAATTTTTAAATGGATTTTAACCCACATGCCCGCCACTTGTCAAGTGGAAGAACAACCTTGCAAACGGTGCCCCTTTTTTAGCGTTGGGACGTGGCCATATGCCCCCCATGCACCCAAAACCTCCACCTTTTTAGGCCCTAAGTCCGCTAACGATGTGACAATTTAGCACATTTTGTGGAGATCTGTATGTGTGTGTTGGGTTTAGGCACAGGAAATGCCCAGAAGCCAAGTTACTCACATAGAGGTGTGAATTGGCGAACCAGAGACAACAAGCTTGAAGGAGAAAAATGGCAGGAGGCCTATCTTCTTCATTTTTTGGCTAAATGAGGTGACAAAAAAGCCCAGCTAGGGGTTTTTGGATGTTCTGAATCCATTGATACTATTTTAAAATCCATTTGGAGACTTCTAGTGAAGTTTTGGCTACATTTAAGTTTCAGGGAGCTCTAGGGAGCTTAGGGCCACCATTGAGCTCAGATGAGCCCAAATTTCATTTTCAGTGACTGAATAGTCATTTTTGACTAATTGTTATTCTTTGAAATCATTGGAACAGGTTTCAAAGGCATTTGAGGACTTTTACAGGTGTTTTTTCCACAAGTAAGCTTAGGGAAGCTCAAGGCCACATGTAGAAGAGGTCATGTCCGGATGAGCCATGGTCTATTTTCAGAGATCTAATAGTCATTTTTTGGGTTTTTATGTATTCTAAACCCAATGGTGCAATCAATAAATCCATTGAAGTTGAGCAGCAACTTTTAAAATAATTTTATACAAACTAATCCCAGAGAGCCTAGTCCATTGATGGAGGCTCAAGGAGATGTAGCCCAGTTGGGGGTGAACTCCTTTATCATGTTGTTATTGTTGTGACTTTTTGTTGTTTATTATTTGTTGCAACTTATGTTTGTTGTTGTATTCTTTAAACAACATATTTAACCTTTTAAAAACTTCACACATAAACACATAAAACAAGCCTAAACTTGACACATAAAACCTCTTGCACAACTATGACATAGAGCAAGGTCTTGAAGTTTATTTTAATGGAGTATAGGGTGCTTGCATAAAAAAACAAGCCAGCCCCCTATTTTCAGATCAAGTGGTATCAAAACATAGTTTTTCTCATGTGATTGCCATTGATAGCTAGAGATTTAGTTGTTGGTATTATTGTGCAAATTTTGTGTTGAAGTTTGATATCTTGCAAGGATGGAGGAAGCTTCAAATAGTGATAGTTCTCATACATCTTCATTAGCCAAGTTCTTTGACAAAGAGATGTTGAAGGCGACTGTAACCATGAGAGATATGGTACAAGAGATGTTGGAAGATAGGAAGGAGAGAATTGTACTTCAAGAGCAGTTGATGGCCATGAAGGAGGAGAAGCACCAACTTCTTGAAAAGTTGCATGAGATAGAGACTCAGCTCCGTGATGCAAAGGAAACCCTTACCAAGTACATGCATGAACATGAGGTATCTTGGTTTTTATTCAAATTCCTCTCAAGATGAATGCTTTGGTGTTTTTGAAAATCATACAAGAGGAATAGGGTCCAAGTTATTGTTAAAAATGGGCTATGAAGGTAGAGGGTTAGGAAAGAATGCACAAGGAATTGTTGAGCCTATTGTTGTTGAGGAGAGGCCCAAGTATAGGGGTATTGGATAAGAACAGAAAGATGGAGCATATTCCAAAGTTGAGGAGACAAGGGAAACAGTTCCAAGAACAACTTTTGTTGTAAGTTCAATCCCTCAAGCATGCAAAGTGTGTGTTCAAGATGAATGCAAATGTCTGAAACAAGAGAGTTGTGAAAACCATGAGGACAAGAATATTTTTGTCGGTCTTCAAAAGAGAGTTGGTAACTCTTCAAATTCACCTCCTCAAGAAGGCGATAAAGGTGAATGTTCGAGGACTTTTGTTGCAAGTTCAATCCCTCAAGCATGCAAAGTGTGTGTTCAAGATGAATGAAAATGTGTGAAACAAGAGAGTTCTGACAACCATGAGGACAAGAACATTGTTTTTGGTCTTCAAAGGAGAGCTAGTAACTCTTCAAATTCACCTCCTCAAGAAGGCGATAAAGGTGAATGTTCATGATATATTTGTGCCTATAATTCAGTTGCTTTTGATTATGTTGAGAATGGTAAATTTTCATGTAAAAATGGAAGAAAAATTCCATGTACATATTGTGGTTTAGATAACCATCATGTTTCAAGATGTTGGAAAATATTGACCACATTCAGGAAACTTTCCAAGCAAAGTCAACTTGAAAAGAAGATGCAAAATATTTGCACTCACTGCCAGAAGAGGGGTCATCTCATTGACCAATGTTGGACATTGCATCCAACCACTCATTCACAGCACAAGAAGTAGATGGATAAAGAGACTGGCAAGAATGGAAGAAGAGATTCCACCATTGATGTGAGTCAAGATGATTCACAAGAAGAGGATTTTCGGAAGAAAAATTCATCATTGACTTGGCTTGGTAAGAAATGGTTAGATTTCTTGAACAAGTAAGGCTTGCATTTCTTTGTTTGTAGATGCAAATTCCAGCCTTATGTATTCATTTCTATTGAAAGTATGACATGTTGTAGCAGCTTATCATAACTTGTATGATGCAAGTTTGCATGTGAATGCAATTCTTTTGAAGGCATTCTTGTTGTTGCATAACTTCGCCAGGAGGATGTAAAAGATGGGTATGATACTCACTTATTGCAGCCATATATCTTTTTCATTTTCAGCTCTTATGTACCCACATATTTTTGGGTTTATGTACTTATGTTTGTACTTGAAGGAGAGTTGAAGAGCTAGCACATGCATGTGATTTTGTATGTGTAAACAATGAACTTTATGATAGTTTCACTATGAGTGACTCATGAATGTAACATGGTTGTGTATCATGAATGTCAACTTTTGGAATATCGATGTGTTTCAAATGAGTCTCGACTTGTGTTGATGTCGTCTTGACGACTATGTTGGGTCGATCATGTTTTTCGACTTATGTTTAGTCGATGGTGTTGTTAGCTTGTAAGTCGATATTGAGTACACCAAGATGAAGGAAAATGTCATGTACTTTGATGAAGTAAAAGATGCGACCATTTTCTTGAAGAGAAAAAAGACTTTGTTGGCATCATTTTCATTCTTGTATAAAGTTTTTTTTCAAGATTGATGGTTTTCTTGGTTTGTGACAAGATGTCGCAGGAAAGTATTTTGTAGCCATTGTAGAGAAGATTGTGTTGATGCCAAGAGTTTACAAGAGGGACTTGATTCTCAGTGGGAAGGCTGACAGTCTTCCAATCACAAAGAGAACAGTAGGTCAGCAGTAGCCAGAGAACAATGGTTGAGGGACATAGCCAGTTGCACTACAAGGCATGTCAAGGTACCCAGGTGATTTCCAAAAATCCTTTTCAATTAGAATCAGTTGATAAAACTTGGAAGAAGAAGAGTATTGAAGCTCAGGAAGATAATCATCAGCTTTTGTGGGTCCAAAATTCTTTCAGTGGGAAGGTTTGATTAGAATCTGGACCAGGGGTCAAAATTTAGCCCAAAAATGAAAGTGTTCAGAATCACTTCAAAATGGACAAGTGCATAGGCCTCATCCTCATGAACCCAAATCACTTCGAATGGGTTCAAACGGACATTGTATGAGTGAGATATCACGTTCTGTTTGATTTACCAAACAGGCAAAAACATTTGTTGACTGTACAGTCAGTATAGCTGACATGACAAGGTCGTACAACTGACGTGGCATGATGTTGATGTGGCATGATGGTGATGTGGCAAGTGCTAAGTTGGAATTTTAGTTGGCAGACATGTGGAAGAATGAGATTGCGACACGTGGCATAATTTTGGCAAATGGTATGGTGCCAAGTGGCTCAGGCATAGGCTGCAACGTGGCACCTTATTTATGGTGTTTAAAATTTTATGGAGTCCATGGGGATCGAAAACTGGACCTTCCCCCAAGGTGGATTTCCTTCATAGAGTATGGTCTACCAATAGCCCACGTATTGTTCCTTGTTATATATGTGTTGTGGCTTTTATTTAAAGTCGAATTTATGTGTAATTTGGGCACGGGTCTGGGCTGGGGCTTAGCCCCAGCCCTCGGTTTTTTGGGCCATATACATGTGACCTACACTAAATGAGTTTTAACCCATGCACCTTCCACTTGTCAAGCAGACAAGAAACCTTGCAAATGGTGCCCCTTTTTTAGCATTGGGACATGGCCATATGGCCCCCATGCGCCCAACACCTCTGCCTTTTGAGGCCCTAAGTCCACTAACGATGCGAAAATTTGGCATGTTTTATGGAGATGCACGTGTGTGTTGTGTTTAGGCACGGGAAACGCCCAGAAGACAAGTTACTCACACAGAGGTGCGAATTGGCGAACCAGAGACATCAAGCTTGAAGGAGAAAAAGGGTAGGAGGCCTATCTTCTTCATTGTTTACCCAAATGAGGTGCCAAAAAATCGCAGCTAGGGGTTTTTGGATGTTATGAATCCATTGGTACTATTTTAAAATCCATTTGGAGACTTATAGTGTAGTTTTCTCTACATTGAATTTCCAGGGAGCTCTAGGGAGCTTAGGGCCACCATTGAAGGAGGCCATGCTCAGATGAGCCCAAATTTCATTTTCAGTGATTGAATAGTCATTTTTGACTAATTGTTATGCTCTGAACTCATTGGAATAGGTTTCAAAGGCATTTGAGGAATTTTACAGGTTTTTTTTCCACAAGGAATCTCAGGGAAGCTCAAGGCCACATGTAGAAGAGGTCATGCCCTGATGAGCCATGGTTTGTTTTTAGAGATCTAATAGTCATTTTTGGTGTTTTTATGTATTCTGAACCCAATGGTACAGTTAGTAAATCCATTGGAGTTGAGAAAAATCTTGTAAAATAATTTTATACAAACTAATCATAGAGATCCTAGTCCATTGATGGAGGCTCAAGGAGATGTAGCCCAGTTGGGGGTGAACTCCTTTATCATGTTGTTATTGTTGTGAGTTTTTTTCTGGTTATTATTTGTTGCAACTTATGTTTGTTGTTGTCTTATTTAAACAACATATTTAACCTTTTAAAAACCTCACACATAAACACATAAAAGAATTCTAAACTTGACACATAAAACCTCTTGCACAACTATGGCATAGAGCAAGGTCTGGAAGTTTATTTTAATGGAGTAGAGGGTGCTTGCATAGAAAAACAAGTCAGCCCCCTATTTTTAGATCACCTGGGCCTAGAGGGTGAGTGACTGTAAGGAAGAGGATACTTTTATAATTACTATACACTATTGAGTGGTATCATGCACACAATGGGTATGTCCATGAAAAACATTGAGTTAATATAACAATACAACCATGTGGATGCAAATCCACAGACTGCACAGATAAGTATTGTGCAAGATTCTGAAATTTTTCCTCTTGAATTTTGCACAACAATAAAATGTTTTTGCATGAAATTGTGATTAATATGCTTGTTTTCCAATATTATTTAAGGCATGTTATGAAGGCCAGGAGTCTGAAAGGACTTGACCCAGAAAGAGGATCAATATTTCTGAAGAAGATGAATGGAAAAGGCATGACAAGTGTTACTGAGAAAGAACACCGAGGAAAATGTTCCTTTTAAGGGGGAGGGAATTGTAATACCCATGTTTCCCCCATCTTGTAATTAATCATTAATTATGATCACCATGCTATGGCATGTGAACAATGTAAATATATTGTTTCTTAGATTTCCAATAACTGACTGTGGAGGTGAAGCCTTGAAGTATTGGCCATGATATCACTAGAGGAAAGAGTGAGGAAACTATAGAGAGGGTTCATTGTGTCAAAATGACCCAAATTCTCCTTTTTGAAATAATAAGCCTCATCTTGATCCCAAGGAGAGATCATTTAGTAAGAAAGGGATTGGTGGTTGAACAATCAACTACCCCAATGAATGGAAGCATGGAGGGTCTGGATGGGGAGAAAAAAAATTGTCATCTCAAAGAACCATAGAGGAAAGTTATACTGCAGGCCCAGACTGACCCGAGTTTCCTTCTGACTGAAGGAACGGGACAGGTCCAAAACCTTCCTGAGGATAAGAAAGATGTGCAAGAACACATGCGAAGTAGACAAGAGAACACACATGGGAAGAGGAAGAGCGCATGAGGCTCTCCAGATGAGGAGAAGAACTAAAAGCTTGATACGATATTATGGTTACAAAAGAAAACAAGAGAATAATATCTCTTAGAATTTACAAGAGAACGTGACCCAAGCAGGAGACTGCGAGCTTGATGCTGAGGAGGAATCTAATAAACCTCACAGAGACCGTGATAGAGAAAGAAACTTTGAGAAACTACGAAAGTTCCCTAGTGATATCATGGCTTGGCACGGGGGTGGATAGAGTGCTAATAATGAATGACTCTAAGACTATGGTTGGGTGGAAAGGAGAACACCCAAAGCCAGTTGATTAGTGATAAACTGTAATAGATAAGTTTTTTTATGCCCTGTATGCTAGAATTGAAATGCATGATTTGATTATATGTAGATGTGATAATTTGTGCCATACATGAAATTGATTATAATGGTATTTAATATCCTTTGGTAAAATATTTCGTTTGAATGGTTGTAAGGCAATAATATTGGCCTCTGGTCCGGTCGAAAAAACCTTCGAGGTGTTTTCCCCAGGGAATTGCCTCACAGTTCCAGAGTTGGAGCAGATTTTATGGGACTGCCACAGTCTCGTTGATTCCTCGAGATTTACTTGTTCCAGAATTATAAATTGTGTCTAGTGACTGAAATGTGTACCCTTCAACCCAGTCTCCCAAGAGACCATGGGCTTGTGCCCTGGCCTTGATAAAATCTTGGCTAAGAGCATAGCATAACCCCTGGAATTTAATAAGGTTCCATATGACCTAGGGTTGGAAACCCCTCACTAAGACCGAAAGGAGTGAATCTACTATGGCTTTGGAACTCCCGGAACTTGGAGCTCTAGGACGTGTGACTTCACAAACCTAGAAAATAGTTGAAGGTCGGAGTTGTGAATTGATGAGGATTGTGGATCCAGAAATCCATTGGGAATCAATCTTAGATGTTAGATTGAACTTAGTGAAGAGGTAGTGCTAAGTACTTCAGTGAACTCCCACTTCGGGAGAATAGAGGTGGTCTAATTCCAAAACTCCCAAATCCCAAAGTCGCGAAGTTAATTTGGGCCATTGAGAGTAGAGGGACATGTGTCTACAGATCAACGACTATTTGAAATTTCGATCATCTGACGGTATTAAAGTGAAAACACAAGAGCACGCCAGTTTCCTCGAAGCTCTGCAAGTTGGAGTAAATCCTAACTGTGGATGTTAGGTGCACGTGGAGATAAATTGAGTGTGGTTCAGAGTTTGGCACTCTAGAAGATCTTGGGAGTGTTGTGCTTTGGGTCGATAACTCCCAAAGTCCAAAGTAGATCTCGACCGCCCATTGTAGAGTGCATGTGGACCATTGGTCAAATTTCTCCACGTGTTCAGAATTCAAAACTCTAGAAGGAAGTGTGGTTCAAGGCGAGGAAACCTCTGAATGCCCAAGTTACGAACTGATGTGAACCGTCGATTTGAGAATTCATCAAGATCCCTCTTGTTTGTTGGATATAGAATGTAGTCAGCACTTCAAATAAGTATTACTTCGGGAGGACGATAATTTCATGACATTAAACTCCCCGAATGTCGGAGTTGTGAATAAACACAAACCATAGATATAGAGACCCTTCAGGATCTCTCCTGACCATTAGATCTAGACCATGGTTATCTTGCATTGACCACTCTGGGAGAAAGGAGGATGTCACACCACAAACTCCCCAAACGTTGAAGTTACGGAGTAACGGAGGCCGTAGATCCAAAGATTACATGGATACATCTTGATTGTGAGATCGAAAGGCTTGGAAGGTCATCAGTATGAGTTGATGTGGCATAGTGACAACATCTAGGGCGATGTGAACCCATGATCGGAGTTCCACGTGTCACCTAGATTTGTGCATTTTGCATACCCTATAGGCCCATTAACATGTGACACATGTCACCCACTAAAGGGGCCATGTGTTCATCTCTGTCGTGTCATGTATCACACCTGTCACTCACCGCTTGTTCCATTTGGCAGGAGGAGTATGCGGGACCCACCTGTAATTGACTTTGTATTTATTACGTCACCTCAATCAAGGGTTAACCCTTCAGGAGTGCGAGACTTCGAGACTCCGGTGGTATGTGGTGCAGTATCATAGATAACCTAGACTTTTCAAAGGACAAAGCCACATGGAGAGATTATGGGACTTCGAAAGTTCGAGAATTCGAGACTCTGGGAGACTTGAGATGTTAGAACATATGCTTCCAAAAGTATCGAAGGTTGGAGCTACATGGTAGCACCTCGAGAGTTCAGGATTTCAGGACTTTGGAGGATTTGCGCATAGAAAGGAAAAGGGGCGTTCAACGCCGAACTGTCAAACACTGAACTCCCCTACAACTTACGTGTCAAATGAAGATAAAATCTCGATGTTGGATTGGACAGTGGATGGACGTCCACTATGGATGTAGTATCTTGAGTATGGTATGAATGATATGGATCCACATGGATGCCACATCGCCCTCAACTAATAGTGCTCGAAGAACTTCGAGAGGCCATAACTTGCAATCCAAAGCTCAGATTTGAGCCTGGTAGAAATTGTTAGAATGCTACGGGTGAGTAGAAGAGGATGCAAACCTCAGAAAAAGGATTTGAGATGTCAAGGAAAGTGAAATTTAGATGCCCCATTCCTTAAAAAGGTACTCAAGGGGTTGGGTGTGTTACACCATATCTACAATATATTGAAGAATGTCCCTTATATGGAAGGGTGTGGAAGAAGGAAGGTGAGGCTCTACAAGATCGTCCCAATCAAAGGAAACCATCCTAGGACTTGCAGGGAGCATACTTGAAGAGAGTGGAATTCTCCCTTGTTCATAAGGTACAAGACTAGAAATTCTAAGGACATGGTTGAAAGATGCATCACCACCCAAAAGAAGAGTGAGATTGATCGAAGATTGAATTGGAAATGTCACTTCCTTATACTTGTCACTCTCCAAGTGAAGAGTGGTATTGACCAAATATTTAATCGGCACAACAACTTCTTCAACTGTTGGTTGAATAAGATGGGATACAATAGGGTCAAGAGATGCACCACCCCCAAAAATAGGAGTGGTATCGGTTGAAGATTGCATCGACATGACCGATGGTTGAATAAGATGTGAGAAAACAAGGTCAAGAGACGCATCACCCCCTAAAGAAATAGGGGTGTTAGTCGAATATTGCATCGACACGACCATTGGTCGAACGGGATGTGAGACAACAAGGTCAAGAGATGCATCACCCCCTAAAGGAAGAGGAGTGTTAGCCGAAGATTGCATCGACATGACCATTGTATCAACCAAAGAAGGACTAGAATGTTGGGAAACCAAAGATGACTTAGAACCCAAAGGGACCCTAGGAAAGGACCATGCTTATTATACCACAACAGTAGAAGGGCACAAACGAGTAAGGTGATCTCCTTTACAAATCCTACAAAGAAACTTAGGCTTACATATTATACGTCGAGGCTTCTCAATCATGTGAATTCCCCCATCATGACTTACAATGGTTGGTGAAATGCTCTCAGCATGACTTGCATAGGTTATTATCTCATCTCCAACATGAATTACAGAGGTTGGTGATGAAACCCCAACATGACTAGTAGAGGTTGGTGATGAATATGTAGGGTGACTAGCGGTGACTAGATTTGTTCCCCCAGCATGACTTACAACGGTTGGTTGTTGGTCTTCAACTTGACTTGTAGAGGTTGTCGATCTATCTCCAACATGACTAGTAGAGGTTGGTGATATAATTCTAGTATGACTTGCAGTGACTAGACTGGTGGTGGCAGTTGGTTGCGGCATTTGAGACCAAGGTTCCAAGAAAGACTGGTTTTGAGAAATTGTGGGCTAAGAAGGGTTTTGGTATACACCATGGCCCTATTTGGAAGGATAGTATCCTCCTCTAAACTGATTCATAAAAGGTTGTAAGGGCATCGTCACTGAGGAATCCTCTTGTGAAGAGAAAGTGACATGACAAGTGTTACTCAGATGAGGATATATGTTTCCCCCAGATGAAGGAACTTCGTGAAGGGGGTTTCCCATACTATAAAACTGACTCCACCCGGATGAAACACCAAAGGACAGATAGAGGTCGACCATGGTAAAATCATTCATAGGAACCGACATAGAGGAAAAAGGATAGATGGAGGGGATGTAATAAGTAGAATGACCCCCCATTTTAGCACTTTCTCCTAGAAAATTGAATCTAGGATTGGATCCATAAGAAGGAAGATTCCTACCTCCTACCATAAGAGTTGGTTGAGGGTTATGAATACCACCAAATGAAAAGGGAGAATAAGGAGGCATCATGCCTCCAAACCCAAAGCTAGGATCACATAAGGTGATGAGACAAAGGATGGAAAGTGTGAATACGTGTATAACATACCAAGAAAAAAATGATTAGAGGCCCAAGGTACTGGTTGAGTATCATGATTTTACGTACCATTGGGACATACAAAAGGATTTGGCCCCATGGAATGAGAAAAGACCATGGGTTGGGTAGATCTAATTGAGGGAGTCACGAAGGCTCCACTAACCATAGAATTGAAGACTCACAATGCAATACAAAATCTTAATTCCAACTAACAATCAAAGAGCACACCAAAATAAAAATAAAAGGAAAATATGCACACAAACAAGATATAGTAGCTGAAAAGGGGCCTCCCTCACTAGAGTAGGTATGCCTCTCCCAAGAGGGGCCTAAGACTCCCCTCAAAAAATTGGAGGTATCAAAATCAGTTATAAGGGCCCTCGTTGAGTTATTGTTGACTTAACAGCACAGTCGGTCAGATCACCCAGAGAGGTAATCCTCCATAAAGGTTGTGTGTTTTCCAACCCTTATCTGACTCAGGATACCTGCAGAATAACCCTTGCAAGTAACCTATGTGACTATTTATGTCAAGCAACTAAATGCACCATTATATAACCAATGCACCAGAGAACAGTTGTAAGTTAGGTCCACCATATGTGCAGGGTAACAAAGCCCGAAATCTTGAAAGAAACACCTCTCACAGAGGTAAAGGTACTAGAAACACCTCCATATACTAAAAGATTGCCATAAATATCTCTCATGCTCATAAGATATTATAGGGATATCTCTGCAACCAACTTCATGCGACCTCGTGCTTAACTCTGTTGTGAGCAGAGCCTCTTGATGTCACCGATTATACAATGGATTTCACCACTCCCTTAGTCAGACACATATGTTGATTTTAATAGCCTTGGAGAATTTTACTCACAAAATCCTATTCCAAGGCTCTATATCTTAAGCTAGTTTGTGTACCCTGAAAAATAAAATTGTTTCTAATCAATTTTAAATTTATCATCGTTACTTTTAGTGGCTTTGTTTAATCAAAATATGTGGTCATGGAACTGATGATGTTATGACTTAGCAAGTAAAAGAAATGAATATGAATATAATGCAAAGTCCTAACTTCAATTCTCAACAAATGATAAGCTTTTCAAAATGCAATTTTCAATTCAATTCTACAATTTCAAATAAGACGCAATATTACCATACATGTATTAAGATCAATGATAAGAACCCAAAAGACCAAATGCCAAAAATGCAAAATGCCTATTTTTTTTTTGTATTTTCAATATAAAAGAATGAAAATGCAAGGACTAAACAACAAATTGATATAAAGACCCTACTGTAAGAAAACAAATACAAACCAAATAGGATATCAAGAATAAAACACCCAACCCAAGATGAAAGGAAAACCAATGAAAAGAATGTTGAGAAAGAAAAATCACTCAAAAATTCAACCAACGAAAGGTTTCCTGTCACCCACGAGGCTTTTAACAGTCATAACAGAGACCCAAGAAGACTCAAAAATCATCAAAACTTACCCAACAAACATCAAACTCAACAATCAAAAAAAAAAGGATGATGTACACAAATGTTTAGGAAAAAAATGTGTATGTACATGCCCTATAGAAGGACAACTTGTGTATGTATGTGTCTATCAAGGGAAAAACCGCGTATATGTATTAAAACACTACCAAGTTAAGGATAAGGCCAAGAAACTCAGACTCAAAATGAAAATACGTTGTCAAGCAATCAGTCGACAAGAAAACTCAAGCTAACTAAGAGAAATCAAAGGAGAAAAACACTCCAAACCCCGAAAAGAAGATTCCCTCCTTAGTATGGTCACCAATTCTGTTACAAGGAAAATCACTCTATGGAATGGCGTAAACCAAAATAGATGGAAATGACTGTATAAATCAACTATAATCTCAAGTATGCTATATAAACCAAAATTCTAACAAGACAAGATAAAGAGCCTACCTCATTCGGATGTTCAAAGAAGACCATCGTTGAGCACTCGACTCAAATCTATACACTTGAAACTTGTCCTCAACAACCAAGATATGAAAGCATATTGTGATAATATATAAAATTATCACATGTAATAGCATAATCCATCAATATTCATAACAAATACGCCCATGGAATAACAATTCAAATATTTGCAAGACATTAATTGGATGAGAAAAGAGTATTTCTATTAGAATATGATCAACAAAAGTGTATGAATAACAAACTTCTGTGTCGGCATGTCTCGGAACCAAGAAACTAAGTCCCTTCTCGCTGGGCCTCCACCACTTCAATCCTCCACCAATTACAAACTCATATAAGAGAGACAATGAGGTTCTCCATCAAATAGGGAAGAGCTTGGGGGTTGAACAATGTGTTCAGACTTAAAAGGACAAAGGGATGCATACTCAATATGAAGTGAATAATTTCTCCAAAGAAACTTTTCTCTCAAAGTTGAATTCTTCTCCTCTTTCACAGCTTGAATATGGCCCATTTATAGCCTTCAAATCGAACTGAAGGGCCAAGTTGGAATGTTTTCAGTACATGTAAGGTCAAGGATCATGGATCTCATGATGTGACATAGAAACCTAACACCATTTTTTAATTTGGGGCACAAAACCCGATGTATTCATGTTGTAATGGTGCAACCTACGTATACGCATGTTGTATAGCTGTTAGGGCGCGTATATGTGGAAAAATATGTTTTTTAGCTTTGGGAATTGCAAAAAGGGACTCCAAGTCTGCATAGGGAAATGGAAAAGGACTTCTGAGAAAGTTGCATGGGGTGAGGCAAACCTTGCTATAACAGGTTTCCCCTATTCAAACACTATAACATAGTTATATTTATTTTCTTTGGATTTGGTAGCAACTACGAGAATGAGGAGAGAAGAAAGGAACTCTCTAAGAAATATGGTGTAAGGTCTGAGATCTTTCTTCCAAAATGTATCACTTTATAATTTGTATATGTTTTAGTACTTTTTGAGTGAAATAATTGGAGCTCTTGATTTTCCATTTTGAAGGTAGGTCATGTTTCATAATTTGAGGTCTTAAAACTTTTGTTTGGGGATTAAATGGTGATTTTTTTACTCAAAACTTTGTGGACCTAGTCCGCAACATCTCGATGATATTCTAAATGTTGAGAGATTTATAACGATGAAAATATCACCTTAATCATAATTATTATGAAGAAGTTGTGCCCCCCACAAGTTGACATATTGTGTTGATCACCGTGGTACCAAGTTGAAGCCAAGTTAGCTACCATTACTCACAAACTTGGAGCTAGTCACATGTATACCTTCAAGAAGATTATAGAGGTTATTTTATTTGTTCACTTGTTAAGATTGTAAAGGGAACTACACCCATAAGTATGGGTATGAGCTTGTATTGATATGACTTAGTTCTCTTGAAGTGGTAGTTACTCTAATAGTTAACATTTATCATGGTAATCATTACATTTTTATTTAATAATCATTTTTTTTAGTATAAGTTGGAAAATGGTACATAGAATTATATATGTAGTTTTGTATGTGTGCATATAACAAAGTCAAAAGCCAATTTATGTAAATATGCATTTAAGGAAGCACAGATATATGGAATCTAGCTTATGTATATGTGCACATACAAAAGTATGCATTTACATAAGCCAGCTTCCATATATTCACATATATAGAAGTGCACATACACATAAGTGAACTTATGTATATGAACATTAAGTCAACTTCCATACATGTGCATGTAATCAAGCATGCAAAGTTGGCTTCCATAAATGTGGCTTTCATATATGTGCATTTATGGAAGCCAACTTCCATAAATACACATATATGAAATCACTCATATACAGAAGTATATATATATATATACACTTGTGTATATGAGTGATTTCATATATGTGTATTTATATATATACTTGTGTATATGAGTGATTTCATATATCGTGTGAAGTGGGATTTTGTATATTCATATTTACGAAAGTGTGCATTTATTAGCTTCAAAATTCTTGAGGTCACAGTTCCTACAGTCATAGATCGTGAGGTAAAAATTCATGAGGTCATATTTCCTGAGGTCATATCTCTCGAAGTCAAAGTTCTTGAGATCATAGTTCCTAAGGTCATAGTTCATGATTTCAAAGTTATCAACGTCAAAGTTCCTGAGATCAAAGTTCTTGATGTTGTAGTTTCTGAGGTCAAATTTCTTAAGGTCATAGTTCTTGACATCGACATTACTCATGAACCTACCACCTAACTCAACATGTTAGTCAAAGGGTATTCTCCAAATAACATCATGAGAACACTTGAATAAGGAAGTAACGATCCTATCTTAGGCCACTTGATATCAGTTCTCTCTAGAAAGTTGTTAACATATCTCAAACATCTTAAAGGAAAAAATCCATTAATCCCTCAAAGGAGCTATGTGTGTCCTTGAAGAAATAGTAGAATCACCCAATAATATCATAATAAACGGAACTTCTCAATACAAAATCCTCCTTAGTGTTAGGCTCTAAATAGAAATATGATATTTATGGTTCTCCCTTGAAGTCATGAGTATATGGTTCACTTTGATTGGTTGGGTCATGTAAATTTCTACTAGAAACCCTTGAATATCCAAGGATGTGATGAATATGTTGTTCCAACAAACCCACCCATCAACACAAAACTTTTGAGATTCATGAGGTGGAATTACCTCTATACACCCAAGAACAATTGCAATTTCTTAAATCCCAAACATAGCGAAAATTTTCAAAAACTTGGCCTCTCTAAGTACTATTAGGAACTATCAGTCAAGGATTTTTTTTCTTAAAAATGTAAAATAGGTACTATGAAGAACTATCAGTCACAAAATATTTTTTTTAAACATGTGAAATAGGTACTATGAATAACTATTAGTCAAGGATTTATTTATTTATTTATTAAACAAGGAGGATAGGGGAAGCTTAATCAAACAAGCATACTTATCTCACAACCAATCAACTATTGTGTTAGTAAGGGGAACCACTTCCTTTTGGTTTCCCCCATTGGCACAATATAACATATTTATATTAATGTTCTTTGGATTCTAGTAGTAACTACTATAATGCGCATATACAGAAGAGTGCATTTATGGAATCTGACTTTTGTATATCTACATATATGAAATTCATATTTTGTATATGCACATGTAGTCATCTTCCATATATGCACATTTAAGGAAGAGAACAAATATGGCTTCCATAAATGTGTGCTTCCGTATATGCACATATATGGAAACTAGCTTCCTTAAATTTCCATTTATAAAAGCACACACATTTGGAAGCTAACTTCCATACATGCACATTTACAAAAGTGTGCATTTACCATTTTCATATTTCCTAAGGTAGTAGTTCTTAAGGTTAAATTTCCTAAGGTCAAATTTCCCTAAGTCAAAGTTCCTAAGGTCAAATCTCGTTGGGTCATAGTTCTTGATTTTAAATTTCCTAAGGTCAAATTTCTTCTGGCCAAAGTTCTTAAGGTCATAGTTCCTAAGGTCAAATTTCCTGAGGTCAAAGTTCCTGCAACCAAAGTTCTCGAGGTCATAGTTCCTAAGGTCAAATTTCCTGAGGTCAAATATCCTTAGGTAATACCATTTAAGGTTACATTTCGTAAGAAAATAGATCATGATGTCAAAGTTCTTGAGGTCAAAGTTCATGAGGAAATAAATCTTCAGGTCATAGTTCCTGAGGTCAAAGCTCCTAAGGTCTGAGGTTAAATTTTCTGAGGTCATAGTTCAGAAGTTCAAGGTTCCTATGGTCATAGCTCTAATGGTCCAATTTATATAGTTCAAGGTCAAAGTTCATGTGGTCACTTTTCCTTAGGTTAAAATTCTTGAGGTCTTAGTTCATGAGGTCGTAGTTCCTGGGGTCATAGTTCCCAATATCATAGTTCCCAAAGTCATAATTACTTAGGTCATAGTTCACAAAATCATAGCTCCTAAGGTCAAATTTCAGAAGGTCAAATTTCTTAAGGTCATAATTCCCAAGGTCATAGTTCCTTAGGTTATAGTTCCCCTGGTCATAGTTCTTGAGGTTAGAATTTTTAAGTTCATAGTTCCTGAGGTCATAGTTGTCAAGGTTAAATTTCTTGAGGTCAAAGTTCCTAAGGTCATAGTTTCTAAGGACAAATTTTTTGAGGTCATAATTCCAGATATCAAAGTTGCTAAGGTCAAATTTTATGAGGTCGTAGTTCATAAGGTCAAATTTATTGAGGTAAAATTTCCTTAATTCATAGATCATGAGGTTATATTTCTTGAAGTCATCATTATTGACATTAAATATCCTAAGGACATCATTCCTACGGCCAAATTTCTTGATTTCATAGTTCCTAAGGTCAAAGCTCCTCAGGTCATATTTCTTGAGGTCAAAGTTCCTAAGGTCATAGTTCCTAACATCAATGTTTCTAATGTCATATTTTCTGAGGTTAATGTTCACGAGGTCAAATTTCATGAGGTCATAGATCCTAAGGTGATAGTTCATGAGGTCATAGATCCTAAGGTGATAGTTCATGAGGTCAAATTTATTTAGGTCAAAGTTTCTAAGGTCATATTTCTTGAGGTGAATGTTTTTGAGGTCCTAGTTCTTGAAGTCATATTTCTAGAGTTCAAGGTCAAAGTTTATGAGGTCATATATCCTTAGGTCGAATTTCCTAAGGTTGTATTTCCCGAGGTAAAAGTTCATGAGGTAAAAGTTCTTGGGGTAATAGTTCATAAGGTCAAAGTTATTGAGGTCAAAGTGTAAGTTTTAAACCTTTTAAATTAATTAAATACACACACAAATTATTAACATGAGAAATAAAACAATTGAAATCACACATATACATAGAGATTTACCATGGAAACCCAACTGCGAAAACCAACAACCTATTTTAGATCTACACCTCTAATTATATTCATAATACAACTTAATTGTTTACAATAAAATATATAGGATCCTGCGACATCCGAAACAAAACCTAATCCATTAACTCATATTAGATTACAACCTTAATTCCTTAACAAGAATTATACAACCATGGCTTAAAGTATCGTGCACCACTAAATCGCTAAAGGAAAAAAATCGTCCCTGCCAAAGGTGAAAGATAGTCCAAAATTTTGATGAATAGACCCATAGAAAAAATGTGGGTGCTCTTCCCCCTAAACCCCAAATAGGGGGACCCAAATCATGCAAAGAATATAACACATACCCAAAATTCTCCCACATGTTGTTTTCTTTGGATACAAGGGTCACAGGATTTCACAATTGATAATCTAGGGGGAAATGCCCATTGATTATCTACACCAATATAATTTCTCAGTGTTCACTGAATTTGTTAATGAATATGAAACATTCTCCAAAGTTTCGACCTTGACCAATAACACCTTCTTCTCTTCAACCATATCCTTGAAAAAATGATACTGAACATCGATATGCTTTGTCTTAGAATGATCAATTGGGTTTCTCACCAATAATATTGCACTCTCACTATCACAATCTATCCTTACATATTGTTGTACCAATCCAATAGCTAAACACATTATGTATAACCATATTTCTTCCTTGCTTGTATGAATGGTTGCCATGTATTCAGATTCTCTAGTCAAGAGTGCCTCTAGAGACTGTCTTTTTCTCATCCAACTAATTTCTCCTACAAATACGTTAAACACATACCCACTTGTATATCTTATTTGATATAGATCTCCAACTTAGTATGCATCAATAAATCCATGTATTCCCAACACTCTATCCCATCCTAGTCTCCCTTAGTAACACAATCCATAATTACTAGTGACATGCAAATACCTGAAAACCCTCTTTACTACTACCCACTGCTCCTTCCTTATTTTTTACATATACTTGCTCAAAAATTCCACTGCATGTGCAATGTTCAGTGTAGTACAAAATATTGCATACATCAAACTGTCAACCTCACTAGCATACAAAACATGGGATATTACCTCTTCCTCTTCCTATGTCTTCATACACTTGTCTATGGATAACATTACACCTACATGAATAGGGACCTTAACAAGTTTACATTCTTCCATATTAGACCTCTACAATATTGATGCAACATATTTTATCTAGTTCAACCAAAGTTTCTTGTTTGCTTGATTTCTTTTAATTTCCATGCCCAAAATAATTTTTTTAGCAGTAATATATTTCATGCCATATTTAGGGGATAAATAAGTTTTCACATCCTGGATAATTTCCTTCTTGTTTCTCATCAAAAAAATATCATCCACATACAAGACCAAATAAGACGATCACCTACTAATTTGAAATACACACAATGATTGATTTTGCTTCTTGTGAATCCAAGTCACAATATATAAGTATCATTTTTTTTATATTGCGTCCTTTATGATTGCTTTAACCCATACATGGAATTTTTCATCTTGCATATCATCTATTTATTTCCCTTCACTACAATTCATTTTGGTTGCTTCATGTAGATTTATTCTTCTAGATCCCCGTGTAGGAATGTTGTCTTCACATCCATCTATTCTACTTCAAACAAAAAGCAACAACAACAGATAAAAGAAATATAATAGAAGCTGAATTGACAATGGGAGAAAGAATTTCACCAAAGCCAATTACCTTTATCTAAGAATAACCTTTTTCTACTAACCAAGATTTGTCTTTCTCCACTTTGTTTTTTTCATTCAACTTCTTATTAAACACTCATTTTCTCCCAATGGTATTTGTTATAGTTGGAAAATCCACTAGATCCCAAGCCTCATTCTTGTACAAGGATGTCATTTCTTCAACCATGGAATTTTTACATAGTTTTTCATCCTCTGAATCCATTGACTCCCTAATAGTTCTAGGATCATCATCAATAACAAACGAAGAAAAATTTGAATGGAAATTAGGTGGAGAAAACTTTTCTCGTTTCCTTCTTTCCCGAACCAAACTCCTCTATATTGGATTATGAGATTCTTCTCTTATTATTCATGTTCTTTTATAGAGTTTGTTTCATTATCCTTCAATTCAAACTTTATATTCTTTGGTTCCTCCTGTCTTGGTAGGACTTCATGTTTTACAACATATTTGATTTCTCTAAATACAACATTTCATCTATACACTATCTTCTTAGTTTTTTGGTTACAAAGCTTATAACCTTTCTAACCATATTTATAGATAATAAAGATACACTTTTCATCTTTTTTATCCAACTTACTCATATTTTTGTTTAGAACATGTACATAAGAATCACATCAAAAACCCTGAGACATGTCAAAGAGGGTTTCTTAATATTTCATACCTTGTGTGGATTCTTTTCATCCAAGACTGATCAGGGTCATCAATTTACTAGGTAACATGTAGTTCCCACTTACTCTATCCATAATTCATGTCCCAACCTGACACCATTGAGCATGCTCCTTTCTCTTTCCATCAATGTCATGTTCATCCTTTCTATAACTACATTCAATTGAGGTGTGTATGGAGTATCATTTTTCTTTTCTATACTACATTTCATACACGATTCCTCAATTTCATTCCCATAGAATTCTCCACCATTACCTATCCTTGGCACCTTAATTTTCTTCTCTATCATGTTTTCCACAAGAGCCTTAAACTCTTTAAAATTATCAAAGAATTTAGATCTCTTCCTAAAGAAATAAATCCATGTATTCCTATAGAATTCATTTGTAAATGAGACATGGTACATATATTTACCTAGTGATGGAATCACCAAAGGTCCAAATGCATCAGTGTGCACCAATTGTAAAATTCCCCCTACCCTTGTAGCATTAGAGGAGAATATTACCTGATTATGCTTCCCATATAAGCAATGTTCATAGAAATTAATATCTAGAGATCAATTTGATGCACATTCAATGATACCTTTACCATTTAGTACTTGAATCCCCTTCTCTCCAATATGCCCCAGTCTTTGATGCCACAATATAGTATTTTCTCTAGAGAGTGCAGGATTTTTTACTTCTTCAACTCTAATCTCAAGAACAATGGAACTATTTCACCCATCACTAGGAGTGCTTCCTAGAATCTTATACAAGGTTTCAATCGAAACTCCCCTAAAAAACATCATTGATACTCAATCCATCCTACATGTTTCCTTTTCAAACACTATTTTTTCACCTACATCATCCATCTTTATTACAAAAATCATATTCTTGGTCAATCCTGGGATGTGTAGAACACTAAGGAGTGTTCTAATCCTGCCATCCATGAGCTTCACCTTGACTTTTCCTCATCCTATGATTTTTTTTGTCGATTCATATCCCAAAAAAATATCCCGTGCATTATGCCTTTCATACTCGCAAAACCACTACTTATGAGGAATCATATGAAAGGATGCACCTAAATCGACCGACCATGCCTCTTGATATGCATGTGTTCTTGAAGAATCTAGGTACACATACCCTCCTTCATCTGAAGAGTTTTTTTCTTTTGTAGAAGGGGCATCGTTTTATCCCTTCCCTCTCTTAACACTTGTGTCTCTACATTAGTTCTTATAATGTCCTTATTTTCCACATCTCCAACATAAATTTATGAATTTTCCTGGAGTTCAGATCTTCCTCTATATTTAGATCTCCCACTTGAAGACTTATTTTTATTTCTTTCTGGAATATTCCTCTTACAAATAAGACACCTATGTTATGAATTTCAATGTTTTCTACCTCGTATCCTCTGACAACAAGGATGAGATAACATCATCAAAACTGAAAGTAGTTGTATTACTACCTATGGCCACAACTAGAATATCCCGCAGGTCTCCTAAAGTGAAAAATAAACTAATACACGTATCTTCATAAAAAATATTAATGTCAATAAACAATAACTATCTTACCATAGTATTGAAGCTGTTTAGATGCTCTGATATCGAGTCTCCATCTTTCATCATCAAGTTGTACCACTTCTTCTGTTGGAAAAGTTTCATTATCGAGGATTTAGAATTATACAAATCCCATAACTTATTCCATAATTTCTTGCATATAACTTCCTCTACACATTCAGTAATATTAAATCTGAGAGACACAACATGATTTTGTTCTTTTCCTTTTGGTCCAACTTTGTCCATTATTATGTTGACATTCCTATAAGTGCATTACCTAGATCTACAATGACCCATTCATATTTTTCTACCAAAATATATTCCATCTTGAGCTTCCACGGCTCAAAATATTTCCCATTGTTTTTTTCGATATCTATTTTTAAATTTCTCACAATTTATTTTCACCACAAGAATCGATACCAGAAAGCTCCCATTGTAACAAGTTTTTTCACAGACTTGAGCCAAACTATTAGCCATAGAGGCATCCCCCTAAACCCAATAACTTCTCTAATTCTAAATGTAATTTTTAATCATTTTACATTAATGGAGTGCACACACATATTCTTAACACATAAAAGAAAACAACTTTAGTCACACATACACATAGAGATTTACCCTGGAAACCCAATTAGGAAAACTAGCAACCTATTTTAGAGCCACTCCTTCAATTCTATTTATAATTCAAATTCATTGTTTATAATACAATATATAAGATCCCGCAATATCCAAAAAAAACCTAATACATTGACCCATATTAGATTACAACCTTAATTATAGAATTAGAAAACCATGGACTGAAATACCATGAACCACAAAATCACCAAAGAAGAAAAACCATTGCTGCCAAAGGAAAAAGACCACCCAAAAATTTGGCTAATCAACCCCAAAAAGGTTTTTTGGGGGGCTCCTCCATGAAACCCCTTATAGGGGGGCCCACAATTATGAAAATAATAAAACACATACCCAACAAAAAGTTCCTAAGGTCATAGTTCTTGAGGTCAAAGTTCATCAGGTCATAATTCTTGAGATCAAAGTTCATGAGGTCAAAATTCCAAAGTTCTTAGTTCCTAAGTTCAAAGTTCCAAAGGTCATAATTCTTGAGGTAATAGTTCTTGAGGTCAAAGTTGTTAACTTCATAGTTCCTGAGGTCAAAGTTCTTAACATCATAGGTCCTGAGATAAAAGTTCATGAGGTCAAAGTTCTTGATGTCATAGTTTCTGAAGTCAAGGTTCCTGAGGTCATAGTTTCATAGGTCAAACAAAGCTATTTAGGTCAAATATCTTAAGGAAAATTTACATGAGGTCATAGTTCCCTAGGTCAAATTTATTGAGCTCAAAGTTTCCAAGATCATAGATCTTGAGGTTGAAGTTCCTGAGGTCATAGTTAATGGGGTTAAATTTCCTGAGGTCATATTTCTTGAGGTCAAAGTTCCTGAGGCCAAATTTCCCGAGCTCATAATTCATAAGGTAATATCTCCTAAGGTAAAATTTCCTAAGGTCATAGTTCCTTAAGTCAAATTTCCTTAGGTCAAAGTTGTTGAGGTCATATTTACTAAGGTCAAATTTCTTGAGGTCATAGTTCTTGAGGTCAAATTTTCTTAGGTCAAAGTTCCTCAAGTCAATGTTATTGGCATAATAGTTCCTAAGGTCATAGTTCATGAGGTCAAATTTCCTTAGGTCATAGCTCGTGAGGTTATAATTCCCAAATTCATATTTCTTAAGGTCAATATTCCTGAGGTCATAGTTCCTAAGGTTAAACTTCCTAAGGTGAAAGTTCTTGAGATCATTGTTCATGAGATCATTGATCCAAGAGGATATAAGGAATGCTCATAGAGGTCCAGGAGGATCCATAATGCTCATAGAAGTCCTAGGGGGTGCATAAAATCTCAAAACTCAACCATATCAAATTATCGAGAAAACAACATCATTACATAGCGATAGTCGTCATCTTTCCAACGACACAGATGACAAGTCAAACAGAGCTCATATGAAAAAGTTATAAGCGGTCAAAGTTCATGTCAAACAGGGTCAAATCAAAGGATAACGTCAACATGGTACAAGATGACATCAACAGGGTGACATGTGTCACCACTACAAGGGTGATGTGTGGCACATGACCATACAACATGTGACATGGAAGATTAGTTGGAAGCTGAGTTGGTAGACCGTACATCCAAGTGGTCAAATTGTATGGTGACATGTGGCAAGGTCAACCAATGAGAGGTCACCAACATGACAACCTCCCATTGGCCAATATTTCTTAGTGTTGTGTAAAATTATGTAGTCGGCGGGGGTTGAAACTGTGACTTCTATAACCTCCCAAGTATTAACAAACTCTCGAATACCATCGTGCCATAGATTGTGACTTAACCCAACTATGGCATGAGTTATATTTGAATTTATGTAATGGTTCATTAGACATGGAAAAGGGGCAGATGACTAGCCCCATCCCCTGCCCCTGCCCCTGGTCCATATACAACACCACATGACTGAGTTATAAATGTGGAGGGGGGATAATGAATATGCAATGGGTTTAAATATATACCATATATGGTATATATGGTATATACCATATATATTGAATGTAACAACCACGGTAACCATATGTATACTATATATGGTTTATATAACCATATAAAACAAGAAAAAAACTAATGTGTGCTATGGAGAGGGATCGAACCCGGAACCTCTGGGTTATATCCTAGATTTCTTAACCAACACGCCACAATTACCACATATTATGTGATTCCTCCCAAATTAGTATTAAGTTCAAGTTTGGTGCGGACGAAAGTTGGAAGCCCATGCCCTATATATTGGGCATGGATCCCAACACTTGGAAATATTCCAATGTGCATGGATTCCTATGCAGGACTGAATCCCGAGGTCAAATAAATTATGGATTTGTATTCAACTGCGTACAAGATATTGCCTAGGTTTTGGCGATGTCTCTTTTTGCGTGCCATAAGGCACTCTGTCGAGATGTACTTGCAATTTTATGCTCGTTGGATTCGTTTTTCCACAAGGATCATGAATTTGAATTATGTTTTTCGATCAAAGGCTTTTTGTAAAATTCTTATCTTATGTTGTCATGTATGAGACCCATAGTCTCATTATATGTGTAAAAAGGGATTTTTCAGCACCTATTTGGAATTTCGTCGACTTTACAATCAAATTTCTCATAATTTGACAAGGATATCAATGGTGAACTCATTTTATTTTTTTTCATAGTCGACTTAAAGAGAGTCCAATAATTTGGCTTTTGAATCCCATATTGTAATGTAATTTGGTATTTTGGGATGATGAAGAACAATCATACTCTCTAAAGAGAAGTTGAAGATGAAGTGAATTATGCTATTCACATATGTAATTTGATTTCTTTTATTTTCTACTGTGTCATCTCATCATTCTTCAAGTTATTCATCACTATTAATGAAGTTTACGAATAAATAAGCATGTCTACATGTGTTTTTGCAAATAGTCAAGTGATCTTTATTTACCAAATATGGTCGAATGTTTGTGTGTAATTAAGAATTAATTGTACATCTAAGGATTTTGTGATCAAGTTGGTATCAGAGAAGGTTTTGGACATTGTGATTTCCAATTGTTCATAAGCATGCAGTAATGAATAGCAATTGAAACATACCCTAAAGGTTTGATATATTGGTATTGATAACCATCTTAAAGGACCCAAATTTGGAATGCATACTTTTAATCCAATTCATATCTCAAATTGAAATGATAACAAATATTGTTATACCAAATGTGGATAATTTCAATATGTTTTTCTTGAACAAGCTTCTTCTTATCTATATCGAGTCTAACACATCCAAATTTAACATTATAGTGATTTGTTAACACCATT
The DNA here is from genome assembly GCA_009831015.1 of Picea engelmannii. NCBI lineage: Eukaryota > Viridiplantae > Streptophyta > Pinopsida > Pinales > Pinaceae > Picea > Picea engelmannii. Next base: position 218,573 of record ML788641.1, read on the forward strand.
CAATTTGATCACTCTTCAATTACTCTCTACACTACATCACTAAATCCTATTACTAATATGTGACACATTGGACACGAATCTCATATCACAACTAATGTGTGCAACCCTTATAAAAACATGGATTGGAAACCATAGAAATCAATGTTTTCACAACTCAGGTCCATGTTCCATGTTGAGCCTACATATTTTCTCCTAACACTAATATCTCTAACCATCAAATCAATCTTCTTACCATAGGAAATAAAAATGTATGAATCCCCATTCAAATCACCCATCACAAATATTAGTTGGAAATGTGCATGCCCACAAAATTCGAGTGTAGGAGTGAGTACCATGGATAAGGGAATGAGCCTTCAATCATGATTTTTTTTCTAAAAACATAAAATTTCACCACATTTTCAATCATGATTTTTTTTCTAAAAACATAAATTTTCACCACATTCTCATTCTTTAGATTGTTCTCTTCACTCTACTTATTTGTGTTATTGTAAAATGCTTCCAATATAATTAAAATGAAATATGTGATAATCCTTTTTCATTTTCAATATTATGATTTTATGTTTCATTACACTCAAGGTTACCACTAAATGCCAATGGGTTTGGGTTTATGCCAATCATTAGCTTAAAATGTCATTAATTTTATGTTTTAAATGTGTTGAAAGAATATACAATGCCCTATACTATTTGTTATTGTAAAATGTTTCCAATAATTAAAATGAAATATGTAATCATCCTTTTTCATTGTCATTGTTATGATTTTATGTTTCAGTACTATACTATGAGAGTCTGTTGAAAGAATATACAATGGCTTATAGTTACCATAGAATATCTTATATTTATCGAATGATATGTGCTCATCTTGAACATTCTTTGGCTGTCTAATAAAGAAAATACCAAGAACTCCTATTCATGGCTCTTAACTAAAATAAATTAATGTTATAAATTGAGGTCATTCCTAATAAATTATTTGATTTAAAGATTTATCCATAAACCTTTGTTTTAGCTTTATTCACTTTATTTGTTTATTTTTTATAATTATTAAATTTTAAGGATTATGTAATTGGACACTTTGTTATTAGCTATAGTATTTTTTTAAAAATTGAGCAATTTTTTTTTTTAATTTATAATTTTAAAAAGTAAAATTAATACTTCCTATCATATCCTCTTTAGATAATTGATTTTTTTTCATTGACAATATGGATATAACCAAATACCTATTTTACACCTAGAGGGTAGAGTGAGGGGAATATTAGATAGAATGTATTATACATTTTATCTAATATTTCCCGCACCCCCACCCTCACACTCATACATTCTATCTAATATTTCCCTCACCCTCATCTCCATCCCCATCCCTACCCTCACCCCACCCTCTTATGAGGGTGGTTGAGGGAATAATAGAGAAAATGTATTATACATTTTCTCTATTATTTTCCCAACCCCACCCTCATACAATTAACATGTAAAACTGAACTTATTAAGATTACTTGAAGCTCCAAACTCCAATGAAAATCAAAATACAACCACATCTAAATTTAAAGAAAAAGTATGATATTATAAAAAAAAATTGAAGAAATATGAAAATAATGATATTATAAAAAAATTCATTTACTGATCAATAAATAAATTAAAAAATTATATTTTAATTAAATTAAAAAATAAAATCAATATAATAAAATAAAAATAAAATCCCACATATTTCATAATAAAATATAATACTTAAAAACTACTTATTTTAAAATGTTTAACTTATAAAGTTTTAAAAAAGCTTTCTCCTATTTTTAAAAATATAAGAATAAAATTTTAAAACAAATCATTTAGATTCCATTTTTCTGAATACAAAAATAAAATTTTGAAATAAATCGTTCACAATTTTTCATAAAGATCATAAACCAAAATTAGTTGCACTGAATAATAATAAGCATTGTCATGAAATTCCATAGATATTTAACTCAAGAAAGAAAATAGAGTCCATATGTTTTCCAACCTCTAATTTTATAAAAAGAAAATTATTAATCATTACAATGATGCATAATTATTAATAATTTCATGAGCATTGTGCATAGCTAGTCAGGACACAAAATACTCTCCTTGTTAAGCACTTAAGGAAAGCAGTCACTCGTGTACCACGAGATCTGCTGCGACTGGCAGATGCAACTCTCAATACCATAGTTTTTTGACATTCCCAAAATGTATATTTTGGCGCATCTCAAATCGAGGTAAACCTTTAGTTACTCTTTTCAGTTTCAAACACATAACCTTTCAAAACATTATTCATTTTATGGCACCTTCTATGGCCTGCACTTTACTACTAACCTGGCTTGTAGTAGAAATGATGGAGCCAACAAAAGAAGTGGCACCTTCTATGGCCTGCACTTTACTAGTAACCTGGCTTGTAGTAGAAATGATGGAGCCAACAAAAGAAGCCACTGATTTACCACGAGATCTAGTGCTTGTAGTAGAAATGAAGGAGCCAACAAAAGAAGCCACTGATTTACCACGAGATCTAGTGCAACTTACAGGTGCAACTCTCTCAATACCATAGTTTGAGATTCCAAAATGTCTAATTTGGTGCAGCTCAGATCCACTTAAACCTTACACACCACTTCCAATCGGTACTTAACTTCAACAAAACTTGTTCTTCTTGACCAGGATCAGAATCATTAACGTGGATCCAAAGAGAGAAAAGGGAAGCAGAAGAGAGTGTTGAAGAACAAATAGAGTATTTCAGATTGTTGTATATGCAGGGAAAGAAACATATTTATATTGAAAACAATGTTCAATTACATTCAGTTTTGTTGCACATTCAATTTTTCTTCTTCTCTACTAAATATCTTCTACTCTTTCTTCTGTCTAAAATGAAAATACCTCTACTACTTATAAAAATTATAAAAATGAAGTTGAAAAATATCCTACCCAATATAACCACATACATTAAATTTATGGTGATTAGCTAAGATATATTGAACAGGTTCAACAATTGTCTTGAGTGAAATTCAAAACAGGTTGCAGAGCATTTATCTCATACTATTATCCATGATTTGGTGAGTGCGCCTGGAATTTATAAAAGATTGGTCATCAAGCTTATCTTCAACACTCCCCCTTAAGTTTGACTTCCCTAAACTGATAATAACCTCATGAGGGATAGTTGCAAAGAAACTCTAGGATTGCAAGACTTAAGAGATAGTTCAGGTATCTTTCGAGTGTTTGTTGAGGTCAATGTGTCCCATATCTTCTCTTAGTTGCTTAAAATTCTCTTTGGCTATGCTTTTGTGAATATGTCTGCATCTTGCTCCTCTGACATGCAAAATTCCAAAATTATTTCTCTAGTCTCAATCAATTCTCTTATGAAATGGAACCTTATGGATATGTGTTTTTTGCATTTATGAAACACTGGACTCTTTGATAGATCTATAGAGGATTTATTATAGAGGAAGATTTGTGTTCCCTCTTGTTATTCTTGATGCAAATCTAATAGTATCCTTCTTAACCATACATCTTGACAAGTTGTTGCATTTGCTTCCACATACTCTTCTTCTACAATGGAAAGTGACACAATAGGTTGTTTATTTGAAGGTCATGAAATAGCTTCTGGCCCAATTTGGAACACATATCTAAATGTTCTCTTTTGATCATCTATATTTCCTCCCCAATCATTGTCAGTGTACCCAACTAACTCAAAGTTATCTCCTACAATATATAAAATTCCATGGTTTTTGGTGCCATTCACATACCTTCAAATTATCTTTCATGCTTGCAAGTGTGTTTCCTTTAGGGTCTTCATAAACCTGGAGATTAGACTAATTGCATACATGATATGAGGTATTTTTTTTCTTAGATACATAAGACTTCCAACCATACTTTTATAAAATGTTGGATCCATATTGCTATTGAAATCATCTTTTCTTAGATTCAAACCTGTTGTTGTTGGTGTTGGTGTTGGCTTGCTATTCAACATCCTAAATCTCTTCAAGCTATCCACTGCATACTTGGTTTGAGATATGAAGATACCTTCATTTGTTTGTTCAATCTAAATACCAAGAAAGTATCTTAATAATCCCATATCTATCATTTCAAATTCGTTCTTCATTATTTTTTTGAATCCTTCTATGGACAAATTGATATTTTCTATAAAAATCAGATCATCTACATATAAGCAAATAATTAGAATTTTACCTTGATTGTCGATTTTGATATAAATTGTTGCCTCATTGTTTCTTTTACTAACACCATTTCTCAATAAGTATGATTCAATGTGGCCATACCAAGCCATGGGTGTTTTCTTGAGCCCGTACAATTCTTTCTTCAACTTATACACTTTCTTATCAGGGCATGGAGTTTCAAAATTGACAGGTTGTTCAACATATACTTCCTCCTTTAACACTCTATTGAAAAATGTTTATTTTACATCCATATAATGGATTTTCCATTTGTTTTGAACTATTATTGCCAAGGAAACTCTTATTTTTTCCACACTTGTTGCAGGAGAAAAGTTTTCATTATAATCCCCTCCACGTTGTTGTTTATACCCTTTGACCACAAGTCATGCTTTGTGACTTTCAATTCTTCATTCTACATCATTCTTGGTTTTATATGTTGGGTTGTTATATTCTTTATAGTGAAAGTTGAGGTGGATCCATTGATAGTCGATGTCAAAGGTCAAGGTGGTTCGACCGGGTAAAGACGAAGTCGAGGTGGATCGACAACAAGTCGAAGGTCGAAGTGATTCGACCGGGTAAAGTTGAAGTCAAATGTCGAGGTGGTTCAACATGGTAAAGAAATCGAAAGCAAGCCGAGGTCAACCGAAAAGAGGTCGATACGTGGGCATGTGGAAATCCACTGAAAACTGAATGAAGGTCAACCAGTAGTCGACGGGTAATCCGATTTGGTAATCGAACTGTAATAGAATCTCAAGATTTGTTGGATTTGTAGCCAATGATATGCGTGGATCTGTAACTGTTTTTGGGCGCTTTTATTTAGGGTTTTTCCTGTTGTAAATCCTATAAAGAAGGCATGTTGCAAGGCTGTAAAAGTTAATCTTGAATCTTGAATCTTCAATATTTAGATGATGAATGGCTAATTGCCAAGTGTCTGTAATCGTAGAGGTTGTTTGTCATGTAGATGTAATTTGAATTGGCTACAGGGTTGTTCTAAGCAAGAGGGTATGATGTCCATTGTTTCTTAGGTGTGGATCAAGGTTAGACATGTACCCTTTTATTCTGAATGAATAATACAACAAGAGAGTAGAACGTTCAAGGAATGTTGGTATTCCCTGTTTGGGTTTCTAGGTTAAAATTTATGTGTATTGTGTGTTTTCTTTGTCACTTACTTTCTTGATTAAATCTTTCTTCTTGTCTTCTACTAGGTTTAGTGTGGAAGTGTGTCTCATTTCCTAACATGTGGTATCAGAGATTGGATTAACAACCTTGGATCTGAGCTAAAACCTACGTTCAGTAATAGTTGTAAGTCTGAAATATTTAAAGATTGTTCTAAAGATTGTGTTAAAGAATGGTGAGCATATCGAGAATAGAAATTAAAAAACTCAATGGCCACAATTTTGAGCTTTGGAAGCTTAAAATTGAATATCTCCTTGTAGATAGAGAATAATGGACAACAGTCTATCCAGGTACCATGTCAGTAGGTCTATCGATGAAAGAATAGGAGAAACTCAAGAGAAGAGGAAGGATTATGATTTGAATTTGTCTTGTAGATTCAGTGCTGCTGAATGTATCAGGTGAAGATTAGGCCAAGAAAATGTGGGACAAGTTGGGGAGATTGTACCAATCAAAATCCCTAGTAAACAATTTGTTTTTCATAAAGAAATTGTCTGCTCTGAGGATGAGTGATGGAAGTTCGGTGACTGAGAATTTAAATGTGTTTAATACCATTATAATCCAGTTATCTTATGTGGATATTAAAATCACTGATGTGGAGAAGTATATTATCCTATTATATTCTTTTCCAGACCTCTGGGATAGCTTAGTCGTGGCTATAGAGAGTAATGCAATCACATTAGCGCTAAAAGATGTGGTTGCATATCTATTGTCAGAATAAATGAGAATAATTAACATGGAAGGATCGACCAAAGATTCTTTAGTGGTGAGAGGTTGACTGACTGACAAAGAAAAAGGAAAATTATCTAGTATAAATTTTAAGTGGAAGGGTATATCTAGATCCTTAGTTCAGTCAACAAGAGGATGATGGAAATGCGGTAAATTTGAGAATTATAAAAAGGAATGCAAGTCGAAGGCGATGGAAGTCGGTACAAGATCCAACGAGAAACAGTCCACTAAGAGAAAGATGACTCCATATAATGGAGGCAATATGTACCTGGTGTCGACCAGTACACAATCAAATCAATATGTTTGGTTGATCGACTCAGGAGAATAATATCATATGACACCACATAGAGAAAGATTCTACGAATATGAACGATATGAAGGAGGAAACATATTCTTGGGGGATGACTCGACAACCAAAATTGTTGGACGAGGAAGATGTTGACTGATACTGTAGGATGGGAGAAGTAGAACCTAATATTTGTCAGCAAGATGAGTGATGCAGGGATGCACACTCTATTTTATAAGGATTCGTGCAAGATGGTCAAAGGTGCGATGGTCTTAATGAAAGGAGTTCAGATTGGAACCCTATACAAGTTACTAGGGAGTGTCAACTCGATTGGATGCAACAACATCATTGTTCCTAAATTCAACTCAACTTTGAATCGACTTGATTCGACTCATTCTGAGTTGATTCAAACAGACTCGACAAGTCATCACAAAGTCTACCCGACCATGCTATGGCACGAGAGGATGGAACACATTGGAGAGAAAGGACTTCGAGTTATGCATAAAAAAGGTATGTTCAAATAATTCCCTGAATGTAATTTAGAAGTCAACTTTTGTAAACATTGTATATATGGAAAACAAAGTCGGGTGAGGTTCCCATATGGAACGACAAGGGAAAATGTGATTCTAGAATTGATTCATATTGATGTGTTAGGCCCTATTCCAGTGTCTTCATTGGGAGTATCCCTATATTGTGTCTTCTTCATAGTTAATTTTTCCAAGAAAACATGGATATATTTCCTGAGGAGTAAATCGGTAGTTTTCGAGAAATTCAAAGAGTTTATATCTCTTATAGAAAACCAGACAGATAAGAAGATTAAGGTGTTGAGAAATGACAATGGTGGCGAATTCTATGGAAAATAATGTGATCATCTCTACAAGTAGTGTGTCGTAGCACTCCAAACTACCACACCATATACCCCATACCAAATTGGATTTGCCAACAGAATGAATAGAACTTTGATGGACACAGAAGGGAGAATGCTTAGTGGTGTTGGGCTCACACAAGAATTATGGGCGGAGGCAGTCGAAACTACAAAATATATGGTGAATATGTCTCCTTCGTCAGCGTTACTCGAAAAAACTCCACATGAGGTATGGTCAGTTAAGAAGGGTTCGGTTTCACATCTCAAAGTATTTGGTTGTGATGCATTTGTGTATGTTCCCAAGGAAAAGAGGAGAAATATGGACAAGAAGGAAGTCAAATATATTTGCATTGGATACAAAGAAAGAATGAAAGGACATAATCTCTAGGATCCTACATTAAGGAAAACAAGGTACAGTCAATATGTGGTCTTCAAATAGTTCGTAAGTAAGTCTAATCTTGAAGAAATTGTTCAGACCGAGAATAATCTTGAGACGGTGCGGTTTGAACTAAGGAATGAAGAAGATGATTTAGATGACTTGACCGAATCAGAAGAAGAGGTGGAACAACTGACCATGGTTGTAAGGAGGTTAGAAAGAGTAAGAAAACCAATTGAAAAGTATAGTCCTCCTAACTTTCATTCTACATACATGTTAACTTCCACCGATGATGATCCCAAGTTGGTCGGGGAGGCAGTCGACTCAGCATGGGGAAAACTATGGAAGAATGTCATGGTCAAAGAAATGGAATCCTTGTACAAGAATGAGACATGGGACTTAGTCAAAATACCTAGTGGAAGATAGCCTATCGGTAGAAAATGGGTATTCAAGAAGAAGATAAATGAAATAGTTCAAGTCGAGAAATTCAAAACTTGAATCATAGCGAAAGGATATTTCCAAGTTGAAGGAGTCGACTTCGATGAGATTTTTTCCCATGTTACAAAATTAGCTTCCATTAGTGTGCTAATGTCTCTGGCTGCAACATTTGATATGGAAATAGAATAGATGGATGTCAAGACAACGTTCCTACATGGGAACCTAGAAGAGGAAATCTACATGAAACAACATGAATGATTTGTAGTAAAGGGAAAGAAAGATTTGGTGTGAAAAATTAAAAGATCTTTTTATGGTATAAATAAATCACCAAGGATGTACCAAAATTTCGACACATACATCCTTAGTTTGGTATTTGTGAAAATAAAATTTGATCACTGCATATATTCCAAACAAGAAGGTGGGAATTTCATATATGTAACATTGTATGTCGATGCCATGTTGCTGATTGGAAATAGCGTGGACGCAATAAAGGAGGTGAAGAAGCAATTATCCTCCAAGTTTGATATGAAGGATCTTGGTGCAATAAACTTCATTCTGGGAATGGAGATCAAGAGAAATCTATCAAATAGAAATCTATGGTTGAACTTGATGAAGTATATTGAAAAAATTTGAAACATTTCAACATGAAGGATTGCAAACCCATGAAGGTGTCAATTCCCGTGGGAGCAAGGCTAATTGTTGAACAGTGTCCAAAGACACATGAGGAAATAGAGGACATGGAAAATGTTCCCTATTCAAGTGTTGTTGGTATTCTAATGTATGCAATGGTATGCACTCGACCAGACATTACCCATGCAGTGAAGTGTTGATAAGATACATGTCGACACTTGGGAAGGAACATTGGACAGATGTCAAGAGAGTATTAAGGTATTTGTGTGGCACAAAATATTATGTTATCTACTAACAAGGAAAACATGGATTTGACAGTGAATTAAATGTACATGAATTTGTTGACATCGACTGAGTTGGAGATTTAGATTGATAGAGGTTGATTAGTGGATATATGTTCAAGATGTTCGGTGGAGCAATCAACTGGATGAGTAAGCGACAAGTAGTTGAAGTTGTTGGGTATGTTTCATATTCTTTGAACAACTAGCCCTAGTGTATGCCACGTTGCACCGAACGCGTAGGGGGGTTTGAGGGGGTGATAACCCCCCTGTGCGGGGGTTCGGGGGTGTTATCACATGAACTTGTTAGAGTCTTGTGGGTTTGTGGTTTCTACCTAACTCTGTAATTTTTCCCTGGTCTCCCTGTTTTCACAACCCATAGCTAGTCGTATGAATCCTCGATCATGCACGCTGCAGCCATGAAGACAAAACACAGTTTTCCCAACAATCCATTTTGGGCTTGAAGCACAAGCAGAAGGCAGTTCTAATCTTTCAACGACAGAGATCCATCAGGCGAATCGATCGACGACGTGCATTTTTCAGAAGGTCAAAAGTTGTGTGCAGATTAGCGTCGAAGCAAATGCCCAAGATCAAAGGTAGAGAAAAGATTAAATTTGGGCCATAGATCTCATTGGGAGAGATCAACAGTGGAAATTTAGCGCAGGAGTTGGGATTTCAGAATATTGTTGAAGTTGTTCGTCAAAAGATCGAAGTACCGAAGTCTGAAATTCCAAAATTAGTGGGAGTCGTTCGATCCAGAGGGATGTGTGGCACCATATCAGCAGATTCGTTGTTTCGCGAATCATAGGTTTTGCATGGAGCACAACGCAATTTTGCGAAGTGAGAAATCCCAAAGTGCATTTGGATATGAGCCCCAGGTCATGGCTCAAGGTCGCATGTAGGATGGAGTGATGGAGAGGAGTTGCACCAAAGGCCAAAAGCACCCGTATTGGTCACATATGAAGATATGCACAACCTCAAGGCGTCGAGATTGACTTGAAGAAGTCGTGGGCACCACCTAGAACCTTCATGGGTGTCAGGTCTCATCCCAATCTCGTTGAAGTTAGTTAATGGAAATGGGGGAGGTGGTTGAAACCTCGTCTCACCCCATAAATGGAAAACAGGTTGAAGACGGTTGTGAGTGCAGACTGACAATCCAAAGTTTCCTTCTGGATGGATTTTCCTGCAAAACACATAACTGAGGCCTGCATAGTCTAACAGAGCAGGCACCAACTGAAAGATTTAAATGCAAAGGTCTGATCACGCTTTCGGTGGTTGCATCATTTATGAGTATATATAGGTGGTTTTAGTATTTTGTTAAGGTCGAATGGTTGAGCTAGGCTCCCTGCTATTGTAATATTTTGATAAAGAACACTGGTTCTCTGGTTATGTACTTGATTTGAGACTTCTTGATTAATCTAAGCCAGTTTTCTTACCCCATCTTATTTGCCTCTGATATTGAGAGAGTTCATGAATGATTGATTCACATGAACTGTTGTAACTGTATTATGATGAATGTTTGATTATAATGTTGTTATAATTTCTTTCAGTTTCTTTGAGATTTGAATTCAAGAGGATCTTATGTTCAAGTTTTTCCTCCTTAGGCTATTGGAAGACCTCTACACTCTCCTCACCAAAGTCTTCCCTCTATTCACCCTTACTCAAACTTACCGACTGAAGTTGATTCCAGACCTCAATTGCTTGTGCATGCTAGTCCAAATTTTTGAGTTAGAACGTTATTATCATTTAGTCTTCTCCATTTGACCTCTTAAAACTCAATTACACTCACATAAATTGATTGCTACTAGGCTTACCTTCTATGAAATCTGAAGGTGAATTCTAGTGCTAACAGGGGGCAGCTACCCTAAGAATTTTTTTTCCTTGGGAAAAATGTCACCTTTTTACCTCGTTTTTCATGTTGCCTCAATTTTCATGTCCATTGTTGGACGATTTTTTGACACATGGTTTTTTTCCGATTTTTTTCTATTTTTGGTTAAGGAATTAGGGTTGTTGACTAATCTAGGTCATTGGGTTGGGGTTTTTGATGCTGCTAGCTCCTATATGTATATTATATTGTAAACAATGTATGAAGTGAATGAATATAGAATACAATGGTTTTCCCGGTTTGAGTTTACAAAGGAAAAATATATGTGTAATGTGTGTATTTGTCATTGTATCTTTTATGTTCTTTTACTGAAAAATTGTTTGCATTAAATAATTGTACAAGGTTAAAATCTACAGAATCCTTGTCAATAACAGAAGTTGAAGACATGGCATCTAATCATGGAAGAAAAGAAGCAATATGGTTGCAAAGGATGTGTTCAGGAATTGGGTTTGAGCAGAGAGCTATGAAGATAAATTGTGACAGTCAAAGCATAATATTTATGGAAAAGAAACTTGCTTATCATTCTAAGACTAAGCACATTGATGTAGAATACCATTTCATGAAAGGAATGGTGGAAAGAAACAAGGTGCTTTTAGAAAAAGTAGACACGTTGGAAAACATAGCAGACTCTTTCACTAAGTATGTGAGTGTTGTGAAGTTCTCTTGGTGCAGAGATGTAATAAGAATTGTTACCCTGGGTCAGTGAACGAAAGTTCAGACGTCTCCTGGTTTCAGCAAAGAAGACAACAAGTGGGAGAATGTTTGGTCTTTATGTTATTTGTAGTGTCATTCGAGGTGGATCGACTGACATTCGAAGTTGAGGGTTGAGGTGGTTCGACAAGGTAAATATGAAGTCGAGGTGTATCGATAGCAAGTCAACGATCTAGGTGATATGAATGGGTAAAGTCAAATTCGAAGGTCGAGGTGGTTGTGCATGGGAAATACATTGAAAGCAAGTTGAATAGGTAAACTGATAAGATCTTGACAGGTGGGCATGTGGAAACCGACTGAAGACCGAATGAAGGCAAACTTGTAGTCAATGGGTAATCTGACTTGCTAGTCGAACTATAATAGAATCCTGAGATTCACGAGATTTATAACCAATGATTGGGTGCCTTTTCTTTAGGTTTGTAAAGCTTATAAAGAAGATGTGTTGTAAGGGTGTAAAAGCTAATCTTGAATCTTGAATCTTTTGATGATGAATGCCTAATCACCAAGAGTTTGTAATCGTAGAGGTTGTTGGTCTTGTAGATGTAAGTTGAATTGGCTAGATGGTTGTTCTTGTGTAAGAGAGAGGGTATGATGTCAATTTTGTCTTAGGTGTGGACTAAGGTTATAAATGTAACCTTTGATTTTGAATGAATAAGACAACAAGAGAGCAGAACACTCAAGGAATGTTGGTTTTCCTGGTTTGGGTTTCGAGCGTAAAATCTCTAGTATTGTGTGTTTTCTTTGCCATTTACTTTCTTCATTAAATCTTTCTTCCTCTCTTCTTCTAGGTTTAACATGGAAGTGTGTCTCATTTCCTAACATTATAAACCCACTTCACAGTAATAACTTATTTTCCCACTAGAAGGTTTACTAGCTCTCATGTCTCATTTTTCTCACTTGCATTTCTTCATCCATGGAATCACACCATTTTATTTCTCTTACTACATCCTCAAAGTAAATAGGATCAAATTCATAAAATAAAACAAAATTCACCAATTCATTATCATCATCTTCCTACCTAGATGTCTCTCATATCTCCTTCAAGCTTATTATTTTTGTTCAACTATTGTTGCCATGATACCTTGAAGATGATAGATTGGTTCTTCATTTTGTGCTAGGAGTTCATGTTTCAGTATCTGCTTGGGGGACAACTTGGGAACTTGTCGATGGAGGTATCATTGTGGTAATACCTTGTGTGTCATTTGATAATTCCATAGGACATATTTTTGCCCCAACATCTTGTGTTATTCCTTGTTGATCATTCCATGCTTCATCTTCAAGAAAGATCACATCTTCATTGATTATTAACACCTTTGTTTTAGGATTGGGGTAAAATCATGAATATGGGTAACACTTTTGTGAGAATCAGGTTTCCAAAATTCCTAACGCCATTTTTTCGGTCAAACTCTTTTTTCTTTCGGCCAAAAGATAATATTTTTTGACCGAAAAATGTTTCGACCGAAAGTTTACACGTCAAATTGAACGACGCCTTGACGGAACCCTCGACAGTCGTGTACAATACTTTTGGAATGAATTTTTTTCCTACGGTACGCATATTTACAACGAAAGGTTTATTTTTAACGGATTCCATTAAAAAAAAAGTTTCGGCCGAAAGAATATTTCTATCGAAAACCTGCAAATGGAACAGTTTGCAGGAAACTACAAATTCTCTCCATCTTACTTGAACTTTGGAGGTAGCATACTCCTACAAATACTCAAAATTTAGTTTCGGAATTGATACCAACATTTTTAAAATTGAATCTACTTTCATTGGATATAATTTGTTTTCATTTTCATTGTTTTTATCTAATTTTATTTAATTTTATAAAAAAATCACTGCATAATATTTTCATGTGATATTATGATTCAATGAAATAAAAAATCCATATCTCTAAAAATACACAGTGGAAAATTATGGAAAATTTACATTCAAAATTCGAAAATGTTTCTCTTTAAAAGGGTATTTTTAGATTTATTTTTAAGTAAAAATTAAGATAGATACATGGTGGGGGAAAACATGTGTTTAAAATATGAAACTTTTTCTTATTGGTCAACTTCAAAAAATTCTAGAAATTATAATATTTATCCATTAGATTCAAAACTATAGTCATAAAAAAATAGAGTCTTTGTATATTGTTGTAGTATATTTCGTCTGTCAAAAACAAAAGTTCAATAATGGATACATTGTGGGGGGGGTGGGGAGGACATAACTCGTTATCTTTCCCTTCGCTTTTAAGGAACACATTGTCAAACAATTGTCAAATTGACATATCAAATCTCAATAAAAAAAAATTGAAAAATAGTCAGTAGAAAGTTAACAAAATTCTTCACAAGTTTTGTTTTTCCTGTAAAGTGAAATTCTAAATAAAAAAAATACTTTTGTTTACCAGAAGTTGAAGAACCTATGGAAATATAATTTTTTTTCTCATAAAACAAGCAAAAGTGTTACCCATCTTCATGATTTTAGACATTGTATAGTTTGTATGCCTTTGACTGCTCACTATATCCAATAAAAATACAATTTCCTCCTTTATCATCCAATTTTTGTCTCCTTTCTTTGGGTATATGTGCAAATGTCAAACAATAAAAAACTCTCAAGTGTTCAACATTGGGTCTTTTCTTTCTCCATGCCTCTTATGGAATCATATTACGAACACTTTTTGTGGGACATTTATTCAACAAATAAGTTGCAATTGCTACTGCTTCACCCCAGAATTCATTTGACAATCATTTAGCCATTAACACACCCCTGACCATTTCCTGAATGGTTCTATTTTTCCTTACTACCAAACCATTTTGTTGTGGTGTATACCTTGCTATAAATTGCTTCTTGATTCTGTGCTCTTTGCAAAATTTTAGAAACCCATTTGATATGCATTCTCCTCCTCTGTCATTTCTTAGGACCTTTATGTACTGTCCACTTTGGTTTTCAACTAGGGCCTTGAATTGTTTGAAGATGTCAAAGGCCTTTGATTTATACTTTAAAAAATAGACCCATGTTTTTGTGTTGAAATAATCTATAAATGTTCAAAAATATTGGCTTTTGCCAAGAATGGGGGTTTACATAAGACCACATAGATCTGAGTGAATCAACTCAACTATAGTTCTTTCTCTCCACAATTTACTAGAGGGGAAATAATTTTTATGATGTTTTCCCAAAATGCAACCCTCACATATTTTAGTAGGTTTTTCAATCAAAGATAGTACTCTTACCACCTGCTTCTTATACAACAAGTTTATCCCATTGAAGCTCAAGTGACTATATATTATATGCCGCAACGTATATTTGTCTATTGTATCAACTTTGAATGCAACTAAAAATTCATTCTTCATGGTTAAAAGAAACATTCTTGTGTTTGTCATCTTAACTATTGTAATTTGACTATCATTGTCATTTCTACAAAAAAAATGCATTCTCCATTTTAAAACATAACCTTATATCCCTTTTTAACTAACTAGTCAACTCTAATGATGTTATTTTTTATATCAGGGACATAGTATACATCTTGGATTTTCTCAATGTCACCTTGCTTGGTGCAAATGGAGATGCATCATTTACCCATGACTGACACTATGTTGTTATTTTCCATTCTCACCTCAAATTTCATTGATTCATCAATGCTAGAAAACATTTATTTGTTTCCACTCATGTGGTTGCTTCAACCACTATCTAAGTAACAAACATCCTTATTACTTTATTTTTCTACATTGCAAATGATAAATATATTTTCTTTTTTTTCACCTTCAGCGTATTCCCTCTTAATGAAATTTGGATTTTGTTGATACATATCATATTTTTTTTTCTACATTCAGATGCATAAACTTCAATATTTTTATAGTAATGACAATGGACATTAGATTTGTCATACCTATGTGAAAATATTCCACATGAATTGTTGTTGCTCCTTCCTCTTCCATGTGTTTCTGGAGAATTGCTTCGTCCTCTTTCATGGTTGTCGCTGAAACTTCCACTTCCACTGCCTCTAGCAACACTTCTATTGTTGGATGATCTTCCTCTTCCTGTAATTGAAACTCGAGATCTAAAATCTTGCTCATAAAACACGATAGTTGATCTATCTAGTCTGTGTTCATGGATTTGCAAGGAACCCATAAGCTCATCAAGACACATTTGAGTTAAATCTTTTGACTCTTCTATTGCTACAACAATAGCATCAAATATGGGAGGAAGACTTCTCAAGGATTTTTCTATGATTATTTGATCCTCAAGAGTGTCTCCATTAGTTATAATTTTATTAAACAAGATCATAGTATGAGTAAAGAAATCATTCAGTGACTCACACTCCTCCACTTGCAATTTTTTCATATCTCTTCT
The DNA here is from genome assembly GCA_009831015.1 of Picea engelmannii. Classification (NCBI taxonomy): domain Eukaryota; kingdom Viridiplantae; phylum Streptophyta; class Pinopsida; order Pinales; family Pinaceae; genus Picea; species Picea engelmannii. Next base: position 234,437 of record ML788641.1, read on the forward strand.
TAATAATTGTAACTTCACAAGATTTACCTTGATGCTTCCTTGGTATGCATTTTACAAAGTCACCCATGCTTGCTTGAATTTTGTAGATGTTGCTATCCTTGGAAAAATGGAGACTCCCATACTTGTTTCTATAAAGTAAAGAGCTTTGACATCCTTCTTCCTATTCTCCTTCATTGTGTTGCTCTCAGCTTCAGTGAGTGCATTGAATGTTACCAAGTCTGTAGGATTAGGGAAGACATTTTCAACAATCTCCCACAACCCTTGAGAGAAGAAAATGGTCTTCATCTTGATGCATCAGATATCATAATTTTTTCTATCAAACTATGTACTTGCTGCCACCTTTTGTCACTGCTATCCATCTAAAAAAACAAAATATAAACACCAAAAACCTCCTAAAACCTTATTTGATATCAATCTGTTCGAGAAGAAATGTAGTGTTTTAGATTGTTGTATATGCCGGAAAAAAAACAGATTTATATTGAAAACAATGTTCAATTACATTCAGTTCTATTGCACATTCACTTCTTCTTCTTCTCTACTAAAATACATTTTACTCTCTTGTGTTGTCTAAAATGAACAAACTTCCACTACTTATAAAAAAAATATTTGCAAAATATCTTACCCACTACAAACAAATACATTAAATTTCTAATGACTAACAAAGATATATTAAAGACATTCAAAAGATGTCCTGAGTGAAAGTCAAAATAGGCTACAAGACATTTATCTCAAACTGCTATCCATGATTTGGTGAGTGCAGTGCATTTATAACAAATTGATAATCAAGCTTATATTCAACAGATAAAAAAAAACGTAGCAATGGATAGAGTGACAAAGACAGACTTAAGGGGTGAATGAAAGAGTGTTCATTACAAATTTAAATTTAGTATTTGGATACCTGAAGCGTGCATTAGGCATGATCGAATCATCACTTGGACGCCCCATTGTCGTATTGTAATGTGCATGGACGTCCCATCGTAGTATGATAATGTGTGTTCCGATCGTCGAATACTATAGATTGCCCAAATCCAACAGATAGGAATCGTATGTCAACAAGTTTGATATCCTTCATCCTTGGTTTACTATTCATAATGTTGGTTTCCAATGGAGGAACGTGAAGAAATATAATGACCAATGACCTAATTAACAATCCATCATACTTGCATATCGCGATGTATTGTTACTTCAATTATTAAAACCATTCAAAAGTTTCAATTATGATTGAACTCCTACATGGTGATTAAAGCACCCTTAATAGTTAACGACAACATTAAATGCTGGAACTCTAAAAAAAAAAAAGTGGGAATAAGCTAAACAAAAGAAACTTGAGTTACTTGATTAACTCATCCTTAACTCGGCCTTCATCTTAAAGTTTGTCTCATTTCAAAAAGGAAGGTGGCCACCACAACTCTGGAAAGAAACTTGAATAACCAAGTAACTCAGACTTACTCTTAAGGTTCGTTTCATTTCAAAGACTTAAGGGAAGATGTTGGCTCCAAGGAGACTAAGCACGAACTCAATATTTCCTTTCATCTTCATGATTTTCTTGGAGGGATCATGGTGAGTCTCTCTATGGAGATTCCTTAAGCACGTACTCATTGTTTCTTTTAATCTTCTTAATTTTCTTGGAAGGTATCATGGTGGGTCTGTCTATACAGATATAATAAAATCTAAATATTTACATTTTTTAATTAGTTTTTAATTTTTTTATATTTTTAATTTAATAAATTTATATAATTTTAAAAAATCAAAATAAAAATTAACAAAATATATACCATTTACAATCACATCAATATGAAGCACACACAATCCATATAAAATACAAAAAATAAATCAGAACTTGTATAATTTTAAAAAATCAAAATAAAAATTAACAAAATATATACCATTTACAATCACATCAATATGAAGCGCACACAATCCATATAGAATACAAAAAATAAATCAGAACTTACATGATAAAACCTAATTTTACAATCACATCAATATGAAGCACACACTAAAGCGTCAAAGGCAAGCAAATATGACCTATCCTAAATTTAATGTAACTATTTCAAAATCATTTATGACTAATCCTAGCATTAAATGTAACTATTTCAAGATCATTTCATAACCTTGAAGACAAGTGTTTAAAATTCTGAAAGTGAAAATAGCAAAAGGAATTTTTAAAAAGACAAAACAAAGCATGCAAATGAGGTATTTGCAACGAGTTTATACCTTTCCCGGTGGAAAAGTCATTAAAGCAAGTTAATTTAGGGTTGAGAGGCAATATGACGCCCATGGTTTGGTGCATGAATCTCTTGTAAGGATAAATCTCATCCCTTATGGGTATTAGTTAAGCTATCACTTTGTGTTTATCGTTGTACTTCTTAGTCAACACATTATTGGAGATGGCATTGATTGTAATTAGTGTAGTAAGATAATGTGGTATTCAAGGTAAAGGAAAAGAAGATACTTAGAATATTGGGTAATAAATTGGTTATTATTTGCTGACAAATATTAGCAACTATTCAATTAAGTAGTATAAAACTTCTTTGTCACATTATCATTTTCAATATTATTAATTGTCATAGTAAACTCTATGACCTTTTGGGAGATGTATGTAAAAATTCAAAATTTCAGTTTGATCATTCACTTAGAACATTCTACTCTAGTATCATTTAGAAATATAGATATTTATAAGTTCACATAGCTCCACTCCCATTATTATAACCATATCAATTTACACATCATACATAATGCAACTATTCAAAATGCCCTCCTCTCATTCACAACCTACTAATGAGTAAAGGTATCTTCTAAGAATGATTAAAATGATAGGAATTGGTCTTCAAATTTGTTGTTATGAATTCAACAAAACTATTTAAGATTATTTGTTTTTTAATTAACAAATTATTTTATTATTTTATGTAAATTGATTGTATTTAAGTAATAATGATAAATTAATCTATATAAACTAATGGTAAACAATGATAACTATCTCATTATCCCTTAACAAATAAATTATAATAAATTTTATTAATTTTAAAATAAAAACCTTTACATATATAAACAATCTCATTATTCCTTAACAAATAAATTTTATTAACTTTAAAATACAAACCTTTACATATATAAACAATCCAATTAATATTAAAACAACTCGAAGCTAAGAAAAAGAAAAGAAATGCAAAGTATTTTTTTTAATTAAAACTTAGGCTATGCACTTCAAACACATTCTAGAGGCTTCACAGACTCTACAGCTTAGAGCGACACTGCAGCATTTTACGTAACAGTGGAATCTGAACATTGACAGCTATTCAGATGAAAGCCTTTCATTCCTGGTTAAAGACAAATTTTACTTTTGATGCATGCCCATAAGATGCCCCAAATGCACAATAGAATTACAGCTGAGAAGTATCTTTATTTGAAAATAAAATGGTCAATACGTAATACGTACAGGAGGTGGTGGTGGAAGAATTACCTAGAAGGTGGCATAATGCGCACATGCAAATCATTACAAAATTAAAACATTTCTAGTTTAACAATTTTTTTTTTTATCTGTGAAACTAATTTTTAACACAAACTGTGTCTCCTAATTTGAACAGAAAATGTATAGAACGATGAGTACTGTGTCTTCCCTTAATTTTCCACAACGATAAATGCATTTTTCTGAAAAATCATAAATTAGCAAATTTATATTAAATGGAGAGATAAAATACGATAGAATTATCCACCTTGAGGCTCACAAGTTTACAGCTTAATGTTGTAAAAAAATTGTTTACAGTTAATTATGATATTCATGGGGATAATATTTCAGTACGTTATTATGTTTATCCTAATGTTTAATATCTTTTAACATTTTAATTATTTAAAATAAATTAAATTATAATTAATTAATTATAAATAAATATTTTTATATTTAAAATATAATAGGTAGTCTCTGTTCTTAATAACATTTTCTCTTCCTATTTAACTCAGTTTGAAAAGTTGCTTCTTCTTTTAAATCAATTCAGTAAATGCAATCAAATATGATATTTA
>ML788641.1:242058-293095 GCA_009831015.1 Picea engelmannii
AAAAAAAAAAAAAAAAACTTAATATTATAAACTAAACAATAACTTTAAATATTATTAAATTTTAAAAAAATATATAAATAAAACAAGCTATTATAAACTCGTTTTCGCTATAAACTTTTTCCTGTCTTAAAACATAAAGCAAACTAGGCGCCGACCATGGATGATCCAGGCAAACCAGGAGATCCAGGCTTTCAAAGTGTCCCTCCCATCGGGTCATCCTGAGATCTAGTGTCCCCTTGGAGACTCCTTCTAGCACCGTCCTCGATAGCACCGCTCTCTTTCTTCGCTGCGCTGGTCGCTACCATTTTCCACATCTCTCAGCACCCTTCGGTGTGGTCACAGTCCTCCTCGTTTTCTTCTGTTTTTGTCTTCTTGCCCAGTTTCTGACTAATAGGATCCTCCAGCCCCTGATTGCCTCCACTGACCTGTATCTGTATCTTCCCGAAACCTCTCACATTCACCCCACTGGCCCACCTACTTTCTTTTTCGCTGTTTCTGCCAACTTCTTATGAACAGCAGTGGGTCGCCTGAATATTTACCATGGACTCACTGACATCTCCTCTGGTGGAACCTTCCGACGATCCTTTCTGGCATTAGGCGGGCCTTTTTGATAAAGTCGATGCTCTCATTTCTAACATGCAGCTTTTTCCTTCCAAATCTTCCCTTTCAAATTCTCTTACAGTTCCCGCCGTGTCCCCTATGGAACAGTTTTGTACACCGAAAAACGATCCTCCTGTCCCTGACAGCTCCTTCCCTGCTCCCAAAGCCCCTCCCCCATCTCACAAGTCTTCTTACAGTCGAAAAGTATGGAAATCAAAAAGGAAATCTTCACGCTTGGTGCCGGGCGACGGCGTGGGATTGGAGGAACTTTGTAAAATGTCTACCTGTGATCTGGTTGGCAGGGTCTCTTACAAAAGCTTGAACCTACAGCCACTGGAGGAATGGATTAAGACAACTTGGCTACCTCTCCTCGGTTATTCGTCGGAAGTACAATATCTCAAGAAAGGTTGGTTATGTTTTCACTGCAAGTCTCCTGATGATGCTTCTCTATTACTGTCTTCCCTGTGGGCCTACGGTGGTAGTAGCCTCATGCTCAAGCGCTGGAGGCTGGCCTTCAATCCAGACACTGATTTCTTCAATCTCAAACATCTTTGGGTGCTCCTCCCGGGTCTCCCACTGCACCTCTGGAATGAAGGAGCCCTGAAAGAAATAGGCAACTCTTTAGGCAAGTTCATAGCTCTGGACACTCAGACTCTCAACAGCTCTTTGAGGAAAATGGGCAGAGTGTTGGTTGAGATCGACATTTCAGCTGGGCTGCCGGAAACCCTAGAGATCGATTGGAGAGGTCGTAAGCTACTTCAAAAGCTGGACTATCTCGGGCTTCCTTTTCGTTGTAACCTCTGCCAGGAAACCGGTCACCTCCGCAGATCCTGCCCTGGTAAGTCCTCATTTGACTCTTTGGATGAAACTGAACTTCACCTCAACCCGCCTGAATATCCAGCTGTAGATCCTGCTCTTGCTCATCTGGACGTGCCCTTTGACTCTCCCTCTCTTCCAGTGCCCAGTGTTGAGGTCTCTCCACGGTCTAAACTACTCTAGCTCTGTCCTACCCTCTTTTCTTCTCTTACTGCGACTGAGAAGGAAGCCATTGATGGCTTCTCCTAGCTCACTTCCCTCTCCTTAGCAAAGATCCCCCTTCCAGCGGTTGCGCTGCCCCTCTTACCCGCCTCCTCTCTCCCTGCAGCCCTAGACCCCCTCCCGACTACTGTTATCACTGCAAAAATCCCAGTCTCTGTCCATCTCCCGCCCCCGTTGCCCTCTTCACCTCCAGTTGTTCCCCCTAGCCCTCCTCTTTCCTTTCCGGATCCGGATCCTGCCCTTTCGGTGCTTCCAGGTTATAATCATACTGAGGAAGATGATGTAACACTCTTGGAAGAGCTAAACACATCGACATCTTCCACCTTTCTTCCGGTTAACACAGTGCAGCTACCTGTGTACCGTAGTAAAGAACTTTTCTTTCTTGATACAGAGGTTGGCACTTCCTCCTCTTTTCATTTGGACAAGGACGTCAAATCTTATGCCTGGTCGAGAGGCATTGGCTCAGAACTCTCCCCTCTCCAGACCAGAAGTTCCAGGAAGAAAAAGGAGCTTTTGAGCTCACTGCTTCAGTTCCTCCCTCACACGATAGCAAGGCCCTTAGAGCATTGAAGGCCTTGGCACGATCCAAGTAATGATAGTGCTCTCTTTAAACATTCGAGGGATTGGAGGCACTCTCAAGGCTGCTTCCTTCATAAGATTATTAGAGCGTTCAAAGCCCGATGTCTTATTTCTTCAAGAAACCCTCTCGGCAGACCATAAAGCCAGAGATTTTGTGCATCTTTTCTGTCCTTCGTGGGTCTCAGCAGTTGTTAATTCCATTGGATCCTCCGGTGGTCTGCTGGTGGCTTGGGATCCCAGTCTTAATAAACTGACACCCTACCTATCGAGCGGGGGAATCCTGATCCTAGGCCGATGCTTAGCTTCAAAGCAGGAGGTTGCTTTACTAAATATCTATGGGCCCTGTGCTGACAAACAAGGGTTCTGGTCAAATCTTGATAATATTGGGCTTCTCTCCTTTCCAAATCTCATTATTGGTGGTGACCTTAATTTAATTCTTTCGGCAGTTGAAAATTGGGGTGGATCCTTCTTGCCGGGTCCTTCCGAAGCTTTCTTTAAAGCGCTCTTCGCTTCAAACAATCTGATTGATATTCTGCCGAGTCGACTGGTTCCTACTTGGTGAAATGGGCGGTCTGGACCAGCTGCGATAGTTAGATGACTTGATCGTTTCCTGGTTGCTGAAGGCATCTTGTCTTCATCGGGCTTCCCATCCTCGTGGGTAGAGTTCCCTTTTGTGTCTGACCATGCGCCAGTCCTCCTACAGTTGTGGCTTCCAACGCTTCACCCTTCACCTCCGTTCAAGTTTAATCATCATTGGCTCTCGTCCGATGCCTACTCTGTTTTAGTACACTCGGTTTGGAGGGATCCTTGTTTCCAAACTGAAGCTAACCCTCAACGACGCCTCGTCTGGAAACTAAAAGTCCTCAAATCCAAATCGAGAGCTTGGTTCCATGACTTAAAAGACATGCAAAAGTCAAGTTTAATTAAAATGGAATCTAAAATTTCTCAGCTTATTCACATTTCGACTATTGCAGCCTTGACTGTGGAGGAGTCGGCCACACTGAAGCAGCTTGAAACAAACAAAGCCTCCCTTCTTCTTTCGGAGGAGAACAGCTGAAGATTGCGCAGTCGTGCTACTTGGTTAAAAAGCGGTGACACAAACTCAAGATTCTTCCATAAAGTTGCCGGCTTCAATAGAAACAAGAAGTTTATTTGGTCGATTAAAGGCAATGGAGATGAGTTACTTAGTGGACAGAGAGCCCTTAAGGACGAGGTTGTTTCGTATTCCAGTCATCTTTACAAAAATTCCTCTAACCACGAACTCCTGGGGATGGTGTCTACGACCAGCCTTTTTCCCAGCTTCGTCTCTGCTGTTGAGGCCATTGATCTCTACAAACCTGTCTCTCTGTCTGAGCTAAAACATATTCTGTTTCATTTCAATTTGGAGAGGAGTCTCGGACCTGATGGCTGGTCGACAGAATTCTTCTATTTTTTTTTTGACCTTGTAGGAATGGATCTCCTCCAGATGGTGGAAGACTCCCGTATCACTGGTAAGATCGTGGGAAGTCTTAATTCTACCTTTCTCATCTTGATTCCGAAAGAAAACAACCCGCTCTCCTTCAGTGACTACCGCCCGATCTCTCTCTGCAACCTCATTTACAAGTTAATTTCCAAGGTTATCTCTAACCGGATCAAGCCTTTTCTTGAAAGGAGTCTCTTAGCAGAGCAGTTGGTTTTCTTGCGGGGCAGAAAAATCCAGGACGCGATTGGAGCTTCCCACGAATGCATCCACAGCATCAAGCAGAAAAAAATAAAGGCTCTGGTTATGAAACTTGATCTCAAAAAAGCCTTCGATTGTATTGATTGGGAGTTCTTGAGACTAATTCTTCACTCTGCGGGGTTTGGTGAAATGTTCATTAATTGGATCATGTCCCGCGTTACCAGTTCAAACTTCGCAGTGTTGATCAATGGAGAGGCCTCCAGTTTCTTCAAAAGCGAGAGGGGGCTCCGCCAGGGATGCCCACTCTCTCCCTACCTCTTTATTCTGATAATGGAAGGTCTTAGCCTTCTCCTCTCAAAAAGCTTCACCGAGCACCACATTTATGGCATAAAGGTCTGAAAATTCATTAAGATGGTACATCTATTGTTTGTCGATGATGTTCTTCTCATGTCGAAAGTTGATTTAGCAGAGTGGTTGATAATCCAAGAGGTGCTTCAGCGTTTTTGTTTCGTCTCAGGTTTATCCATCAATTTCTCAAAATCCTTCGACCACTACTGGGGTCTTTCAGAGGCTGAACTTCTCATTCTCAAGGACTTCATCCCCTTCACCTTTGTAAACCTGAGTGAAGGCTTCAGGTATCTCAGGTTCCAGTTGAAATTGGGAGCCTCCTCACCGGATGATTGGAGATGGTTGGTGGCACTTTTTGAAAGAAGGATTAGTTTTTGGTGTAACAAATGGCTGTCCCTGGGTGGCTGTTTCACCTTGGTCAAGTCGGTTCTGGAAAGCCTTGCTGTTTTCTGGATGTCCTTGGAAAAAATTCCAAACAAGATCATTATTCTTTTACGGAGACACATTTTCAACTTTCTGTGGAATAGCCAAGCTTGCCATTTTCGCTTTCATCTGTGCAGCTGGGCTGCTCTGTCCAAACCTCGAAGGAATGGGGGTTGGGGTCTCATGAACTTGTCCACCTTCAAAACGGCCCTCCTGGGGAATTCGCTCTGGAGAGATGTCACACTTGATAGTATTTGGCACAGTATCATTGCTGACAAATATTTAGGCTCCCTGTCACTTGTCAATTGGATCCGTAAGCCTTCTTTCCTGCTGAGGAAGGTTTCTCCTTTTTGGAAGGGCCTGGTCACTTCCATTCTAGTGATTCTCCACTGGCTCGTGTGGAAACCTGGCACGGGCACTGATATTTGCATAGGCAGTGACAAAATTCTTGGATTGGGAGACCGATCGCTCCTCTCCACCAAGCTGAGGTCGCAGCTCCGGACTCGAAATTTTACTCACCTTGCTCAGTTTAAAATCCAATCAGGCTGTCGCACTCTCCCCGACAGATGGCTGGGTAGTGGTGAGCTACACTTAAGTGATCCGTTAGCCACCGAATGGGATCTCTACACTTCGGCCCTCAAAGACGCAGGTGTCACTCTCTCTTCTAGTCCGGATACTCTACTGTGGGCTGGTGGAGATTCCATGGGAAACATTTTGGTAAAGAATCTTTATTCCTCCCTTCTCCATCAGTTGCATTTTGATGTGGATCGTTCGTGGTTTTCTCTTCTATGGCTTTGGGAGATTCCTCTAAATCTCAAATTATTTATCTGGCTTGCTGGAAAGGAGAAAACTCTCACTTGGGATGTGCTATGTCGGAGGGGCTAGGAGGGGCCGGGGATCTGCCTACTCTGTAGCAGAGCATCAGAGGATATTCACCATCTACTGGTTCATTGTTCCTTCACACAGTCGGTCTAGTCTCTTTTGCTCAAACATCTCTCTCTGCACTTATCTTGGAGCGGCACCTCCCTCTCAAACAACTTCTCATGGTGGCTTTCACAAACCTCTGCGCCAAAGTTTTTACCGGTTCTCGTCTGCTGGCAGATATGGACTGCTCGAAACCGTGCCATTTTTGACACACGCCCTCCTTCTTTGCACGCTGTGCTTCACAAAGTTTTGGTCTCCTTCCACTGGAAACTATCGACAATAAAGTCCCCTAATCCCAAAGCCTGCGATTTTAAGTTGACGGAAGGTTACACCCTCGCTTGTTTCGATGGCGCTGCCTAGTCCAATGGAGGTTGTTGTGGGGCTGGTGGTTTTTTCAAAAATCATCCGTCGAGGATTACAAAGTGGTTCTTAAATTGCGGAGTGGGCACTAACAATAAGGCCGAGCTCTTGGGTTTATGGGCCTCCCTCTATCTTGCTTCCTGCTGGTCTATCAGCCATCTTCACGTCCTTGGTGACTCACGAATTATCATAGACTGGATCTCTCAAAAGTCCAAGCTCCAAACTGTCCACAATGATAGCTAGAAGGAAAAAACGATGGAGTTGTCTAAAACCTTTACCGACGTCAACTTCCACCACATCTCCAGATCTCACAATAGAGAGGTGGACGCCCTCTCGAAGAGGGCCTTAAATGAAGCAGTTGGTAGACTCTCAGTTTTCCATTGGGATAGAGGGATAGAGAGCCCTATCTCCTCTATAAATGTCTTTGAATGATGTTGGTTGTTCCCCATTTGCTGTTGGATGGTTTTATTGGTTACTTTGCTCGCTTGATCCTCTTCTTTTGGGCTGATCCACCTTGGCAGTCTTTGCTTGTAACGGTCCCTCTCCGAGGGTGCGCAGTCCTTGTTTCAGTGCTGTTGGCAGTTTGCTTTGTAAATAAATTTATACCATATATAAATTTGAGCAATTTTCTCTCGGAAAAAAAGTTGTTATAAACTTATTTCGACTTGTGGGAAAAAAATTAAACCCTTGATAGGAATCATGGGCAAGTATTTCATTTGTATTAAATGCATGATATTGTGTTTGCATTGCCAGGTGATTGCCTACAGGCTTGACCAAAGCGATTGGGCATGTCCCATTAAATTTGAACGTACCATACAAAATTAGTAAAGAAGGTCCATTAGTTATAGAAGTTCTATTTTAATTAAGTGTAGTGTGAGGGTGATCAATAATCAGTCTGTTGAATGTTGTCTTAGGTGGTATATATAGTGTCGGATATAATTCTGTAAAGTAGGCTGGTTTGGTTAGTGAGATTTGAATTAAATTAAATTTATATAGGATTAAATGAATTTGTTTGATTTATATTTTATTTTTTATAATATTTAATATTATTTAAGAAGAAAATTGATAATAATAATGAAAGAACATATATTATTATATATATATATATATATATATATATATATATATATATATATATATATATATATATATATATATATATAAAAGTATCAAAATCAAATAAAAGAAATTATTGTTTCAATGTTTTCAATAATACAATAATAAATAAATAATTTTATAATACAAATAAAATTATTATTTTTAAAATTTAATATTAAACTTTGTAAATAAATATAAAAATTTCTCCATTAAAAATCAAAAACTTTTTCAACTAATTGAAAATCAAAATCAAAAACTTTTGACTAAAAATAATTACAATATAACATGCAAAATAGGTATAAAAAAACTATTACATGTATAAAAAAAACTTTTTACTACATTCATATTACTTGCCAAACCCTATTTCTAACAAACCTTATGTACTAATCCTTCTGCCCCAGGGCCCTTCATCCCATCTGATGATGTCCATCATTTTAAAATTTGAAATGTGAACTGAGCAGGCGTGCTTCATTTGAAAAAAAGGTGCATCGAGCAAACGGAGATTTATATGGCAGATCTCTCCTTCACTATTCATCGTGACGTTTGCAGGTTGACAGCAGTCTCCAAACTCTTTATATCTGCGTCGTGGGACAATTCCTCTTCAATAAATAAATTTCGTCCGAAATAAACCGATCAGATATTGACAGTGATCAAATTTGAAGGGTATCTAGTTCAAGGAGAAGGGTACATACTCATGTATTATTTTCATTATGAAAAGTTAAAGTTTTTAAAAGAAATTATTTTTCAATTGAAAATAATAAATTAAATATACACTTTATAAAAATGTGTGTTAGTAAAATATTATATTTTCAATTAAATTTATTTTTAATAAAGAAAATAACAAATCTAAAATTACAAATTTTAAAAATATTTATTTATAAAATATCATATTATATCAAAATCAAATAGATATTTAATCAAATTTGATAATGTAGATTCATGGAACAACAAACTTTGTAAATTATATTAAATATTTTTAAAATAAAGATATATTTCTATTCCAAACACACTTATAGTTGATTTTACTTATTTTATTTCATCTATCCCTTACATAATATTATGCAATGAATCTTCAAAAATATTGTTATTTATGCTTTGATATACAAATTTTGAGAATTGTAGATGACTACTCAAACAATATGATATTTGAAAAAAAAATTGATAGGAAAAAATAGCTATTAATCTTTAGATACAAATATAAAAAATCAACATAAATACAATAATTTAATCTTAGCATATACATTTCACTAAAATAATTCCAAATGTTAACATGGATTATGATAAAAAATTGGAATTTACATTGCTATGTAATGTACTATGTAGAGAAGAAAAAATAACCAACAAACTAATAACTTGAAACAAAAATAGCCATTTAGATAAATGACTTGTAAAGAAAATGAAGACAACAACAATGCCCTATCAAAAACCCATGACACTACTTTGCAAGAGCTTAATCTAGTTGGTTAACATACTTTTAGAGTTTACAATATTGCATAAACCATTATGAATTTTGGTTGATTTTAAAAATAAAAAATCATATTTCCCTGGATTTTATATATATCATTCAATATTAAACCTCCAAATAGGACTAAAAACCCATCAAATTGTGGAGCTTACAATGCAATAATTGGAAAATGGAAAATAATTTCTTCAATGTTTGTTCACCCACCTTATAAAAAGCAAAAAAAATAGGGAGGACATAATAAACAAGACGGGTTGCAGAGAAACAAGTCCCTGCCTTTAGGGTAGTTGTGTCATTGCTTGTACAAAGATAACAATAGCATACCTTCATTCTTTCTTGGATAATGAACCCATCACCAAGTCATTCTCGGATGTTTGGACACATTAGTTATCAGTTGTTAGTTGTTAGTTTCATTGGTTAGCGTAAGGTAATGACCTGTTGTTATCTTGTGATAACAATTATAAACCAAATAGCCTAGCATACCTTCAGTCTCGCTTGGATAATGAACCCATCACCAAGTCATTCGGTGCTTTCTACATCTATGGATCAAATTGTTTCTGTGGCTAGGTGAAATCAATTTCATGAAGTTTCTCTATGACAGAATGCCATATCTAAGTCTGCTAACTCCTTGTAAGGAACCCATGTTGTTGTTGTAAGAAACCCTTATTCTTCCCGTCTTAAGAGTTCTCCCTGGTTTCAAAAACCCTATCGAACAAAATAGGGGAGTGGTTAGCTCATAAATATAATACTCGCATATATATGCTGAACTTGGATTTGACTGAGTTGATATGATTCTTTCACTTCTTATAATTCCCATGTTTGGTATCAGAAACACTCTTTGTTATAAGGTCGGATAGGTCACATTGGGGATATCCAACTGGATTTTATGATATAGTAGCCGAGATTCCTCAATGTTTTCAATGTTGTTGGGAGGATTTTTAAATAATATTAAGCTATAACTAAATAATAAGATAAGTGATCCAGATGCAGTAATTGTTCAGGTAATTTGTTTGGAGATCGATAAGTTGGTTTAATAAAATGATTTGCTTTGTTAATAATCATTTTGTTTAGTTGTCGCTTTAAAGATGTCTAAATTAAGTGAAAAGCACTGTTGGGTATGTGTTATATTCTTTTCATGAGTAGTAGTGTTTGAGCGTTTGCGTCGAGCGCGTAGGGGGGTTAGTGGGGGGGCTACTAGACCCCCCCTCGGGGGATGTAGGGGGGTTTGGGGGCAGCGCCCCCGAATTTTTTTTTGCACCGGGACGACATATTTCCGGGACCACATGATATTTAGGTGGTTTTTCGGCACATGGTTTTTTGCCAATGGTTTTCTATTTCCGGTTAAGGAATTAGGGTTTTGGACTAATCCAGGTCATTGGGTTAGGGTTTTGGATGTCGTTGGCTCCTATATGTATATTGTATTGTAAACAATGTAACACAATGTATGAATATACTATATGTTGGTTTTCCCGGTTTGGGTTTCCAGGTGAAAAATCTCTGTGTAATGTTTGTATTTGCCATTGTATCTTTTCTGTTCTTTTATGAATATCAGTTTGCAGTAAATATTGTACAAGGTTAGAATTTACAAGCACCTCCTCTTCTATGTGGTGGGATAATGATGTCGAGGTGTCGAGATTGCAAGAAGTTTGATTTTATTTCTCTGTGGTGGGGTAATGATCTCTTGAGGTGTCGAGATTGCAAGAAGTTTGATTTTATTTGAGAATGGATGGTATGGAAATAAAATCTATGCTTAATATACTCTGGCCAGCTCAGAGCCTCTAAAAACATTGGAGTTTGTGTTTTTAAATATACGTCTGATCGCCCATGCCAAGCATGTTCCATGCAACATCCCCACCAACACTAATAGAATAAACTTGCCATGCTACACTTACCCAAACCTATCACCTCACCATATTCTTTTCTTTCTCAGAAGCCAAGATCAGTCCAAAGTAAATTGATCTTATTTTTATGACTTGGACTCGCTTTTTGCATTTATTCATTCCAAAATGGATTTTGAAACGAGAGTAGGTCTGTTGTACTAGCTAGAAGATAGAGCATCTCTTGGTTTCAAGATTCCAGTAATGACAATGGTTTCTGCACTTCACTTCATCCGCAACAACTTAGGCTTATTGGACGTCACCTGCTAGCCATCATCAACTTGCATTGGCCTGATTCAGAGTACACCCACTGAAGTTGTCTGCATTATTTGGAACTCAGGAGAGACCAAAGGACCCGTATAATTTCTAGGGATGATTTGGACCTCACGAGACACCAAAGGGCCCTCAGAATTTTTCAGGGACTGACTGCTACACCGGACCTCTGGCCTCCTTGGTAGCCTTACACCAAGGATTCACAACATAGAATCAAAGAAACCAGAAGCCATGGGGCTCACGAGGCACTCATTGCAAGTAGCTAAATATTGCTTAGTGTCATGCAAGTTTGCCTTGATAATGCTGATAAAATATTGGCAATGCATCATATTTCATAATCTCGTGGATTCTGCAACAGTCGTGCCATACACTTTGATATACACACCATACTTATTTAATGCATAAAGACATGTGTGATCAGAGTTGCTAGCACGTTCCCTTATGTATTCTTTTTCCTTGGACGTACAGTCTCAGATTTTATCGATGTTCTTTAAGGGCACACATTTTCTGAGACCATTTTAACATGTATATATACATTTCTATCATCCTCTGACTTATACATTGCTTGTAGTTTTCTCTACTCTCTGTTTGGAGTTGTGTTTGTGTTTGGCTATGTGATCAGGAGTGAAAAATGACAAAGGGAAGAAGCGTTGTGGGTGTCCTTTCTGCGGTGGCTCTGTTGTTTATATTCGCCATTCAATGCAATTATGTTGAAGGGTGCATGTACACAGTTGATGGCGTGCAGGGATGGGGACACTTCTCCTACTCGAAGTCCCTCTCCATGGCTCGTTTCAGGGCCGAAGACATGTTGGTTAAGTGCTTTAAGGGTTAATCTATTTTTGTAGGGTTTTTATGGATTTGATTTCAATTATAAGGAATTTCATGCCTTGGATTTTCCTGCATCAAAGATATTGAAATTGAAATGGCTTCATGCAGTCTTCAAGGTATTGAAATTGAAATGGCTTCATGCAGTCTTCAAATATGCACGCTCAGTTCGCAAAGTCGTGTCAGTGAACGTCAACGACTTCAAAAGCTGTTGGGAAATAGGAAAGGCGCGTGGCACAGGAAATGATAGGGTTGTATTGAAGAGGGGTTGGAACTATTTCGTAGTGAAAGCATTCTAGTTGATGTTAAAACAAAAGGTATTGTTCTATTCCAAGCTGCCTCAGAATGAATTTAATAATATTTTAGTAATTTTCCATATAGCTAGCAGAATGTCTATTGAACCGATGAAGGAGGGATTCCCATTCTGTTGAAGCTAACAAACATGTGGTAGAAATTCTGGGAGAAATACTGGAGGATACACCAACAATTCCATGTGAGAGCAAGTCTAAGATCAACTCTAGGAGCAAGTCTGGGAGGACACACCAACAATTCCTAGAGAAATAACCTGTGAATGGTGGCAAAACAAGAATGTTATTATGTACCTGGTATCGACCAACAACAACAGAGGCCTAGGTAACAAACAAGAACAACTTTACAGATATAAGGTCTTTGTCTATAAAGACATAAGACAAGAACAAATTTATAGACATAAGGTCGTTGTCTATAAAGACATAAGGTGTTTTTCTAAAGGATGGAGAAGCAACACGTTTTCATGATGGTGTTGGCTTGCATGTTGGTGTTGCATGTTGGTGTAGGTGGCAACAACTGCAGATTGGTGTAGGTGGCAGTAGTTGCAGATCAAGGTGGATCACCAAGGGACATGAAATATGTATTACAACAAACATTTAATGTAAAGAAGTAATGTTATCCTCATTACTAGCATTACTTTGTTGGGAAAAAACATTACCTAAATGTGTACATGAAAAATAAAGATAGACTAAGATATTGTCTAACTTTGCCTTAGGAAGAGGCCAAATAAGAGTGAAAACTCAAAACTTAGGAGAAAGTGAATGAAATTTTAACTTAAAGCATATGAATTGTATGAAACTTTGGGTTAAAACAGTGAGAGGCCATTGGTTTTCATGCCAAATTAATAGGTAGACTAAAAATTGATTACTAATAGTCTCCAGCCCGAAGGACAGGGACTAATAACATAAATTTAAAGAAAAATATTTAATTTATAGAGAAATAATACTAAATAGTTGATGTCCCTGATGTGCAGGACACTTGGTGACGTAGTGTGTTTTTAAGGCACTCTGTGATGTTAAGTCACCGGTTCAAAACCCGCGGGGACAAAAAATCCATCCATGTTAAGGATTGGTGTGGCTCAGGTCGGGTGCGATCCCTGAGTGATTTTGATGACTTAGATGCCCCTGAGTCACGGTTTCTTAGCCACAATCTAGTTCTGTAGGTCACATAAAAACTAGAAAAAAATACTAAATAGTTGATTAAACCATCAACAGCAAGTTGAGTACAATCTTAAGCTCTTCAAGATCCTCTATATGACCTATACTTCATTAAAACATGAAATACCACACATCTTGTAAGAAAATAGAAACTAACAAAACAAAATGAATGCAAAACCAAAAAAATTCAGTTTAAACCCCAAAACAAAAAAACAACTTTAGCAAAATAATTTTTCTGTAATTTAAAAAAGAAAATTTGGAAGCGTGTAGCACCTAGCACCTGATTTCTTCATATCTTAGAGCCAATTTTCCTTTGTAGAGGCTTACAGATATTGAAATCACACTAAGAAACACCAACACTAGTTTACAAATTCTATCTGAGATGGAACATGAAAACAAATCAACGCCATCGAAATATTTTAACCATGTCAATACAATATTTTTTTAAGTTCTTAAGGTCGAAAGGCGAGCCATAAAAAAGAAGGATATTCTTGTATGTTATTCCCTCTCCCCACCCACCAACCATATGTGGAAGAATGAGTTTCATTCAACCTTATACTTCTTTTCTCGAGTGGTAATGCATTGGTTTTCAGCTATTGGGTTGCCATTTCCATGCCCCCTACTTTGCAACCAGTGTAATGTCCTCAATGGGAATATGTAAGAAAAATAATGGTTTTTTGTCAATTATGTAGTTATAGTTGTGTACTTTTGTTAAATAATTGCATTACATGTGTTCTTAAATTAATTGAGTATTTTTGACAAACAATTTTCATGCATTACATATTACCAATCCAAGTACATAGACAAAAGAAGTTACAACATTGGAATCCTTTATTAAGGATGGAGACAGGAAATACAACAACAACAATAGAAGTCTAATAGTCGTTATAGCAGCTTCAAAAACACTACAAACTCAAAAAAAACTTGGAATGATGCCAAGATATCATGTCAACTACTCCAAGGCTCTCCCAGCCCTATTGTGATATGTTGTAGCATTGCAAATGCCCTCCAACCCATTATAACCCTCATAGATCTGAATCATATGGCATGTCATAACCACAGACCCTCTTTAAGATATCCTCGCTTGAAGAGGTTGTGAAATAAGCAGGGCCTCGCAGGTCCCCTGGCATTCAACCAATGAGTCTACCTCTTGAAACCCTCTTGCAACAATTTTTCAATATGCCAAGGCCCTTGCGAGACAAGGTTGGGCTCCTAGTGGGGCCTCGCGGGATGATAGTCTTCAACAGGAAAGTATTTCATTGATAATCTTCCCAAAACCCTCTTGTACCTGCAAAAACTGGGCTCGACCTCCTCTGACAAGTTTCGTACAATCTTCTGTGTGAATCGATATTCCAACTTCATCTGAAACCAAACTCATAATTGAATCACCTATGGAAATCCTGGATGGATTCCCCTCTTGACTAGTTAGGGTGGATGTTTCACCACCGAAACTAAACTGAAATGGTGAAAGGGTTTTTTTAAACCCTAATGAAACAATGGCTCCAAGAGAACTTTCAAACTGAGAGATCAAATAATCATGTTAAAATGAGTCTCTACCCCTCCTTTTGTCTCTTTTCCATGCCTTCTAGAATTCTCCCATTTTTTACCAAATCAAATGTGACCCTTATCCCCATTTTACTTTTACTTTAAGATTAAAAGCCACTTTAATAATGGTTAAGTAACTTATTAATCTAAAATTTATTTAGTTCACTAATGTCACTTTAAAAACATAACATCTCCTAACTAAGTGACATTAAATGACCCCTTTTGACTTCCTTTTTATTTACTAACAATCCATGGGAGTCATTTCTATTGCCAAATAGGGGAACCCAAAAATGGGGACATGACAAATCCTTCCTTCCCAAAGATTGCTTGTCCTCAAACAATGCCATCATGCCAACAAACTGAACCAAATTGAAATTAATCATGATCCCTGGGTGCCAAACCCATATAAAAGATGCAGAGCACATACTACCCACAATATTGTCCTAAAATGTGCTAACACCAGGGCCCCCTTGAAGGCCACCTATCAATAGAGAAACCAAATACTATGAAAAATCAATACACTATTCATAGATTGTCCCATCTAGGAAACCGATCCACCATGATATATGAATAGGATTATGAAAGTAACAACTTTCTCTCCCATTTGTAGCAGCTGTCAAACTATCAACCAATAAAATCATAGGGTCCCATGCTATCACAAAAAGGGACTCATCATGTTGTCACTATGCCTCTCTGATCATAAATATATGATCCTCATGTCTAAATTGTATCCCCCACACCTACATCCAAGAATTGTAATGCCTCAATAATCATCCCCAATATCAAGGATCATATCCATCCAATGTATCTCAGTGAAATCAATTAAACGAACTCTAAAATCAACATCACAGAGAAGTTTATGTGGTCACAAACTAATAGGAAATCAACAACACTTAAACTCCAATTGTCAACGGGAAAATCCCTAATACTCCAACACCCCCAGCCTGCTATAATAATTAAAGAAAAGTTTGGAAAATCTCCCAACATATCATCTACAAAGTCCCTCCATGCAAACACAAGAACCCCATAGATGGTAAAGTCATCAAGATCCAAAACTAGCTTGTATGTCATGAAGCACCCTCTGCTCATAGCAATAGTATGTAAGGTGCTAATAAAAAATCCACTTGACTACCCCTGATAAGCTAGGAAATCATAAGATACATAAACTTGGTCAAATCCTCAGAAGACCACTCCCCCAAGCAACCACTCCTAAGACTCCCAAAAGTAAATTCTGGAAATTCAATACCAGTGCTATCCTCTATAATAGTAGTTGGATTGTCAAACAATGTAATCCCAGGGTCCCAAACTAATCCCAGAAAGGTACCACCATGTTGACGTTGCACCACTCTGATTATCACCATCGAACCAATGCCCCTAGTCTGCATCCTCCTCTCCTAGAACCCCAAGTTGATCTCCCTAGAGGGACTGGAACCATTATCTTGGATACTCCCCTGTGAAGGTGTCTCAGTGAAACCTAAGCCTGCAAATCTACGACTGGCCTCAAGTATGTCCTTCCATATAGAGTAAGTCTTGACCTCCCCTCTACTAAGACCCCGAAAATAAAGAAAATCAATCATCCTCATGGATCTTTCAATCATCATCCTCATCTGAATCAATCTATCACTCAAATGAATTCTTGGATCCCACCACCAAATTAGAAGTCCACCTCTCCCAATACATGTTAGTTATTGTTGTTCCATACTAGTAACCATCAGAGTCAAAATGAGACAAGTCCCTGGTATTCCATCATCTGGTGGAAACCAATCACTAGGAATCAACTCTATGCCTGCTAATATGTTCGTCTCCTTCCAAACTATACCGGGTGTTATACATCATTTTTTCACACCTAGCCAAGTGTCGCAAGTGTTGCATATCACTTTGTTAAGTGTCACGATTGTGACATATCACCCCGTAAGTGTCGCAACTACTTTGAATTATCCTCACTTACTGTCATGGCCTAAATGTCATGCTTCTATAAGTATTACAACCTTGACACTGTGTACAAATCACATTTCATGATCCCTCATGAAGTTAGAGGAGCAAAACCATCATTTGGAGGTTGAAAACCCACCTTTATCTTTGTCTTTCTAGACTTGTTTGAATAAGGACTCTCCCCTCCCCACTCTATGGGGGAATCCCTCTTCCTTTTCCAACTCAAAGGGGGTGTCTAGGATGCCATGTTTTCCTCTTAGGAGGAGCATCCTTCCAGATAAGTCAAAATCCCATGGATCTAGGGATTGTTTCAAGAAGGATCTGGGTGATTCTTGGGTTGGTCTTCTTGTTTCCACTCAAATTTGGTTCAACCATATTGAGAGAGGTCATAACCATAAGGATACCATGAACATTAAACAAATATTACCCTATCCATCTTATCCTCAACTAAATTTCCTAATTACTTTAAGTGGTTAGACCTTCTTGATCCTTTATAACTAGGGCTATTCAGAGTGATAAGGGGGAGAATGAGAATATGATAACACAGTTTTGATCTTGAGAGTAAGGATAACAAGGTGAATCTCTTACTTATAAGGTGCATATTTGAGGATTGGAGTTTTGTAGACTTGGATGGACTGCAACATAGATCAGGTTGTAAGTTTCATATTTCCAATTTAATGATAAATTGACCTATTTATCATATCCACTTTGTTCAGTTCTTGGTTGGTGTATCTATCCTTGTTTGTTAGATAGGATTGTTGTTATCTAACATTGGATAAGAGTAGGAAGAGGAATTGATTGTTTTTACAGGTTAAGTTCGTGGGAAAGCACTCAGATTTGGAGCTCAACTGCTAAAGGTTGTAGGGACAACCTAGAGAGATAGGTAAACAAATACTTTATCCATCTCCTTTTGACCTATAAGACAAGAACATATTACAAGTAGATTAAAATATAAAGAAATATTTTTTTTAACTGTCACAAGTGAAAGAAACTCAGTTGAGGGGCTTCCACTTGTCTGCGGGGGGGGATTTTATCACCACAGTTTTTGGCGACTATGTTGGGGAAAACACTTTGTTTTTATTGGTTTATAGCCCTCAATTCAATTAATCTTTTGAGATTTACTTTTGTCTCTTTTTTCCTCTTACACCTCTTTCTGAACCTAGCTATCCCATCTCCTTAATTCTACACTTTTCTAGGCAATTTTCTGGGTTTTTAGACCCTACATGACCCACCAGAGCATCCCTATTTAGAGGATGCCCCCTGTTGATCCAGCAGAATCCTCCAGTCAAGAAAAATAATCAAAAATAAAAGTTCTTGGAATTGGATAAAACCGGTTCCATTGTGTCTGTCTCGTCGTGTTGATTCTGGCCATATATTGTTTTCCTCAAATGGACATCGTATGCGAAAGTTATCGTGTTCTGATCAAATTCCCAAATAGGCAAAAAGTCAAAATTCAAAGTCAACGATGTCCTCAACAGTACAACATGTGACATCAACATTGTTAGAACCAGAAGTCACTCCTGGATTGCAGCAGGAGTAAGCCTAATACCCATCAATTTATATGTCACAATTTGTTTATAAAGGGTGATCAAAAGAGAACAGACTCAGAACAATATCGTTTGACCTGAGGATCCTAGATCGGGCTATGCATTAATAGGTGAGGTCTTAGTTTAACTTCAGACAGTAAGCTGTAATAAGGGTGGGTAGGAGGAAGACTTCAGTGAGAAAATGTAAAGGTTTGCTGTGAGCATCAACCTTCCAACAACCCAAAGAGGAAGAACTTAAACACAAGAACTTCTTGTATTCAAATTACAAGAACACTAAAAGAAATTGTAATAGCGTTACAATTAAACATCTATCATAACACAGTCACAATGATTCATGTGAATCAGTCAATCATGAACTCTTTCAGTATTAGATGGAAACAAGATGGAGTAAGGAAGTTGTCTGTCATTAAACAAGAAGTATCACAGACATATACATAACCAGGGAAACTAGTGCTTCATCCAAACATTACAATAGGGAGCTTAGTTCTACCATCGATACTAACAAAAATGGAAAAAATGCCTCTAAATACTTGGAGCTAGCTCAGTTGCTGAAGACGTGATATTTTCTACATTCATAGATTTGCATTGGTAAGTTTCCCTGTCAGGTTGCGCATGCAGACAGGGCAGAATGCCCATGCAATCGGCTGTTAGATGCAATATTTGTCAGGCTGGACTGATAGTCACCTCCTGTGCTTTGTCTCTTTTTGACCTTCTATTTATGGAAGGAGACGACATTCAACCACCGTCAACCACCTTAATAACTACTTTCTCAAGATTAGGTAAGGCCCGGTCAATTCTATGCTTGGACAACGTGGCGTCCTTTCCTTGGTAGCTGCTTCTTCGCTGGACTACTACGAGGGGGCCCGACCTGCAAATGTGGGAAAGGATTTGACAGGGAGAGTGGTGGTGCCTACAATGTGAAGATGAGATAAGGGGTGTTGAGGTGGAAGCACCAAGTAGCGGAGAAGCGGGGCTATGACACTGGATGAGAAGTTCCATGGGAATATGGATATGACACAGGTAGAAGTGGCATGGAGCATGGGGTTATAGGTGTTGGGAGATAAGAGGGGTGAAGTAAAAATGGACATGACACCTGGAGCGTGGAGGACAGGTG
Organism: Picea engelmannii; assembly: GCA_009831015.1. Classification (NCBI taxonomy): domain Eukaryota; kingdom Viridiplantae; phylum Streptophyta; class Pinopsida; order Pinales; family Pinaceae; genus Picea; species Picea engelmannii. Next base: position 261,130 of record ML788641.1, read on the forward strand.
TGCGGTGGTGAAGGGTAGAAGGGAAGTGGGAGATGTGACAAGGGAATAGGGGAAGCAGAGTGGGGGACACTTGTCGCAAGGGGGCAAAGGCAGTAAGCGATTGAGGGGGACCCAGATGGAGCTGCCCATATCGGACCCCCTCGCCTTAATTAAAGGTAGAATGGAAAGGGGGGTCCGGAATTGGACCTCAGCCGTAGATCTAGTCACTTTAATCCTAGTCATTCAGACTTGCATGACACCATATCGAACACCCCCAACCCCCCATAAAGGAAGAATGACAAGGGGGGTCCAGAATTGGACCTCGTCCGTAGATCTTAGCGCACAAATAATGGTCGCCCAAATCCACGCATCTTTTAAATCAAATACGCCTACTCATAAAACTTAGGACAAGTGGGTCTTCAACCCACTTTTGTCATCTTTTCACCAAAGGGGGGCATTTGTTAGGAAAACACCTCCCTTACAACATTAGGTGATAACAAGCATGATGTCATGTTGACATCATCATGCTGATGTGGCATCATCAAAAGGTGACATGTGGTAGTACGTATGGACACGTGGTAGTACAGATGGACACATGGCAGGTGACATGGTAGTATGGATGGACATGTGGCAGGTGACATAACAGTATGGATTGACATGTAGCAGTACGAAAGGCTGACATGGAAGTGACATGTGGTGGTACAGACTAACACGTGGTAGGGTGATTGGTTGTATGGAGGAGGATGTGTCAGACAGGTGGCAGGGTGACTAGTTGTACGATGGAGGACTTGGTCCAATCATGGGTCGCCACCTGGCCCAATCAAATGGTGCCACATGGCACCCTGCGGATGGCCAATGATGGCTTGTGTAAAATTTTGGCAATAGTGGGATTCAAACTTGTGACCTTTCCAGGATGCAATTACTTCGCAGGGCAGTTATGACCAACGAGCTACAGGGAGGGGATTGTTTAGGTCGCAGTTGATTTGAGTATTATTTCATCTTTGGGGAGTGGATAAAGCCAAGGCACAGGCCTAGGGGTTAGCTTATCAAACCAGTAACTACCACCATAGGACCAGGTGCCATAACCAATGACCAATGCCAATCGATGGGGGCTTATCATGTTTGATCAGAACCTATGTCCTATGCTTTCGCCATGTGACCAGAGAGCAGACAGTGGAGGGGTTGAGCGCTTAACACCCTCTTGGTTGGAGCTTGGAAATATGGTCCATACGACCACTTCAAAAGGGGTGCATGCCTAGCCTTAGGGGGCTTAATTTGTTTTTTCATATCAGAGTGGGTTTTTTTATAGTTTTTTGGCCATATTTAGGCCTTTTTGGAGATTTTTTGGCCATATGGAGGGGGATTTTACCCCAAAAAGAAGCCAGATCTTTGTGGAAAGTTGGGCTTCCATAATTGAGCCTAAAAACTATATAAACCAATCCCTTTGAGCTTGTGAGGGTACTTTTGTATTGCATGGAATGTGAGAGCAACTTGAGCTAATGGTCCATTTCTCATGTTTTGAGGGGCATTGAGTCATGTTTTGAGAGGAGATAGTTAAGGCATGTGTGCATGTGCACAAGGAGGTATTGAACAACAAATCAAAAGCCTGTTTGTAATAACAATGAAATTTTTTAAAGAGAACGTGAGCATTAAATAACAATAAAACAGTCCTCCACTTGGAAGCAAACTTGGAGATGTAGCCACTTATTGGTGAACTCCGTTAACAAGTTCTTTGTGTCTATTTCTCTTTCTTATTGTTGTTATATTCTCTTATTTGTAGCATGTTTAATGATGGTTGAACTCTTTAATTATCCATGAGCATCAAGTTAATGCCAATTTGTTTATAATACCTTTCATTTTTGGATGAAGTATTTTGGTATCAGAGCTTTGGTTGTGTTGGAAGGTATAACAAGTCCGGGATTGGATGCTCACAAGATCCAAATCTCAAAGAGGAGAAGGATCATTGGCTGAATTCATTTCATATATAGAATGAGTGTTGAGGAAGAAAAGAATGGCGACAAAAGGAGAAACTTCTCCACGAACTAGAGAGTTCGAAAAAGCATTTTTCTCCATGTCAGAAATGGTCAAAGTGTTATATGATGATTTTTTGGAGAGAAAGAAAATTTTTCTAGGAGAACCTCTTATGAAGGATAAAAGTGAAGAGAAATGAGACTCTTCAAAGCCTCCTCCCTTCACCACCTTCTTCTCCTTATTCTTCAAGTTCTACTTCAAATGCTAGTTCTCATTCTATGACACATACTATACAAAAGCATACACATAAACATAACTCTGACATGCCTTTATGATCAGAATCTGGACCAGGGGTCAAATTTTAGCTCAAAAATCAAAGTTCTTGGAACTACCTCAAAACAAACGATAACGTAGCCCTCATCGTCACGAACCCAATGCAACTCATTTGGGTTCAAACGGACGTCGGGAGCGAGAGATATCACGATCTGTTCAAATCGCCAAACAGATAAAAAAAGGGACGCTGTATGTGCAGTCCATACAGTCTGTACAGGATGATGTGGCAGAGGTCATACGCTGGCATGGAAAAGGTGACGTGGTAGAGATGAATTGGCATATGCTGATTTGGCAGTTTCGGATTGGCTGACGGTTGGACGAATTATGTTTCAACACGTGGCAGTTTTTGGTTTGTGGTTTGGTGCCACGTGGCCCAGTCATGGGCTGCCACGTGGCACCATTGTATTGGTTATTGGTTCAAAATTTTATGGAGTCCATCGGACTCGAACCCCGGACCTCCACCATAGCCGAGCGTTTTGGCAATGGCCGCCCAACCGGCACGCCATACATTTGTTCTTATTACATATATGGGTTTATTATTATTTGAATTCGTTTAATGTGTAATATGGCAGGGGGTCGGGCTGAGGCTTAGCCCCGGCCCATGGTTGTATTGCGTATTACATATGACAACCATTAAAACAATTGTGCGCGGGACTTTTAAACATGTTCATCCCGCGGTCTTGTGAATTATGCCATGTGACTTGATATGTGCACGGAGGCGTGTATTTCATTGGAGCCCTAGCCCCGGTCACATGTATATAATCATATGACCCTATACAGAGCGCACGAGTTTGGTTTTCAAACAGTTACAACCAACCACACGCCCGCCACTTGTCGCCCATATATTTTCTCTTGGAACCGAGCTCTTTTGCGCTAGCCCGAGGTCTTATGGAAGACCCATGTGCCCACGAGTTTGACGGTTAGGGGCTGGCGCACCCATAACCGTCCTACAGTTTGCACCGTTATGCGGTTGCACCCAGTGCTAGGTTTAAGCATGTGTTTTGGAGCGTGTTCTTGGTTGAGAGCCCAGAAGGTGCATTTTGGCGAACCAGAGACAGCAAGCTTGAAGGAAGAGAATGGCAGGAGGCTTATCTTCTTCATTTTTTGGCCGAATGAGGTGCTGTAAAAGCGCAACTAGGGGTTTTTGGACGTTGTGAATCCATTGGCACTGTTTTCACAACCATTTGAAGACTTATTTTGCAGGTTTTTAACCATTGAAGTTTCAGGAAGCTCAAGGGAGCTTGAAGCCCTCATTGATTGAGGTCATGTTTTGGTGAGTCCAAGTTTGTTTTATGTGACTGAATAGTCATTTTTGGCTAATTGTTATGCTATGAACACATTGGGACATGTTTCAGAGGCTTTTGAGGACTTTTACAGGTGTTTTTTCCAAAGAGAAGCTCAGTGAAGCTTATGGCCACATGTAGAAGAGGTCATTCCCGGATGAGCCATGATCCGTTTTCAGAGTTTTATTAGTCATTTTTGGGGTTTTTATGTATTCTGATCCCAATGGTACAATCAAAATTTCCATTGGAGTTGAGAAGAATCTTGTAAAATAATTTTTGACAAATTAATCCCAGAGAGCCAAGTCCATTAATGGAGGCTCAAGGAGATGTAGCTCGGAGAGGGGTGAACTCCTTTATCATGTTGTTCTTGTTGTGAGTGTTTGCTGGTTATTATTTGTTGCAAGTTATTTTTGATGTTGTATTTATGAAAACAACATATTTAATCTTGCAAAGACCTCCCACATAATCATTTAAAAGAAGCATGAACATAACACATAATTTATCTTGCATATTTTAACACATGAAGCAAGGTCCTGTAAAGTTTATTTTAATGAAGTAGAGGGTGCTTGCATAGCATAAAAAATCAACCTTCTATTTTCAGATCAGGTGGTATCAGAGCATAGTTTGTTTTGCTCATGTATTTGGCATTGATAGTTTGAGATTTAGCTGTTGGTATTATTGTGCAAGTTTTGTGTTGAAGTTTGATATCTTGCAAGGATGGAGGAAGCTTCAAACAGTGATAGTTCTCATACATATTCATTATCCAAGTTCTTTGAAAAAGAGATGTTGAAGGAGATTATAACCATGAGAGATGTGATGAAAGAGATGTGTGAAGATAGAAAGGAGAGCATTTCTCTTGAAGAGCAGTTGATGGCCATGAAGAAGGATAAACACCAGCTTCTTGAAAAGTTGCATGAGATGGAGATTCAACTCCATGAGGCAAAGGAAACCCTTACCAATTACATGCATGAACATAAGGTATTTAATGTTAGTTTATCTTCAAATTCCTCTCAAGATGAATGCTTTGGTGTTTTTGAAAATCACACAAGAGGAATAGGGTCCAAGTTATTGTTAAAAATGGGCTATGAAGGTAGAGGTTTGGGAAAGCATGCATAAGGCATTGTTGAGCCTATTGTTGTTGAAGAGAGACCCAGGTATTGTGGTCTTGGATATGAACGAAGAGATGGAGAAAATTCCAAAGTCGAGGAGACAAGGGAAAAAGTTCCAAGAACAAATTTTGTTTCAAGTTCACCTCCTCAAGAAGGCTATAAAGGTGAAAGTTCAAGAACTTTTGTTGAAAGTTCAATCCCTCCAGCATGCAAGGCTTGTGTTCAAGATGAATGAAAATGTGTGAAACAAAAAAGTTGTGACAGTGATGAGGACAAGAACACTATTGTTGGTCTTCAAAAGAGAGATTATAACTCTTCAAATTCACCTCCTCAAAGAGGCGATAAAGGTGAATGTTCAAGGTATAATTCCGCTTATCATTTAGTTACTTTTGATTATGTTAAGCATGATAAATTTGTATGTAAGAATGGAAGAAAGAATCCATGTACATATTGTGGTTTATATAACCATCATATTTCAAAATGTTGGAAAAGATTAACCGCTTTCAGGAAACTTTATAAGCAAAGACAACGTGAAAAGAGGATGCAAAAGATTTGCACTCATTGTCAGAAGAGGGGTCATCTCATTGACCAATGTTGGACATTGCATCCAACCACTCATCCCCAGCATAAGAAGTAGATGGATAAAGAGGTTGGCAAGAATGGAAGAGGAGATTCCATCATCGATGTGAGTCAAGATGATTCACAAGAGGACGATTTTCAGCAGAAAAAGTCACTGTTGAGTTGGCTTGGTAAGAAATGGTTGGATTTCTTGAGCAAGTAAGGCTTGCATTTTCTATTGTGGATGCATATTTCCATCTTATGTATGCATTTATGTTGAGAGTATGACAAGTTGCAACAGTTTATCATAACTTGTATGAAGCAAGTTGCATGTGAATGCAATTCATTTGAAGACATTCTTGTTGTTGCACAAATTCGCCAGGAGGATGTAAAAGTAGGGTATGATGTTCACTTGTTACAGCCATATATATTTTTCATATTCAGATCTTATGTACCCACATCTTTCGGGTTTATGTACTTATGTTTGTACATTGAAGGAGAGTTGAAAAGCTATGCACAGATAGGTGTTTTGTGTGTATGTGTAAGCAGTGAACCTGGTGATAGTTCATCATGAATGACTCATGATTGTAACATGATTGTGTATCATGTTTTTCTACTTGTCATTTTGGAAGGTTGATATGTTTCAAATGAGTTTCGATTGGTGTCGATGATTTTCTGACAACTATGTTGTGTCGATCATGTTTTTCGACTTATGTTTAGTCGATGGTGTTTGTTGGCTTATAAGTTAATTTTGAGTACACAACAATGCAGGAAAATGCCATGTACTTTGATGAAGTACAAGATGCGACAATTTGTTTGAAGAGCAAAAAGACTTTGTTGGCATCATTTTCAGTCTTGTATAAATTTGTTTTCAAGATTGATGGTTTTCTTGGCTTGTGACAAGATGTCACAGGAAAGTTTTGCTGCCATTGGAGAGCGGATTGCGTTGACGTCAAAGAGTTCACAAGAGGGACTTGATTCTCAGTGGGAAGGTTGGCATTATTCCAAGCACAGAGAGAACAATGGGTCAGCAACAGCCAGAGAACAGTGGTTGAGGGACATAGCCAGTTGCAGTGCAAGGCATGTCAAAGTATCCAGGTGATTGTCAAAAAGACTTTTCAAGTAGAATCAGTTGATAGAACTTGAAATAAGAGGAGTATTGAAGCTTAGACAGATAATCGTAAGCTTTTGTGGGTCAAAAATCCTTTCAGTGGGAAGGTGTGATCAGAATCTAGACCAGGGGTCAAATTTTAGCTCAAAAATAAATGTTCTCAGAATTGCCTCAAAAAAAACAAGAGTGTATCCCTCATTGTCACGAACCCAACGCAACTCATTTGGGTTCAAACGGACATCGGGAGCGAGAGATATCGCGATCTGTTCAAATCGCCAAATAGGTAAAAAAAGGGATGCTGACTGTGCAATCCATACAGTCCGTATAGGCTGACGTGGTAGAGGTTGTACACTGACGTGGAAAAGGTGACATGGCAGAGCTGAATTGGCATATGTTGATGTGGCAGTTTCAGATTGGCTGATAGTTGGACGAATTATGTTTCAACACGTGGCAGTTTTTGGTTTGTGGTTTGGTGCCACGTGGCCCAGTCATGGGCTGCCACGTGGCACCATTGTATTGGTTATTGGTTCAAAATTTTATGAAGTCCATCGGACTCAAACCCAGGATCTCCACCATAGCCGAGCATTTTGGCAATGGCCGCCCAACCGGCGCACCATACATTGGTTCTTATTACATATATGGGTTTATTATTATTTGAATTCGTTTAATGTGTAATATGGCTGGGGGTCGGGCCGAGGCTTAGCCCCGACCCGCGGTTGTATTGCGTATTACATATGACCACCATTAAAACAATTGTGCATGAGAATTTTAAACATGTTCAGCCCGCGGTCTTGTGAATTATGCCATGTGACTTGATATGTGCATGGAGGCGCGTATTTCATTGGAGCCCTAGCCCCGATCGCATGTATATAATCATATGACCCTATACAAAGCGTGCGAGTTTGGTTTTCAAATGGTTACAGCCAACCACACGCCTGCCACTTGTTTCCCATATATTTTCTCTTGGAACCGAGCTCTTTTGTGCTAGCCTGAGGTCTTATGGAAGACCCATGTGCCCACGAGTTTGACGGTTAGGGGCTGGTGCACCCATAACCGTCCTACAATTTGCACCGTTATGCAGTTGTGCCCAGTGTTACCCATCAAAATTACTCAGCTGGATAAGTGTCGCATGTTCCTCTCAATTGTCGTAAGTGTCGCATCTTCCTTACAACTTTCGCAAGTGTCACAAGTTGGTTGCAAGTGTCGTAAATGATGTTCGAGCATATTACCATGCCGACAACACTAAGGAGACACTTAAAACATCTCATGTACTTGATTTGGAGAAGAAGAACTGGTTTACTGAAGTCAAATAACTCTTGACACCTAAAGAGAGCTCTGAAACAAAGGTTCTGAGGGGGAGCGCTCCTCTATATCAGCTCTAGGAGCGCTGCCTACAATGCTTCAGGGAGCATTATAATGCTCCCTTGCCCCCTCTGAAGGAGCGCTGCTCATCTTGAGAGCACTGGTGCCCCTTCATAGCTTACCAGGGAGTGCTACAACGCTCTGATGCCCCTTCTAAGGGAGCGCTACCTAATCTGAGGCAGTAGTTGGCCCATTGAGGAGAATAAGGGGAGGATCTTTCGAGATTAGGAGGCAGTTGAGTTCGAATTCTTGGTTTCATCAAGAGATCCCTGATCTGAGGAGGAAGTTCCCAACTTGTTCTAAAGATAACTTAAGAGGTTAAGCTCCTCTTAACCTATATAAGCAAACTCTATGATGGTGGAAAGGGGGAAGAACTTCTAGTATGAAACTTATGATCTTGGAGAAAACACATAGTCAACCAAAGGAGAGTGATCAGTGAAGATGATGTTGTCCAGGTTGTGGATCTTTCAGGCAAGGGTTAGACGAAGAGGACTCGACGAAGCTGTCGCATTCACATCTACGATTGTAAGTACTGTTGTTGTTATTCTCATCAATATGACATGCTTGGCCTGTTTCTTTCTATTTTTTGTCTAATGTTACATGAACTTATCATTAACTGATAGATCTGTTTTCAAGCTAATATCAATAGGGTAGGAAGTGGTCGTACCTTGTTTTTTCCACAGGATTCAGCGAGAAGCAAAGGATCGAAGCGCAACTAAGAGCGTGCAGGGACAAACGTCGATAAAGAGGTACTTCTATCATCCTTCCTTCCCATGTGTTAGATTAGATAGATTTGAAAGGAAGTCAGTGTCCACATTAAGAATTTTCTGTCTAGAGTTAGGGTCAAGCCCTTAGAGGCGATCTACCTGTTCGCAAGGAGATTTTCCTACAACAAAAACTGGCGACTCCACTGGGGAGATAGCCTCAAATCGAAACTTCTTGTTTTGATTTTCTCCTCATTGACCTAGTTTTACCCCTTGATTGTTTCAGACCTGGTTCACTCCTCTTTTGATTGGTTTCATGAGCTGATTGTCTCCTTACCCCATCACACTCAGCATAATTGTTGGAATTGAATTGCAATTTTTTTATTTTTTTTTACATTTTTGGGAGTTTTAGACCCTAGCGCCCTTGTCCTAGTGTTAAAAGAGTGCCAACACTTCCCCATAGCTTTGCAAAGAGCGCTATAACACTCCTTTCCTTTGGAAACAGAGAGCCAGCCTCTTTTAGGCCAAAAAACCCTCCAGAATTGCTTTTTCTGGGTTTTGCCTCTGTGTCGCTTCTGCTGAGTAGCCTTGTGAGTCAATGTTTCTTCCCTTTCAACCTCGACATCTGTCTTTTACTTGAAGAATAAACATCTTACTACTTTGATCTTGTAGCCTTCTTCACTATTGTTATTGTTTTTCTTTGTTGATTGGAGTTTGAGACCCATGCATTGTCTTTCTCTCTGTTCAACTGAGTAAAAACCCCGGTGAAGGTCATCAAAGGCCTACAGACCTCTTCATATCGATTTTAGTCAAGATCAGTGTTCTTCAACCTTTTCTTTTTGGGTTTGAAGTTTTTTTTTCTCTTTGATTGTTTCTTTTCTTTCGCTTTTCGTTTTGATTGCAACGAAAGGGTGTATTGTTTGTATGACTTTTTCTTGTGCTAGTTTGATTTTCATTCATACAAAAAAGATAATTAGCAAGACGAACATCGTGTTGAATTAATCATTATTCATATACAAACAACAAAAAGCATCTGCATGATTGATTGTGCACATTAGAAGGCATCTCAAAAGTTTTAGGATTGCATCATGATTTGATTGAGAAAAAGAATTGTTTGAGGACATTCCTTAATAGTGCTTGTTAGTGAAAAGAACTCTCTCTCTCCCTTAGATAGATGTTCATCGAAAGGAAATGACTGCTTATCATATTTGATGCATTCTTTGGGTCTGAGTCATAATTCCATTTGTTTCACTTCCATGCACCCCTTTGCATAAAGAACAACCATAAAATCAACGCTAATTAAAAGTTATCTAGAACTTTTTCCTTTCTAGGATCCTCCACCAACAATAGACTAGGCTTAGTACTTTGGATTAGGGCTGTGAGCATAACTCTCCAAAGTTTCCAAAACAAACACTAGCATCCTAAGTCAGGGAGAGTCAAATCCAGTCATCGTATAAGTCTGCCTGGGATCCCCCTCTCACATAGGAGTTACGCACGAGGTCACATCCGGGTAAGCTACAGGGACTAACCCTCCGTGGTTTAACTGATTGTGGTGGTCAGATCGTATTATGGGGATCACTTTGGGGTAAATCCATAATTACTACGTGGAAGCCTTTTAGTTGATTTTGGGCTTGATACCCTGCTCGTACGTTTGGATCGGACTATTGATTGTTCCCTCCTAGGGGATAACTGCGAATTGGTAACCTTAGTGGCCATAATCTTTAGGGTCTTACACAAGGTGACGGTGACGGGAAGTCTCACTATACCTGGAGAAGACATTGGTCAAACTCACTCGAGCTCCTTGGAGGGTAAATCCACAATTACTGCGTGGAAGCTTGCACCAAGGCATAAGTATGTTAAGCAGGTCGCCATTGTGACTGTTCCACCCTATCCCCGCCTCTTATGGACTTGATCACACGACGTTGGATTTCATCACCAACTAGTACGGTCATCAAAAGAAGGTCTTGTTTGCCTAGTTGTGATTCTTAGATTTTTTAGCGTGTGCTGTTTCTTTTCGTTAGTTGGCCATAGATTTCTTTCGTCGACTCTTTTCCGCCAACATCGACCCTCCATGCCGCTCGCGGAGGCTACAGGGACTTCCTCCAGAAAATATGGAAGGAAACACCCCTTTACCCCATCATTCTACGGAGGAATCTCCTCAACAGAGTGAGGTTCAAAACACTACAACTTCCCAGGAAGAAGTTCCCATTCCTTTGGAGAATTTTCGAATTGTTTCAGAATATCCGGAAGATTACCGCATTCCAGAGGGATACGAACAATAGATCCTCCACCTGAATTTCGCTGGAGAGTTTGTTGTTGTTAATCCTTCTGACATTCCAGCTAGGTCTTCTCAAAACCCTTTAGATAATGACCCTTTTTGGACCGCAGACATTGTTCGAAGTCCACCACGCCTGGTGTGAGATCTTTATGGAACAAGAGAAGGTGCCGATACACCTTTTTCCTACACTGTACCCCCAAATCACTTCACCAGTACCACCATTTTTACAGCCACACCAACCGTTGGTCTGAACACACCGTCCATTGGCCCAAGGTCTACTATTCCCCTCCAGATGGCCCATTCTACAATGGCCCCACACATTCTGACTATCCCCGTCGGTAACGCGGTAGTCAATCAAGATTCGATTGGCACACCTGTAACACCAAGACCTACACTACCTTTTGGATTCAGGGCACTGAATGCTTCTGCTACCACCACTGCCCAAACCATTACCTAAGTTATACCGGGAAGTTCCATACCCATCCCACAATCCGGAGGGACCGATCTTGGTGGTCCTAATCCACTTAGTGGTACCAATCAGTCATTGACGTCCGGCTCTCAAATCCCGGGAACTCTACCTCAAACTGGGGGGCATCCTCCCACCGGTGGAAAAATTCCATTCCGAGGGAACCCTAATGTTGGGGGGCATCCTCCCACTGGAGGACAAATTCCATTCGGGGGGGCACCCTCATGCTGGGGGGTAGCCTCAATCCAGAGTCTATCATCAACCACAAGGACAAAACGTGTCCGCCACACCCAATCCGTGGAGTGTCCCTTTTCAAGGAAACCCACATGCCTCCACGGGACAAAATGTTCAGACTCCGCAACAACCCCTTTATGGACAAATGACAAACCCACCCTATAACCCACAAAACCCATCCAGTTATCCTCTGCTCACACATACTTCTCAAAACATTTCAAATCCTATGTACCTTGGTCAAAACCAACCTCACATGAGAGGTCCCACGAGTTATAATTATCCACATAACCCAGTATTGGGCCCCATTGGTGTCCCTCTGACACACCAGCATTACCCACAGGTTAACCGACAACTACCTTTTTTAGCTACCCTAGACCTTCCAGACTTGTCCCGGTTAACGAATGATCCTATTTATCATTCTCTGGTTTGGCCAGCTATTCCAGCTAAACGTCCTTTTGATATCCCAAAAATCGACGGAAAGTCCAGAGAAGACCTGAACAACCACGTGACGACCTTCCATTTGTGGTGTTCATCCAACTCCCTCATGGACGATTCAATTCATCTGCGTCTTTTCCAATGAACACTTACAGGTTCCGCAGTGAAATGGTATATTGAATTACCACGTGCATCTTTTCACGATTTCAACTCCCTCGCCATGTCCTTCCTCACGCACTTCCAATTACCCATTCGATACGAGATGGGTACTGAACTATTAACCTCCCTTTGTCAGACAACTTCGGTACATATCTCCGATCATATCCATGAATGGAGATGATGACGAAGGCTAATCAAAGCGGTCATTCCTGACCAATTGTTAGCAGAATGGTTCACGAAATCACTATTACCCCAAATTGATCGTGATGTTGCCATGGGCGGTGTCATCACCGAGGAAGAAGCCATTGCTCAAGCTCAGTACTTAGACTTAGTCTATTCACAATCTGGTACTCTATATGAGTTTATACCGAATGCTACCCGTGCCACTAACGATCCATCCAAACCATCGACTGCTTCGCACGCAGATGGAGTTATTGGCTCTGTCAAGACTCAATCTGCTACCCAGTCTACTGGAACGATCCAACGGCCCACTTCGGCAGCTGCTCCCAATCCGACTGCACCCTTTTCTACCCCCCCTCAAAATCAGGTCTCTGATGTGAATACAGTCTAGTCAACCCCTTCACAACAACTTGGGGGCAAGAAGAAAGCGAGAAACAAACCAAAGAAGAACAATAACAACAGACAACCCAAGACCCAACCACAAACTCCTGCTGCCGGAAAACAACTGCAACGAAAACCAAAATTCCCATGTCTCATTTGTGGTGACGATCACTACACTCGAGACTGTCCACATCGCGATGAAGTGGCCAAACTTTTCAAAGGAAATTCGCAACCCACTGTGCTCACTCAGCCTTTTCCGCAGCAACAATCGTTGGTTGCACAAACCCCCACGCCGGGGGGCATTTCCAACCAACCCCATGATGAGGCCTCGACAAGTGCCCACATTTACATGTTTAACAGATTTAATCTAACTACTCGCTCTGTGACATATGACACGCCAGTTAAACCCGATAAACCAAAGATTGCTAACGGTTCTCCGTCAGACCCATTGCCATCCTCTGTTAATCCTCCATCTGTTAGCCCTCCATCCGGGCCACTCCATATTGAGAAACCTTCTTTTGACTCTATCTTACGCCCTCCTAAGAGCACCATCCGGAAATCTACCTTCAATCCTAATTCACGGGCGGCCCAAAATTACAACATTGTATAGGATTTGGCCCAAGCCCCGTGTGCCATGTCCACCTTGGAAGTTCTACAACACTGCCCCAGCCAACGTAGAACACTCTTAGCCACCATCGGCACTTTTGATCCTGAGTCATCAAACAATATCACTTTTAATCTGGACAATCATCAACCGTGACTCTCCCACCAGCTAGCTTTCCAAATCGATGTTGTTTTTCACAATCAACAAATCCACTGGACTATCCTGGATGAGGGAGCCTCTACCTGTGTCATGTCTCTAGCCTGTTGGAAAGGTTTAAAATCACTGGCCCTTAACAAGTCCGCTACCATGTTACGTGCCTTTGATGGACGAGGTTTTCATCCTCACGGATTATTACAATCCTTGGCCGTTCAATTGGGTGGCAAAACTGTTACTGTTGACGTCGAGGTGGTCGATGCTCCCCTCGATTACAACCTGCTACTTGGAAGAGGTTGATTCTACGCTATGATTGTTGTCACCTCGTCGGTATTTCGATGTGTACAATTCCCCCATCAAGGAAAAATTGTTACCGTCGATCAGCTTGATTTCTGTACACCCGACGCTCGCATCCCTGCTGCCAACAACATTCCTTTTCTGGGAGACCACCCAATTATGTATGAAAGCATTGGTGTTGGCTTATTGAAAGATTCTAGCCTCATGGGTACTTTCCCTACACCACTTCCACTTACTGCACATCATATTGCCGTTGTCAATATGATCTCGACTATGCCTTATCAATCCCTGGAATCATCTGACCCTTGGGTTGTGCCTAGTCCTTTGGAATTCGATGTGCTTGGTGACACTATGTCACTTAGCCCAGCCGAGGCCGCATACGTAACTATACAATTTACCTCTCCCTCTTCGAATACTTCACATTCATTGGCACCCGATACTTACTCGGTGCCCTCGTGGTTGGATTCCCTATCGTCTGTCGTCGATTACATTTCCCACATTTTCCCTTCAAATGAATCAATTATGGAAATGCTAAGCATTGACAATCTACCCTGGGATGACAACCACCATCGATCCTCTTTTCTTTCGCCTTTGGAAGAAATCCAATAAGACATACAATCTGTCTTCCCTCCCGATGTTACCGAAGCTCCGCAATCTCCTATCCTCACACAAGATACTCTCTCTGAGGGGAACATGGGTAACATCTCCACCACGATCATGATTGACATTTCAATCAAAGAAGGTGTCGTGGAAAACATCAACCTTGGTGCTAATTGCACACCCGACGAAGTGGTTTCTTACACCACTTTATTCAAGGAATTCTGCGATGTCTTCGCATGGAGTTACGAGGAAATGCCAGGGATCAACCCTTCAATCGTCGTACATGAAATTAAAACCTACCCTGACACGAAACTGGTTCGGCAAAAGCTCCACCCGGTTCATCCCAAGAAAATCGCAGCTATAAAGGCAGAAGTTGAAAAACTTCTAAAATTTGGCTTCATCTATCCCGTCCCTTTAACCGAATGGGTCTCCAACATTGTTCTGGTTGCTAAGAAACAAGGGACCATCCGTGTTTGCGTTGACTATCGAGATCTCAACAAAGCCTGTCCCAAGGACAACTACCCTACGCCCTTCATCGACCAAATCATCGATAATTGCGTGGGGAGTGTAATCTTCTCTTTCATGGATGGTTTTTCTGGATATAACCAGATTGAAATCTTACCCGTTGATCAACACAAGACATCCTTCATCTGCCCTTGGGGAAATTTTGCCTACCGAAAGCTACCTTTTGGCCTTAAAAATGTTGGAGCCACTTTCCAGCGAGCCATGTTGTACGCTTTTCATGACATCAAACAGATAACAGAACTGTATCTCGACGACTTACCCAGACATTCTCTAAATTGATCCGATCACATTGATCATTTACACGCGATTTTTCTACGATGTAGGTTCTACCGTATTCGTCTGAACCCACACAAATGCATTTTCGCTGTCGAATTCGGTCGACTCCTCAGCTTCATTGTCTCCAAAGATGGGATCAGAGTGGATCCCTTAAAGATCAAGGCCATCTTAGCCTTACCTCCACCTACCAATTTAACCCAACTCTAGAGTTTGCAAGGCAAAGCAAACTTTCTTCGTCGTTTCATCTACAATTATGTCAAGATCACTAAAGGATTTATGCGGTTACTACAAAAGAACATCCCTTTCATCTGGGATGACGCCGCTCAATGGTCATTCGACGCTCTCAAGCACGCTTTGACCCATGCACCTTTGTTACATCTCCCTGAATATACAAAGGATTATATCCTTTACTTGGCCGCTTCTACTTCCACCATCACCATGGTGTTAGTTCAAGAAGACCCCAACGAAGAAGAACATGTGATTTATTATCTGAGCAAGAGTTTATCTGGACCCAAACTCAGATATTTGCATTTCGAGAAACTGGCTCTGGTAGCCGTCATCGCTATCCAAAGGTTCCACCACTACATCTTATTACACACCACCACGGTACTCGCAAACTCCAACCCAATGTATCACGTCTTGACACGTCAAGTACTTGGGGGAAAATATTCAAAATGGATTGTGATTCTCCAAGAATTCGATCTCGAGTTTACAAAGGCTAAAGCCAAAAAATCCCTGGTGTTTTTCGAGCTCATATGTGCTCTCCCTCATGCCAATGAAAACATTGAACCTAGAGACTCTCTCCTCGATGAATCTCTCTTCCTCATCAGCATCTCTGATCCATGGTACAGAGACATTCTCTTGTACCTCCAAACCCAACGTTTTCAGCCCAACATCTCTCGTGAAGAGCGTTGACGCATTCATCATCACTCTCATTGTTATATCATTCTCGGCGACACTTTGTATCGTCATGGTATTGACACCATCCTTCGGTGATGCCTGATTCACGAAGAGGTTGGATGCATTTTGAATGATTGTCACCTTGGCACCTGTGGTGGTCACCTTTCCGAGATGGCCACAACCCAAAAAATCCTACGTGTTGACTACTTTTGGCCCTCGATTTTCAAAGATTGTATCGAGGCTGTCAAAAAATTCCCACCCTGCCAAATATTTAACAATAAGGCACGCACCCACCCTACGACGCTGCATCCCATCATTGCCATCGGCCCCTTTGCCAAATGGGGCATCGATTTCATGCAGTGTAAGCCTACCTCAGCCGGGGGGCACGGTTACATCATCATCGTCGTCGACTACTTCACCAAATGGGCTGAGGCTATGCCTACCTTCCTGAATGATGGTCATACTGCAGCTCTATTCCTCTTCAACCACATCATAACTCGTTTTGGTGTACCACATGCCATTTTCACTGACCATGGTGCACACTTCAAAAACTAGATGATGAGCGAGTTACATGTCAAATTGGGTTTTCGCCATGAAAACTCATCTCCTTACTACCCTCAGGCGAACGGACAAGTTGAGGCTATCAACAAAGTCCTAAAAACCATGATTCAACGCATGGTAGGGGAAAACAAAACATCATTGCATTTACAACTGTTCTCCACTCTCTGGGCTTATCGCACCTCTGTGAAAAGTTCAACTGGATTTACTCCTTTCCAGTTGGTCTATGGCATTGAAGCCATCCTACCAATTGAGTGTGAGATTCCATCACTCAAACTAAAAGTAGAACTCCTGCCCCATACTTCTGTCAAAGAAGAACGATTTTTATATCTATCCAAACTGGACGAAACACGTCGTGATGCTGCTCTCGTCAATGAGGCACATCATAAACGAATTAAAATTCAATATGACAAATCCGTCCACCCTCGGAATTTCACAGAAGGAGACTTAGTCCTCGTTTACGACCAAGCTCACGATAAATTGGGGACAGGAAAGTTAGAACCCATGTGGCATGGTCCTTACATCGTGAAACGTGTCCTACATAAAGGAGCCTATGAATTAGTTGATCATGATGGAATTTCCCTGGGAGAGCCCCGAAATGGGCTTTACCTTAAGAAGTACTATGCCTAGATCACCTAGCATCTGTACTTTGTACATTATTGTATTTTAGTTTGATGTGTCTATTTCTTTCGCGTGCTCGAGTCTTTACCGTTGCCACTCATGACTGTGCCTGTGTTTTCATGCGCAGATGACGTCTTCCTTTCCTATCTTTTTTGGGTTCGCGGATGGCACCAGCCGACATACCCGGAACATTGCTTCAGCAACTTGGGTTATTTACCAATTTCATGGGGTGGTGAGCTCAGGAGGTATCTGTTTAGGACCAGCAACCAACAATATGGCAGAATATCATGCTATCATTGGACTGTTGACCCAAGCCTCCTCTCTAGGTATCTCTCGCATCATTGTCTACTTAGACTCCCAACTCGTGGTTTATCAACTCAATTGCATCTACGCTATCTGTAGTCCTATCCTGCTATGTCTACACTTGCAAGTTTGTCGTCTTGAATGAATGTTCGAATATATTGAATATAGACACATTCCGAGAGAAATTAATAGTGTTTCGGATTCGTTAGCTAATTATATCATGGATCGGTATCTTGCCCACATATAAGAACTAAGGACAAGAAAACTGTACATTACATGTAAATTAAAACACATCACAGACATCATCATGTACAAATCATTGGCATCATAAAAACTTGAAACTGTATATATATATATATATATATATATATATATAGTGTGTGTGTGTGTGTGACTGAAATGTTTTCATTACATCAAAAAGTGTATAGAAGAGCAAAATATTGGGCCTTTCCACCCATACAACGTCGCCTGACAAGGCATACAAAACATGATCACCGGAGAGACTCTAATCTCCCCGCACTACATTGTGTTGTGAGTAACACACTACTACGTGCACTACGTGCCTCAATAGAGAATTGATATTCTCCGGTACTCCTACATTGTGTCGCTGCCGATGTAAAGGCACTTCCCCCCTTCGCAGAGGAGGGATGCCCATCGTAAGGCCATGGAGGTTTCTCTCAACCTCCCAAAGACCTACTTCTGGTACCACCAGATCTGCTGCGACCAGGATGCCTCCGCAACGTCCTGGTACCGGTATATCAGCCGGGCACACTGCTCCCTTGCCTGCATGTTGGAAACAATACATCTATTAAAACTCTTTTACATACCCCAAAAAAATATATATACATCAAAAACTTAAAAACAAAAACTAGACAAGGTATGGCTCAGTCTCTTACCTGACTCATCCCAGTCTTCCCCCGCGGGAAAAATCAAGTCCATGCTCCCGCAGAAATCTACATCGGCATAAGGGAAGTCCTCTATCCAAAGGTATTGTCGTCTCAGCCAGGCAAAGAAATCGCCAGTAAAATGGAACTCTGACTCTGAAACTAGCCTTGGATACAGACTAGTCCACCTCTCCATCCTAGGTTCATCCACTGGTCGTACCACCAGTGCTATTTGAGGCTGCATCTGAGGGATGCGCTCTAGAAAAAATGAGACCAAAAACGAGCCATAGCCAAACTGCTTTTGTCCAGTCCTGCACCGTGAGATTTGTTCCTTCACATTTCGAAGGAACGCTGCACTCCAGTTGAATAGTGTTGGTTCCAAACACTGAACGCCGTAAGACACCTGTGATCTTGATGCCAGATGGGTGCTAGTGCTTCCTGTCACGCTTGTGATAGAGAATAGTATAGACCAGAGGGGAAAATCTAGAATATCCTTGATAGGGATCCTACCCCCTACCAACCTTTCTCCTGGGATGCAGTGGCGTGCCAGATACACGTCCACTTGTTCATGTAGCGCCCTCTTCCCAATGAAAGATATGGGGACCCCTCTTTTCGAGAGGCTGGTCAAAAAGTACACGTCCTATAACTCAATGGTCAAAAGTTGTGTGTCGATCTGGAACCCTTGTTCTGCAACTTCCCAGAGGCCAATCATATACTCGAGCAATAGAATCTCTCTCTTCATTTTTTGTAACTTGAAGAATTTGAGTAAGCCACAAGCTCACAAAGCGGCCCACGTACGAGGACTCTGTAAGGTGGCTAAGTCATCCATCTCATGTTCCCTCTCTTTCCATTCAATCATGATTGTCGAAGTTACCTACAAAACAAAAAATCAAGAAATTCGTTATTTCCACGTTTTGGCAATTTCAGAAATTTTCAAAAGCATTTTAAAACAGGAAATAAGATGCCCACATCATCTAAAAGCAACCACTCACTCTTTTTAACCACCATGCCCTCCCCTAAACATTTAAAATTTATCAAATAATGATAAAAACGTTTTAAAAATTCAAAACGACTTTGGGGGCTGCGTGGGCATTTGGGAAGATTTTTTATGAGTTCTTCTACTAAAAACGACCTATCTAATTGACCACAAGGGTGTTGGCATCTCAACCATCCTTCTTTAAAGCATTTTTTGTAAAATAATTCCCCTTTTCCATTAATTTTTAAAAGAGGTTGATTTGGTTCTAATTGGGGCGACTTAGGGCTTCGTGTTTTAAAATAAATTATGCTATGAAAATGAATGTCAAACCATGCAATTGAAAGAGAAAGAGGTGGACACCTACCTGGTCCAAACGACAAGCAAAGCGGTGAATCGTAGCTCCAACAGTGAGAAAAACAAGATTTGCTTCAAAACGAGATTCTCCACTACTCCAAAAATCCTTGCAAAATGAAATGGTAAATGAATTTTCAAATCAATTGTTATTTATAAATTTTCATTTTTTATAAGGTATGGTCATTTTTTGGGTTTCTCTAATGATGTAATGGCTTCACTAAACCCTGGTTTGTAATTCCGGCATCGTAGGTTTCCTGGCAGTCCTGATGGGTTATTCACCTTGTCGTACTTATGAGCATAGTCTTAGTTCGTTCTCGAGCTCAACAATATGAGAATGTAACCGGGTAAACTTTTATCTCTTTTTCGGACCCGTACGGATATGAACAAACGAAAAAGGAACCCCCCTGGAGTCTCCTTTAAACCCTTTTCAGACTCTCTAAATATGAAAAGATTGTCGAGTGATCTTGCTTCCTTTCACACTCGTTAAAAGGTCAGAAAGGGCGTCTTTCGAGCGATAGTTTAACCCTTTTTCGGTCTTGTTGGACTACTGTACGAAAAAGGAACTGAGAGAGTTCTCTTTTAAGTGTTTTTCCAAACTCTATAATCCCAAAAAACCTTCGAGTTTTCTGTCTTTGGACTCGTTAAAACACACATCGACAGGACCATATGGGACTGATCCCTTACTTCTTCCAGTTCGTTAAACAAAGGAAGAGGAACTTACCGAAAGTGAGTTATATCGAGCATGTGTTATCCTCCTCGAGCTCATTAAATAAAAAAGAGGTACTCATCTATCTGGATGGGGGGAAAATTGAAAGGAGCAAGCCAAGCAGTCTCTTGAGAACATCATCCAGCACTTCTTAGAGTTTCCCTTGAACACGACACTTTGTCATTTGCACATATCATAATCCGCTGAACCTCTGCACTGCTCCTCTGAGTTCCTTTCTCTCCTTTGGGTCACCCGACGCAATTCACAGTATCCATTGCATAGTTTTGGTCCATGTCACTTTTTTTCTGTTGTGTCTCAGTGTTCAAGGGAAGTATCCACCTCAAGAGTCAACCATCCCAAATATCTTGCCTCAAAACCTGTATCAGTCCATGTCCGTTTAATCTGCCAATTACATCTCCATGTTCGTTTCATGTCGTTGATGAGGGATACATCAAGGTCCTCCCTCGACGAGTCTATTCCTATCGACTCCAATACATTATCCGAGAATTAGACTTAGAAACCACTTAATACTTTGGGACTTGCATGCCTCAATGGCAGGCCTCCTCACATTCGACAGTAGGTTTACTTCATTGACCTCTGATCGAATGATTCCACGGGTGTTCGACTTCAGCTCATCTATTCACATTCGTTGGAATTTACTAGGGTACCTTGGAAATCATTGACATTAATGGTGATCTCCCTCTCACTTGTTAACGGTTCACACCATTGACCGGTAATCAAGTGGTTTCTGCCATGTTCGACGTCAAGACATCTATTCGCATGGTCGGATTCGTACCATATTGGGATTGGTAAGAAGACCTTGGGTTGGGAGGTCACTTTGATATACGCTTTGCCCAGGTTGTGAAGGAGTTCTATTGGACAAATGACACATATATTGTTACATAGATCCACTTTGTATTGGTCGTGGCTATGTCTTGTCATCTCGTAGATCCACTTTGTATTCTTCGTGGCTACGAACGGTCCGAGTCATCAGAGTATAGATCCACATTGCATCTTCGGTGGCTATATCTTTTTTATCAATACAATTATGGATCTACAGTGTGATTTATGGCAGCCATATCCAGCTAAGTCTTGATCACCCAAGCATAGGTATGCCTGCCTTGGGTTTTGAAATATGTCATGATATTTGTTGGATGTTTTGTGTGCAGCTTCTGTCAGGTTCTCCGAGTCTATACCCTTTCTTGGATGTCTATAAAGTATTTCAGTTATCAGTTGACATCTTCTAACTTCATACTTTGGGGGGAAATATGCTACACGTCAAAATTACTCAGCTGGATAAGCGTCACATGTTCCTCTCAATTGTCGTAAGTGTCGCATCTTCCTTACAACTTTCGCAAGTGTTGCAAGTTGGTCGCAAGTGTCGTAAATGATGTTCGAGCATATTGCCATGCCGACGACACTAAGGAGACACTTAAAACATCTCATGTACTTGATTTGGAGAAGAAGAACTGGTTTACTGAAGTCAAATAGCTCTTGACACCTGAAGAGAGCTCTAAAACAAAGGTTCTGAGGGGGAACGCTCCTCTATATCAGCTCTAGGAGCGCTAGCGCTCCCCTACAATGCTTCAAGGAGCGTTATAACACTCCCCTTCCCCCTCTGAAGGAGAACTTCTCATATTGAGAGCGTTGGCGCCCCTCCATAGCTTACCAGGGAGCACTACAGCACTCTGATGCCCCTTCTAAGGGAGAACTGCCTAGTCTGAGGCAGTAGTTGGCCCGTTGAGGAGAATAAGGGAAGGATCTTTCAAGATTAGGAGGCATTTGTGTTCGAATTCTTGGTTTCATCAAGAGATCCCTGATCTGAGGAGGAAGTTCCCAACTTGTTATAAAGATATATTAAGAGGTTAAGCTCCTCTTAACCTATATAAGCAGACTCTATGATGGTGGAAAGGGCGAAGAACTGCTAGTATGAAACTTATGATCTTGGAGAAAACACACAGTCAACCAAAGGAGAGTGATTAGTGAAGTTGTTGTTGTCCAGGTTGTGGAACTTTCAGGCAAGGGTTAGACAAAGAGGACTCGATGAAGCTGTCGCATTCGCATCTATGATTGTAAGTAATGTTGTCATTATTCTCATCAATAAGACACACTTGGCCTGTTTCTTTCTAGTTTGTGTCTAATGTTACATGAACTTATCATTAACTGATAGATCTGTTTTCAAGCTAATATCAATAGGGTAGGAAGCGGTCGTACCTTGTTTTGTCCACAGGATTCAGTGAGAAGCAAAGGATCGAAGCGCAACTAGGAGCGTGCGGGGACAAATGTCGATAAAGAGGTACTTCTGTCATCCTTCCTTCCCATGTGTTAGCTTAGATAGATTTGAAAGGAAGTCAGTGTCCACGTTAAGCATTTTGTGTCTAGAGTTAGGGTCAAGCTCTTAGAGGTGATCTACTTGTCCGCAGGGAGATTTTCCTACAACACCCAGTGCTAGGTTTAAGCATGTGTTTTGGAGCATGTTCTTGGTTGAGAGCCCATAAGGTGCATTTTGGCGAACCAGAGACAGCAAGCTTGAAGGAAGAGAATGGCAGGAGGCCTATCTTCTTCATTTTTTGGCGGAATGAGGTGCCGTAAAAGCCCAGCTAGGGGTTTTTGGATGTTGTGAATCCATTGGCACTATTTTCACAGCCATTTGAAGACTTATTTTGCAGGTTTTTAACCATTGAAGTTTCAAGAAGCTCTAGGGAGCTTGAAGCCCTCATTGATTGAGGTCATGTTTTGGTGAGTCCAAGTTTGTTTTTTGTGACTGAATAGTCATTTTTGGCTAATTGTTATGCTCTGAACACATTGGTACATGTTTCAAAGGCTTTTGAGGATTTTTACAGGTGTTTTTTCCAAAGAGAAGCTCAGTGAAGCTTATGGCCACATGTAGAAGAGGTCATGCCCGGATGAGCCATGATCCGTTTTCAGAGTTTTATTAGTCATTTTTGGGGTTTTTATGTATTCTGATCCCAATGGTACAGTCAAAATTTCCATTGGAGTTGAGCAGCATCTTATAAAATAATTTTTGACAAATTAATCCTAGAGAGCCAAGTCCATTAATGGAAGCTCAAGGAGATGTAGCCCGGAGAGGGGTGAACTCCTTTATCATGTTGTTCTTGTTGTGAGTGTTTGTTGGTTATTATTTTCTGCAAGTTATTTTTGTTGTTGTATTTATGAAAACAACATATTTAATCTTGCAAATACCTCCCACATAATCATTTAAAAGAAGCATGAACTTAACACATAATTTATCTTGCATATTTTAACACATGAAGCAAGGTCCTGTAAAGTTTATTTTAATGAAGTAGAGGGTGCTTGCATAGCATAACAAGTCAGCCTTCTATTTTTAGATCACTTTATTAAAGATTCATGTTAAGTTTTAGTTACCTTTGTATGATGGGGAACTAAATGCGGAAAATTTTGACAATTGGATAAGACAAATTTAAGTATGTTGCAGGATATAGAAAATCATAGAAGAGGAGACTATGATCTAGCTTGCTAGCCTCAAGATGGGAGGAACCACTCTTGTGTGGTGGGAAAGCAAGACAAACAGGATCTTAAAATTTTCGGTAAGACACTCTCCTCGTGGCTTGATTTTACATATGCATTACGAAAGCAATTTATCCTCTAGCTTATATGCAACAAGTTATTATGTCATGGCAGAACTTTAGGCAGTTAAAGGACAAATTGTTCAAAGTTATACATGGGAGTTTCAAAAAAGAGATTTATTGTTGGGTATACCATTGGATACTCAAGATACATTTCTTAAGTACATAGGTGGTTTTCATAGCTATTTATGACATACCATTATTATGTTTAATCCAACTAGTTTAGATGAGCTGTGTGTGCAAGTGACTCATCTTGAATCTAGATTTAAGAATGTAAATGTTGATTTTGTAAAGCCATTTAAACCTACTAAAGGAAAAACAGAAGGCAAGGGTAAAGAGAAGTTTAAAGGGAATAATTCTAATACATTGAATAAGGAAAAACCTACATGAACTCATTGTAAGAAAGAATGCCATAATGAGGATTGTTGTTGGATCCTTCACCCGGAATTGAAACCAACAAAGTTCATAAATAAATGGAATCCAAAGACTAATACAACAAATCAAACATACTTGGGGTCCGATTCGGGAGATGAGACCAAGGTCACAGTCATGGGAATCAAAGGTAAAAAATATGAAGCTAGTACAAGTTCTTTAATTCAGTCTTTAAAATTTGGTAATGAAGTTGATGAGATCAAACGAACAAAATTTTTTCACATAAGAGTAATTTCCAAACATACAAAAATTGATACTATGTTTGATAGTGGCTCACAAGTAAACTTAATATCAGAGGCAATTGTTAAAAAGTTGGCTTTAATTACTAAACCTCATAAGAAACCATATCCATTAGGATATATTCATAATGATAATTAGTTACAAGTGAATAGACAATGTGTCCTAAAGTTTGCTATCACTTCACAATTTATAGATGAGGTTGAGTTAGATGTAGTTCCACTTGATATATGTGGTATTGTACTTGGGAGTCCATATCTGTTTGATAGAAAGGAAATATTCTATCATGAAGAAAATAAGTATCAATTAACTAAATATGGAAAATAATATGTTGTAAGGGCTCATCAGAAAAAATTGAATCTGTCACTAATCAACTCACGGAAAATGAAGAGAATTGTAAATGTTAGTAAAAGGTATTTACTAATGGTTGTAAAAACAAAGGATACTATTGGAATTGATGCTTTCCAAGATTCTGATACTAAGTTGAAACATGACTTAGTTAGAGTTGTTTCTGACTATGATAATATTTTTCAAGTTTCAAAAGGATTACCTCCAAAATGACAAGTTGAACATGAGATACAATTGTAGCAGGATGTTCCTCTTCCTAACATTGGAATGTACAGGTTATCAGTTTTGGAAAATGCAGAGATAAAGAAACAAGTACAAGAGTTGATTGAATAAGGGGTCATCAGACCAAGTGCTTCTCCATGTGGGTCACCTATCATCCTGGTGCCAAAGAAAGATGGCACATGGCGTATGTGCATGGACTTCTGAGCCTTGAAAAAAATCACGGTAAAAATTTGTTACCCTCTTCCTCACATTGGTGACTTATTAGATCAATTGAAAAATGTGGTATACTTTACTAAGTTATACTTAAGAAGTGGTTACCATAAAATCAGAGTTGTTGAACAAGATATATGGAAAACAAATTTTAAAACAAAACAAAGATTATTTGAATGGTTAGTAATGCCATTTGGGTTTACTAATGCACCTGCTACTTTTATGCGGGTAATGAACGATGTATTCATGCCATTCATTGATAATTTTGTAATAGTTTACTTAGATGATATTCTTATTTTTAGTAGGACTAGGGAAGAACATGTCCAACATGTTAGACATATACTTTCAGTATTACAGAGAGAGAAACTATTTGTAAAGTTGTCAAAATGTGAATGTGGCAAAATATCTCTTGTATATTTGGGCTATATTGTAGGGGGTGGAGAACTTAAGATTGATCCCTCTAAAGTTGAGGTCATTGTAAATTGGACAAGGCCTAAAAATGTAACTGAAGTAAGAAGATGCTTTGGGGGAAACACAGTATTGGAGGAATTTTATTGCAAACATCTCTCTAATTGCATCTCCTTTACATGCTTTGACAAGTGTGAAAAGGGTATTCCAGTGGGGAGGAATCCAACAAAAGGATTTTGACACTTTGAAAGAGAAGATTAGTACAACTCTTGTTCTAGCATTGTCAGATCTCCAACAGTATTTTGAAATTGAAACCGATGCAAGTGACTATGCCATGGGGGCAGTGTTGATGCAACAGAGAAATCCCATATGCTATCATTTTGAGACCTTCACTACAACAGTAATTAACTATCCAACCTATGGTAAAGAATTGTATGCTTTAGTACAAAGTGTTAAAAAGTGGAAACATTACTTAATGGGAAAGGAAACAATAATACATATTGATCACCAACCATTACAGTATCTACAATCACAAACTAAGCTACAACAATCAAGGTATTTTAGATGGATGGGGTTTTTACAACAATTTTATTTGGTCAACAGATATAAGAAGGGCATTCATACTAATGTTTATGATATATTATCAAGACCTCCTAGTACAATTGCTACAATCCTTAAGCACAATTGAATTACTCATGAAAGTTACATTGAACAATATGTTGAGGACACAAATTTTAAAGAAGTCTACACAACTTTAAGTCATGGTAAAAGAGTAGAAGAATTGAATTATCATATTAAAGACAAACTTTTGTATCATTTGGGCAATTTATGTATTCCAAAAAGTGAAAGAGTCCATGTAATCAGGGAGGCACATACTTCTCTTATAGTAGGACATTTTGGTGTAGAAAAAATAGTTGCTCAATTACAAAGGTTTTTTTATTGGCCTTGAATGGATGAAACTGTGTCAAAGTATGTAAAAGGGTGTACTATGTGTGCAATATACAAACCAAGTAATAGAAAGTTAGCATTGTACACTCCACTTCCTATTCCTTCTAGACCATG
Organism: Picea engelmannii; assembly: GCA_009831015.1. NCBI lineage: Eukaryota > Viridiplantae > Streptophyta > Pinopsida > Pinales > Pinaceae > Picea > Picea engelmannii. Next base: position 287,957 of record ML788641.1, read on the forward strand.
GGAAAGTGTATCTATGGATGTTTTGGGGGGATTGCCTATGTCTAGGAAAAGGTCATGATTACTTGTATGTAGTGGTGGATAGGTTCAGCAAGATGTGTGTTTTAATTCCTTGTAAAAAGCAAGTCACATCTGAACAAACAACACAAATGTTCTTTGAAAATGTACGGGTTCATTTTGGGTTATCTACTTCTATTGTATTTGATCGAGACTCTAGGTTCATGGGGAAATTTTGGTCAAGATTATGGGAACTTATGGACACCAGATTGAAGAAGAGAACATAATTTCATCCACAGACAAACGGGAAGACATAGGTAGTGAACAAAACAGTAGTGCATCTTCTTCGGGCATATTGCAAGAAACATCCTAAGCTTTGGGATGAACATTTGTGTTATGTGCAACATGTGTATAATCGAGCCAAACATTCTTCTACTCAAAGATATCCATTTGAAACATGTATAGGATACTTGCCAAAATCTCCTTTGGATTTTTTCTTTGGGAAGGACATTCCAGTAGACAGACACAGTGATGTGGACAAGGCTACAAAGTTCATTGAACGGATCCAATTGATTCATCAGGCAGTACAAGAATAGTTGGAGAAAAGCCAAGCCAACTACAAGGTGAGACATGGCATGCATCGAGTTGATCATTAGTTCAAAGTAGGAGATCATGTCTGGTTATACATCAGCAAGGAAATATTGCAATGAGAAGGTAAAAAGATAAAACCAATTCTCTATGGTCCTTTCAAAATTTTAAACAAAATTGGTTCTAATGCTTTCCGGTTAGAATTGCCTCCATATATGCAAATTTATTCAGTTGTAAATGTGGAAAACTTGAGATTGTGTGAGACTCCTATGATAAAGGATCAAGGAGAGAGTGTTCATATTCCTTCCATAGAATATTTTTCTCATGAGTACGTGAATGAGTTGTAGGATGGCACCATTTTGGACAAAAGAGTCTATACTTCTCGCATGGGTGATGTGGAATATCTTCGAGTGGGATTGAAGGGAACTAATACAAGTCAAGAAAGGTGGATGGAGACTAGAAAAGTGAGGGCACGGTATCCTCACTTATTTACCAACTGATGCTAGACTTTTGGAGGTCCAAAAGCTTCCAAGTGGGGAGGATTGATCTAGGAGGATCCTCAAGTCTAGAAAAATGCTCAAAAATAAAAGTTCTTGAAATCGGATGAAACCAGTTCCATTTTGTATGTCTCATCGTGCTGATTCTGTCCATGTATTTTTTTCCTCAAACGGACACCGTATGCGAAAGTTATCGTGTTTTGATCAAATTCCCCAACAGGTAAAAAGTCAACAGTCAAATTCAACGCTGAGATCAGCAGTAAGACAGGTGAAATCAACATGACATCATCATGATGGCATGGCATCATCAGGAGGTGACATGTGGAAGTATGTATGGACACGTTCCAAGTGACATGGAAGTACGAACTGACACATGGCAGTACGATAGGCTGAGGTGGCAATGACACATGGTGGTACGAACTGACGCGTGGGAGGGTGACTAGCTATATGGTGGAGGACATGTTAGACAGGTGGCAGGGTGACTGGTTGTACGATGGAGGACTTGGTCCAATTATGGGTCGCCACATGGCCTAATAAGATGGTTCCACGTGGCACCCTGTGGATGGCCAATGATGGCTTGTGTAAAATTTTGGCAATAGTCGGATTCGAACTCGTGACCTTTCTGGGATGCAACAACTTCGTAGGGGATCTGTGACCAATGGGCTACAAGGCGAGGCTTGTTTAGCTTGTGGTTGATTTTAGTTTTGTTTCAGCTCACAGGAGCGGATAAAGCCAAGTCGCGAGCCCAGAGGATAGCCTGTTGGAATAGTAACTACCACCATAGGACCAGGTGCCATAACCAACGGCTAGGGCTGATCAACAAGGGATTATCCTGTCCAATCGGACCCTAGGTCCTATGCTTTCACCATGTAACCAGGGAGCAGACGGTGGAGGGGCCGAGCACTTAGCACCCTCTTGGCTTGTGCTTGGCCATATGGACCATACAAATGATTCAAAAGGGGCGTGTGCCCAGACTTAGGGGGATTAATTTGATTTTTCATATCAGAGTGGGTTTTGTTATAGTTTTTGGCTAAATTTAGGCCTTTTTGGAGATGTTTTGGCCATATGGAGGAGGATTTGACCCCAAGAAGAGGCCATATCTTTGTGGGAAGTTGGGAATCCATAATTGAGCCTTAAAATATATATAAACCATGCCCTTTAATCTTGTGAGGGTACTTTTGTATTGTAGGGAATGTGAGAGAAGCTTGAGCTAATGGCCCAATTCTCATGTTTTGAGGGGCATTGAGTCATGTTTTGAGAGGAGATAGTTGAGGCATGTGTGCATCTGCACGAGGAGGTCTTGCACAATAGATCAGAAGCCTATTTGTGACAACAAAGAACAATTGTAAAGAGATCTTGAGCATCAAATATCAATAAAGCATTCCTCCACTTGGAATCAAACCTGAAGACGTAACCACTCATTGGTGAATTTTGTTAACAAGTTCTTTGTGTCTATTTCTATTTCTTATTTTTGTTATATTCTCTTATTTGCAGCATGTTTAATGATGGATGAACTCTTTAATTACCCATGAGCATCAAGTTAATGTCAATTTGTTTATAATACCTGCCATTTTTGGATCACCTGCAGAACCCATCAGAGGCATCCTGGACACACCCCCTAGCCTATTAGGGAGCATCCTCCATCTTAGGATGCTCTTTCTGCACTTACAAAGGAGCATCCTTCTTCTACAACACTGTTTTTGGGCCCATTTTTCTCTGATTTTCTCTCAGTTTTCTACTCAGAATTGTTTTGATTGGTGTCTAGACTTTGTATTTGGTTCTCATTGGATGAATTTGATTGAATGATATTTGTTCCTTACCTTTTCATATCCATTCACGTTTCATCTCAATTTGCTATTGCATCCTTGCTTAGGATTCCTTTTACCCCTTAGCTTGAGTGGTGTGCTTTTTCTTGATCTGTTTCACTTGCTTGATTTCCGATCTCTTGAGTTTCATTCTCAAGTTGCCTTATTGATTTCAACTTGTGGAACTCTTTTGCTCTTTTGTGACTAGTGTGATTTGATCTTTGCGGTTTAAGGTTTTTTCATTCTTGTCTTTCTTTGAATTGTTTGCTTGATTTATTCACTTCTTCTGCTTGGAGATTTGGGTCAAATATTTGAATCTTGTCATTTTTTATTAAGAAGCAAAAGGAAATTATTGTTTTTTGAAGCTTTTCATTAAATTTGAAAACATATATAGAGAGAGAGCATTGCATTCAAAAACTTTTTTTGCAAGTAGTACTTTGGTGCATTTTGGTAGCGTTATCTTGGGAAATTTTTAGGTTAGGAAATGTTCATCAGTTGTTTCATTTCCATTGGGATTTGGGTAGGTTACTTTCTAAAAAGAAAAGTGCAACTCTTCTCCCTCTCCTACATAGTGTTCATCGAATGAAATATTTTCATTTAATTCTATTGCATTTTCTTTTGGAGTCAAGGTCATCATATCACCATCTTTGCTTCCATATACCCCTGAGTAAACAACAACCTCATAATTAAGTGCTAATTAAAATATATCTATAAATCAATCTTAGGGCTCTTCAAACCAACATTAGCTTAAGTGTAGAGATTTGGATTAGGTGGTGAGGATAACTCTCCAAAGATATTAAACAAACATAGCATCCCGTGTTAGGGAGAGAAATCCATTTTCCATGTCATTTTCATGGGTGGCCCTTCTCACACAAGGGTCAATCACGAGGTCCCATTGGGACTAGTAGAGTAACTAACCTCACTTCATTAGTCTTGGTGGTGTGGTTTACACATACTACAAACAGTGTTGAAAGGAACTTGGGGATCACTTGGGAAGACAACTTTGTGTGGGCCTTCTCAAGAAGATTTCGGGCCTTAAAAGGCCCTGCCCTTCCATGTACAACTCGATTGTCGATTGTTTCCCCATGATATAGTGTTGTAAGTGGTATCCTTATTGAAAATTATATTTAGGGATCTCTCACAAGGTGACGATGAAGGGGAAAGTCTTTATTGTACCTAGGACATACATTGGTCAAACTCACTCGGGCTCCTTGGAGGGTATACCCATGGTTCTACCATGTGGGAAATTGCACTAGCGAATGAGTCCATTAAGTAGGTCACCAGTGTAACTATTCCACCAGATCAACCCCCGTGCCTTTTCATCTTTATTCTGCGATGTTGGATTTCATCACCAACTAGTGGTTTCACTGTGAAAAGGTCTTGGTTTGCTTTTTCTCTGCTTAGATTATTTTAGTGAGTGTTGATTGTTTTCCTTAGTTTTCCTTAAGATTGTTATTGTTGTAGTTTCACTATGGCTGACCAAGGTCCACATAGGTATCAGAGGATGAAAATTTTTCCTCTTGAAGATTATGCACTTGTTCCTCCTCATTCACCCGAAGACTGCTCTTAAGAGAAAGTTATACACGAAGATAATTATTCTAAATTTGGGACTACAACTACTCCCTTGAGTGATCACCAAGAGGGACCCATTTTTTAGGAAATTTTTGTCCCTCCTACAAGTGAGCCCTTAATCGAACCTCTTAGTCCACTCCTAGCACAGGTAAACTCCTATGGGGAATTTGAAATTGATTGTCCTTGAATACCACGTGTGCCTTTTGAAGAATTTATGAATATGGAATCAGAACAACCCAACATGTTAGTAGGATTTAAAAATCCTCTACCTAGTCAGACTCTTATTCGAACTATGTGGAGGACACCCTTAGGACACAATATTTTCGATAGTTTGGACATAAACTTCAACCCAATTCCTCACCCACCACATTGGTATCCTTATCCTTCTCATGCATATTCACATGCACCTCATATCCCTACCTCTGGCATGGATCTTGACTTTCAGACTTCATTCCCCACTACCTCCCCATTGGAGGAAATGTTGGTGATTCATCCTGCCTCTCAACCTCCTCCCCCATTAGGGAAAACTTTGATACTTCATCATGTTGGAAGATTGGTTGTTGTCATTGATGTCAACCCTAGTCATGGGTTTTGGACCACAAGATTGATGAAGTTATTTGGACATGAAGGAAAATGAACATGAAGATACAACACCCATGGATGGATAGTATACATCATGTTGT
>ML788641.1:309845-345612 GCA_009831015.1 Picea engelmannii
TTAACAGAAAATAAATTTCAGAACTGAAACATGAGGATTATGAACATCGTTTTCAACGCAGAAATAAAATATCAGCAATATGCAAAACTCAAAAAATATAGACACAAAGAATTTCGGTCTAACTTCGACCCTGGAAAAACCCATAAGGGGAAAACCAGTGAGAGAGGGATTTGTATTATTTATGAGCTTCTGGGAAATTATTTTATAGCATATTCATCTTCAGATATTTACACAAACTTATCTGGACATTCCTGTAGCTTTGCTCCTCAATTTCTGAACCAGAAATTCGTACAACAGTACGGCAATTAATGTTGTACAGACTGTCACGAAATTCGTGCCAAAACTCTGCTAAGATTCAATTTCCGTGCCACTCAATGCTATTCGGTAACCTTGGAATGCATGCCAATGCTCCCAGAAATTGTTGCTGCTGTCTCTTTTCTTCAGCTCGACCTCTCTCTTTCTCTCTCTTGTTCTCTCAACAAGAATGCTTCAACTCCCTTGCTCTTGGCATCTCACCAAGAGTCTCTTGCTCTCTCAACAAGACCGTTGTTGCATCAACTTATTTTCTAAGAATGGGTGCGCCCACTTGCCTTAATCAACCTCATGAGGGAAGGTGAGGAGTTTTCTAATCTAGCAGCTGAGATTAGATTAGATGGGTGGCTGAGATTTGGTGTCTCTTCACTCACCCTCACTTTAATCACAAAGTTATCTTTTAATTTGCATCGCACAAATTAATTTGACTAAGACCCATATTCGATAATTTCTCCCCCCTTAGGCGCCTAGGGAAGAGAAACACTTGCCTTGGTACTTTATTTTAATTAAAAATTCAACAAGGTTGCCTTCGGAGAAAATACGAGGATGAATGGATCAATCATATTGACACTTGACTCATTGTTTGTGAGCCTTGTTTGCCAAGGCTGTATCATGACATTGCTCAAGATATAATAGGTGTTCCTCAAGTGGTGAAGTGCCTGGAAATAACTCTACTTTCAACTTTAAAGACGAGATCTGACACTCTATCGGTAAGACTACTTCCATCCCGTAAATGAGTTGAAAAGGTGAGAAACTAGTGGCAGTATTTACAGACGTTCGGTAGGCCCATAACATCGAGTACAACATCAAATGCCAATTTTACTTGGAAAAATTGATCGTTCGATGTAGAATAGTCTTGAGGGACTTATTCATAGCTTCCACCTGACCATTCGCTTGTGGGTAGTAGGATGATGAATTCTCTTGCCTCAACCTAAGCTTTGATGTTAATTCGAACATCATTTTTCTATGGAAGTGACTGCCATGGTCAGTGACAATCTCCTTTGGGATGCCAAACCTTGCTACTATCTGGTTAAAAATGAAAAGAGTTATTGTTTCGCCATCATTGTTAAATGTTGGCATAGCCTTGACCCACTTTTTGATGTATTCTACCACTACAATGATATAACGATGCCCCCTAGTTGAAGTTGGGTGGCATGTAGTAAAATCAATACCCCACTTGGTGAAATGACCAACAACAATGACGGGAAACATAGAAGCAATATGTGCCCTCATCTTCCGAGAGAAGATCTGATACGGGTGGCACTTCTTGACCGACTCAATGCAATCCTTAATTAACATAGACGAAAAGTAACTGGCTCATAGAATATTTTGGGTTGTTGCCAACCCAGACAAATGACCACCACATGCTCAAGTGTGGCAGTCATTAAGAACGAGTTCTGCTTCCTCGTGTATAAGGCAACGACGAAGAATGCAATCTACACCTCGACGATACAAAGTGTCATCGAGTATGAGATAGTTTCGTTCCTTATGGAGAATTCATCGATGCTCGTCACGAGAAGCAGAAGTAGGGAAATTCAAAGTTTGGAGATAGACTAGTATATCTCCATACCAGGGGTTTGAAGATGTGATAAGAAAAATATCTCCTTTAATAGGTGATTCTTCGGGCATAACATCACCTAATTCAACCGGAAGTTCCGAAATAAGTTTCGCAAAGAACATCGACTTTTTGGATTTTGTGGACACAGAATCCAAGTCAAATTCCTAGAGGATTACAATTTGTCTACTGATATTTCTGCCAATGACACCTCGTGTCAACACAAATTGAAATGGATTCACAATGATGATGACGGCGGTCTTGCAAAGAATAATATAATGACGAAAACACTAGACCGCATGCACTGCTACCAATGAAAGCTTCTCAACATGGGAATAGTTGAGTTCCAACCCAACGAAGCCTCAACTCTGGTAATAAATGATATTCTCTTTAAGCAGATAGTGCTCTTAAACCAAGACCATGCCAATGGTCGACTATGTGAAGGCCAAGTACAATAAGAAATATTTATTATAATTGGGAGGCTGGAGCAGAGGGGCAGATGTGAGGGTGAGTTTCAACGCTTCAAAATAGTGCTAAGTAGCTTTGTCCCAATAGAAAGGGTCCCTTTTTTAATAAATGCATAAACCCTTTAGTGTTCTCGGCATAGTTTGTGATAAAACGTCGTAGAAAGTTCACTTTCCCTTATAATCTTTGAAGCTGGGGGACTGTGCATTGGGGAGGCAACTGAACTATCACCTCAACCTTAAGAGGATCGACCATGATCCCTATTGTCGAAACTATGAAACCTGAAATACGAAATGATGTCACGCATAATCTACATTTGTTAGGATTCAAGCGAATCCGATAGTAGCGACATCATTCGAAGATTAGTTAGAGGTGTGGGGGATGATAAGATCTCTTGCAAGAGCGTGATGCTACATCATCAAGATAAGCCTCGAATATATTTCTAAGGTCGTGGAAAGAAAAATACATGGCCCATTGAAAAGTGGCTCAAGAATTATTCATGCCAAAAGGCATCTTACGATAAGCACATGTGCCCCACAAACAGATAAATTTTTTTTTATGCTAGTCTTCGGGTTTGATCGGTATCTAGTTATATCCCAAAAAACCATCCATGAATGAAAATACCTCACAGATTGCATATTCATCAACAATATGATCAATGAATGGGGTGGGGAAACTATCCTTTGGACATGCCTTATTCAAGTCATGGAATTCCATTCACATGCAAATCGTACCCTGTTTTTTGTTAATTAGAATGAGATTTGACACCCATTGCATCAATTGGATGGGGTAGATGAAACCAACTTTAAGCAGTTTCTCTACTTTAGCCTTAATAGCTATTGCTTTATGAGGATTCACCAGATGAATATTCTGTTGGACAGACTTGGCATCATGATAATTCATTATCTCATGTTCGACGATTCTTGGATCGATTCCTGGCATTTCCTCGTAAGACTAGGAAAAAAATCACAGAATTTCATAAATAAGTCTGTATAGATTTGAATCTCTTTGGGGGAGAAGTCCGCTCCAATGAAAATATTCTCCACAATGCCAGGGGTTCTGGAGATATCTATAGGGATCATTTCAACAATACTTTCCATATTACCCTTGGCATAAATTGCATGCATAGCTAGAGGATTAATAGGACAAGACCTATCTCCAGTCATAGTCAACACGAATTCACCTGCCTCTATTCTTCTTAACTTTAGGAGGAAATAAGATCTGTGATGGAGATCATCCCAGGGTCTGTCTGACTGGCCAGTGCCTCTATAATTGCCTCATCAGAGGGCAAGACCAAGTCTAAAGAATCTATAGTGGTGAGGGAACCTTGAACCCAAATAGACTCGATAATTTGATTTAAATCCTATGTGGGAGTCAGATCGGGGTTAGCGAAAGCTTACTGGACAATACTATACACAACTTCTGTCGCGGAAAAGGGCATGGCCATGCCAGAATGCCCTATCCCTTCCATTGTGGCTGATGGGGAAGGAAGATTCCACGGATCGTGAAATTAAGTCATTCAGAATGACAACACTTGAAAGATTTTAGCCCTAGGCTGGTCAGGGGTAGCCGATATAAGCTTGACATCGCTAGAAGGAGGCGAGTAATTGAAAGTAACCATCAATAGTGGGCACAAACCAACCCCTACATTGACGATGCTTGGCTGAGGGTTATCAATCATAGGGATCGTGGATGCCCCCGATGAAGGGTCAGGCTGAGAAAAGGACAACTGGTCAATGGTTATAATTCGACCCTCGTGTGGAAACAACAAGACACAAAAAAATGTGGCAACCACTGGATGCATTGCATAGGTCCAACTCCTTCCTAACAGAAGGTTGTAGTCGAGAGGTGCATCGACCACTTCAACTTTGACGCACACGGTCTTCGACGCGCACGGTCTTCCCTCCTAACTGTACGAGGAAAGAAGGGATGATTCCATGTGGTTTGAAAGAACGATTGTCGAAAGCAGTAAGAAGAGTAGGTGACAAAGACAAAACAAGTTGGCCAATGGCCTTCCAACATGCTAACAACATCATGCAGGTCGAGGCACTCTCATCAACCACCGTCTAGAAGATATTCCAGGTAAAATATTTCGTGGGGTAAGCCACTACTATCTGAAAGGCAACGTGGTAAGGGAGATGTAGTTTCAAGTCAGTCGAAGAACTATTGTTCCAGAATTACAAGTCTCTACAGATCCCAAGGTGGATAACAAAGCCTTTCTCTATGAAGGGAAGCTCTAGAGGACCTCCAAAGCAGACATTGCGCAAGGGGTTTGTGACAAATCCTCCACCACAGAGTAGTTATGGGTAGTCCTCGCGTTTGGATTATGAGAATCTTTCTTGAATGCCCCTTTTGAGATGCCTGTCATTGTTTCGCCCATCGTCCTCTCAATCTGGAGAGGAACAGGTGGGTTTGTGGCTTCTTTACCCTTTTCAACAGATTCCAACATTATGTAATCGTGTTCCCTAGTATTTATGTAAGAATAACCTTTCATCATGTAAACATTCACAATCGATGGATTACTAGAAGATGCGGGGGGTCCCTCACTGCCCCCATCTGTGATCGAAGAAGCTTGGGTCATATTTTTCCCATGTGGAAATGGGTTCGTTAGCACAATAGGTTGTTGTTGTGCCAATAACTTATTGGCCTCCACAAGTCGAGGGCACAAGTGAGTCAGATGGTCCTCCATGCAAAGGTCACACAGATACTTCGACTTTCTATTCTCTACATTGCCCTTGCTAGCATTGTTCTTAGGTTTCTTATCCCCTTTACCCTTCTTGTTTCATTTTTTTTTCTTTCCTTCAAGCTGCTGGTTGGCCTTCGGGTTTGTTGACTACACACTGTGTACGTCCAATGTTTGGGTAGGAGGAGCAGTTGAACCAGAGGTCTGGCTGGCTATTGTCTGCTGTATAGACAATTGTTGCAATTGATTTGACAGTTGATCAATGGACTTTCCTTGGGTTGAACCAACTATACCATCAGCATGTGGTCCAAAATTTTGTCTGGCCTTGTCAAGGATGGATTGTGGCGCATCTGGAAAAATCTCAGAGAGTAAGCCAGCCTGAGAGTATATCATTTCGAGTTGTTATTCTCTCATAATCGCCTCCTCCTTTGAAAACACTTTTGAAGTTGCAACGTCCTTGGATAATTGTGGTACCAAAGACTTCAGGAACCACTCCAGTAGGAAATCCGGTGGGACCTATACCTTGATCAAGATTTTATGATGCTGCCATTCTAGGATGTGATCTGAGATATGATTGGCCTTAGTCTTCTCAAAGTTGGCCAACAATTCGGTGACGACATCATATCTCAAAGGTAATTGGAAATGGTTCAGGAAAACCATCGCCAAATCACTAAAGTAATAATATCTTGAGTGGTTGAGTTCGATGTACCATTTTGTGGCACCCCCGATAAGAGTGTGTTGAAACAGGTGCAACTGTACGGAGTCGTCTTGCAGTGAGTTTGATGAGCACCATAGGTGGAAAGTTGTCACGTGATCACCTGGATCTTCGCCAGGCTTGCCTTCGAATTTTAGAATATCCGAGGGATACTTAGTCGGCATGGGGGGCCAATGCAGATCATGACAAATTGGGTCGTTAAGCAACCATGACAAGTCTAGCAAGTGTAATGTTGCTAGAAACAATAGTTTCGGTTGGGCACTATGTATAGGAAAAAGGGGGCCTGGAGTTTGAATGGCACTAGGTTGCGAGGAAAAGTTGGATCACTGGCCAGGTTTCTGGTAAATACCATGGCTTTGAATAGCGTGTGGAAACTACATTTACTGGGATTACATCGGTTGATTTGGACAATCAGGGTTGGGTGGGGATCGCTCCCTGCGTTGTGTTCCAAAGATTCTGGAAGGGGTTTTCCCTAGCTGACCTAATGGGCATAGGTACTGAGCCTTACCCAAGGTTCCATTGACCATGGAAGGGGTTTCCCTTGGTCGACATCCCTTGCGAGGGAACAGATCCCTGCCAAGGATTCCAAAGTCCTTGTGAGAATAAAAATCATGTACATGCCCCTTGTGTAGGAATAATACCCTGCACTAGATTCTGTTGTCCAAAATCAAGGGTGCCCCCAGCCGAGACGACAGATGAAGAAAATCCATTATTACCAAATGCGCCAAACAAAGAGAAATGCATAGATCCCACCGGCGTGGTGTAAGAAGAAGGTCCTAGGCTTCCTACTCCAAACAAGTTGTTGTTTGTGTTCGACTCGACAGGTGGTTGGAAAGCACCGTCGAACGAGGGGGATGGAGGAGGTATATGACCTCCACTGTAAGGGATAGCATTATAGGAGGATGAGGTGCCCCCAATGGACCCTTGCAAGGGATCATTTGAGCTCCTTTCCCCTAGACCCATGGTTTGTAGGGTCGAGTAGGTAAGGACGAAGTTCATATCAAAGTCGGGCATCCCATATGAAAATGGAGGGCTCATCGCACTTTGTGTAAACGGAGCATTGGTCGTCGCCGATGACAGTATCGGGCCACTGCCCAGGGTAGAGGAGCTCGAGACCACTGTGGTCCGAACCAACGAAGGTGGGTTAGGCGACAAAATACCCCCTATGGTGAAAACCGTTAAGGGAGTGTGAGGACTCCTGGACGAAGTAGCAACATTTGCTTCCATAGCTGCTTGTAAGAATATCTAATTCTCATAAGGTGCTACCCTTGGAGGGACAAATTATACCAAAATTGGCACAGACAAGTCAGTGATTGGAGGGTTGGCTAGCCCGAGAGATTCCACTCCAAAGTCATAAACAATAGGTTCGTTTGGATTCTAGTAATATCTTCTCGGGGCAGGCTCGGGCATAGTTTCCTATGGTCCGATCACTTTGTATGGCCCTTGCTGGTCAAGCCTTCGCCGTAACGGTGGCGGTGGTGGCTCTAGTGCAATCGGCGACAGGCCCTGAACCCTTCGCGACTGGCAGAGCTCTTGATATTCCACCTTGTGAAAAGATCAACGACACAATAAGGCTTTAACTAACATTTAAAACCAAGCACACACTAGAAAAGTTCCTACAAGATAAACCAAGCAAAACACTATCTAGTTGGAAGATCAATTACACCAACCAACACTAGAGAAACTTACCAGTGCAAGTGCAACTCGAACATGGAAGTACACTCCAGGTATACTCTGCAAAGTGTGACACGACATCTTCCCTAGGTATCACAGTACACCCCCGCAATCACCAATGTAAGTCCCTAGAATAAAGGCAACTAAGTTTCCAGCTCGTAAACAGTGACCATGCAGGTACAATCGATAGTCGGGTGGACCGCAATGAGTAGGATAACAAGTCTGAAACCTATCAAGGGTATCGAAAGCAAGTGGTCTAGAAGGAAACTAAGGATCTCGAATGGATTCGAGGTCCACGAAGCTCCATAGGCAAATGTGAGAGATAGTATCCCACGACCGATCCTTAATATGCATTCCCCACTATGTTTAGTCTGGCTTTGGAAGTGTTATCTCCATTGTCTTTCCTCACACAACCTCGTGTTTAGCCCCTGTGTTAGAAGGGGGTCCCGGATAACTTTCATGTGATTGGAATTTTACACTCCCTAGCTCTGACTCCAGTGTTTTTTTATGAAGGTTTCCTCTCCAACCTAATTCAAGGCTCTACCCTAAACTAGTTGATTGACCCTACAAACATAAAAGTCTAATTAATTTTAAATTTAGCGTTTGTTTTAAATGGCCTGTTTAAACTCAAAGGATATGGCAGTGAAACTAGTGATGTGTATGAGAGATGAAAAGAGGAGGAATAAACGAATCTGAAAGCAAAATTACTTCTAGTGAAAAATACAGATTCACAACTAGCTCTTTGTAACCAACTTTTTCATAACTAACTTTTTTCAAGATATTAAAAAAGAAGACCTAAAACGAAATTTCGCTTGACTACGAGCTACTTAAGTTCTAAGAAATCAATAAAGAACTTAAAAAATGAACTCTTTTTCCTATCAAGTAAAATAACTAACTCCAACTACTTTACCAAACTAAGAAAGAAAATTATTTTTCCTTTTTTTTTTTTCGAAAATGCTTCAAATAGGAAAAACTTGAAATAAATATTTTTTCTCTTTTCTTTAAAGCAAATGAAAGGGGAAAAAGAAAATACAAGACAAGACAGAAAAATGACCTTTGGCCCACTACGGATCCCAAGAAGTCACTAAAGACACCAAACAGGCTGATCAAAAACTCAAAGACTCGCTTAAAACCCTTTCAGAAGTAAACGCAAGAAACCTTTCAAAAATACTAGAAAAGTCACATCTAACCCAAACTATGACTATAAAAACAGAGACACTGAACTTTGTTAAGAAACCCTGAGAAGTAAAACCTCAATCAAGAAAGAGGTTGGATGTCTCTTTTTCAAAAACAATTTCTTGAACCAAGTGCGCTACTGTTGTTTCAACAGCCTGCGTATGTACGCGGGTTGTTTACTAGATAGGGCACATATGCACGTGGGCTATCCCATTGTAGGGCACTGACACGTACACCTCTATAATTTTTCAAAAAAAAGAAATAAAAATAGACTGACTGATAGGGAAGGGAGAATTGGTATGGCACCAATAGGTGACCAGAATCCCTTAAAAGACTTATCAGACTCAAATCATATACTCGAAAGGTACAAGAAAACCAATCAAACACCCAAAAATCCCCTAAACCCCCATAGGTTTCCCCAGTATGGTTTCTAGTTCAGCTAGCGGGAAACCCCCCCCCCCTCTATGGCTACACCAGGGTTTACAATGTAGGCAGATCAATAATCGTTTAAAAGTCTCCTACTTCCCTAACTACCCCAAACAAACCCTAGACTCATACAAGAAAAGAAAAATGAGAAGGATCAGGTAACTATGCCTCTACTCCGCATCCGTTGATGATCCTCTTACGCTTGAAAGCTTCGTTGGTTGCATGCCTCCTCCCAAGGCTGGTCTGCATTCAAAGACAGACAAGCATAAAGCTACAAGCATGCAATTCATACACAAATTAGGGTTAGATGTTAGAATATTAAAACATAAATCATTAGAAACATTCAACACGCCATGATTTGGGATGTAGGAAAAGTACTTCTTTTATTGATAATACAATGATCACTTACAACCAAAGCCGGCTACTGCTCCATGAACTTGGTCTAGGCTCCTCTTCACCAAGGTCCAAGTGCACCTCCATATGGCTTCTCCTCTCAACCTTCTTCTTAGGAAGTAAAATGAGTTTCTGATGGAGGAAGGAAGGACAAATTGGGGAATTCCGAGGTAATTCTCACAAAAGGGTTGCAATTACTTGGGGCAAGGAGGGGATGTGAAATGAACAGAGTTTCAATGTTTTTATGTCTAGATGTGGAATGAGACCCCAACACCTCCTTTTATATGACAAAATGATGGTTATTCGGTTGGGTGACGGGCTATAGGCGATGGATTAGTTGGGAAACTACCTAATAGCTTGTAATCTCAACAAATTCTTTGCAACTTTTAATTTTTTGCAACTTTTGGAAGTATAAGTGGGTTGTAGTGGTGCAACATGTGTACGTACGTGGGCTGTAGTGGTGCAACCAGCGTATGTACGTGAAAAATATTGGTGTAGGGCGCATACATCTTCAAAAAATGGTTTTTTTAGAAGAGCAACTCAGTGATGGATTGACAAAAAATGCAAGTAAGAGGACCAAATGCCAGGTATGCATGTTTAGAGAAATTTAGGGTTATAACAAGGCTGATAGCCAATCAATTGTTTTACATACAAACTAGCGAACTCTTGTTCTGAGTCTAGAGATCATTTTTATAACTTTCGTTGTTCGGGAGCATTGTCTCTTTCTTCTCTGCTTCACTTTTTTATTTGATCCAACTACCTTGCACACTTATGTTTCTTGCTAGTGCTCCATGTAGACTCTCTACATCAGGGGAAATATTAATTGTTTGGCCAAATCATCTTTTGGTCGCCCCATGTCTTCATCTGATGCTTGAAATAATCATTCTGAGATATTTCCTAGTGATTGTTTTCTTGATTTTGGCGGGCATCTTCTTGTTTTCCAGCACAACTGACAAAACTCGGACTATTGCACACTTGGTAGTCTTTATACTTGGAGAGCTACTAAAAAAACTCGGTCCCATGTGCCCTTTTTCTATTTTCTTTGTGCATTTCCTTATATGCATGCACAACTATGAAATGAGTGCACAAAACTTTGTTTTTGTGCGCACACAAAATTGGACCTAAAACTTTGGGTGCCAACAATGGGTGTCACTTAAGTTCATCACTTGGTGTTTGTTGTTGTGGTTCCTAGATGGTACCATGTCAAGGACAAATGTGAGGATGCTCCATTGGTAAATTATTGGTGATGGGATTGATTGCAATATATTTGTTGTGAGTGGTCACTATTACACCTAATGAGTTCCTGCAACGATGTGTAAGAAGTACAAGACTCCCCCATTGCATCACCACATTTAACACCATTATTAGCTACTATATTCCCCTGTGGATTTTTAGACAATGTATGCAAGCATTCAAAATTTCAGTTTGATTATTCACTTATAGAATTTGACTTTATTATCCTTCATAGTCATAATTGTTATAGCCATGCAAATTTACAAATTATGGTGTTGTGTAATTGTTATAACCATGTAAATTTACAAATTATGGCATTGTCTAAATTTTCTATATTTTGGTCATTTTCATTGGAATCCGGCGATATAAATCCACAGGAAATCACAATCTTCTATTATTTAAATTGCATTTATGAATGCAAAAATAGATTTAGTGTGCTGAAAAACCATTAAGGCTCTCGAATTATACAAAATTAACCACTCAAATCTACTCAAGCTCAATAGTAAATCATTTTAGATGATATTTTACCCCAATCAATAATAACTATCTCCACTATGGTTTCACAAATAAATTTTAAAGCTTTTAAAAAAATCATTTATACAGGAAAAAAACCATTGAAAATAAATAAAAAACTTTTATATATATATATATATATATATATATATATATATATATATAATTAAAGACATTTCATATTTCTAACACACTCCTCAACATTTTACTACCATGTAAAACTATTTACATAACAGTAAAACACAGTAAATTAAACACTCAAAGCTATTTAGATCAAAGCCTCTAAAGCCCAGCCTATTCCTGGTCATCTTTTATCTTGATTGTGCATTGGGATTGGGGTTGTAGAAAAACAAACTCTGATGCATGCCCGTAAGATGCCCCAAACGCACAACTGCTGAGAAATACCTTTCATTCATCAATTAACGGGTTCATCCAATTAATGTGTAAATAAAATGGTCAACACGAACCTGGTGGTGGAAGATTACCTATAAGGTGGCATAATGTGCAATACTATATGTAAAATAATAATATTTAAAGTGTCTCGTGAACAAATTGTTTAGTATTTTAAATTTTAATATTTAAAGCATCTTGAGAATAATATACTGGGTATTTTAAATTTGATGTTCCTATAAAATATTATTTATAGGAAATAATAAAAAAATATAAATTTTTATTTTATTTTAAAAATAATAAAAAAAAATAATAAGTTTATTATTATTTTGTGAATAAATTATGGAGTGTAATCAAGGTTGTTTTTAGTCTTTTATCTTTTTTGGCATATACTTGATATGTTAGAAGATTGTTTGGAAGAAATAAGTTGTGTCTCTCATGGTAAAATTGTAATACCTATGTTTCCCCCAGCTTGTAATTAATCATAAAATAGAATTTACCATGCTAAAGCATGTGGATAGTGTAAATGTATTATTGTTTGAGTTGCCAATAATTGATTGTGGGGGTGAAGCCTTGAAAGTTGGCCATAATATCATTAGAGGAAAGAATGTGAAAACTACAAAGGATGGTCATTATATCAAATAACCCCAAATTCCCTTTATGAGGATAATAAACCTCCTTTGGATAATTCCCAAATTCCCTTTATAGGAAATAATAAAAAAATACAAATTTTTATTTTATTTTAATAATAATAATAATTTTATTATTATTTTGTGAATAAATTATGGAGTGTACTCAAGGTTGTTTTTAGTCTTTTATTTATTTTTGACATATACATTGATAAGTTAGAAGATTGTTTGGAAGAAATAGGTTGTGTCGGTCCTACTCTCATGGTATAGTCATCAATCTCCTTCTTTATGATGATGATATCAATATGACTATTAATATTGATAAGACTAAGGTCACGATCATTAAATTCATTAAGATCACTTATGATACCTTTGTATATGACAACAACAACTTGGAGGAAGTGACTTCATACAAATATCTTGGAATCGATATTCAACACAAGCTCAAGTGAAATTATAGCATTGAAAAAATGATTATTGGGGGATGGAAAGCTTAGTATGGGATTGAAAACAATTGTAAATCAACTGATCTTTGGACATGGGATAAGAAGAAATTCCTCTTTGAGACTCTTTTTATGCTTGTTATTCTATATGGATGCGAAGTCCGGGGATGCAGT
This sequence comes from Picea engelmannii, assembly GCA_009831015.1. Lineage (NCBI taxonomy): Eukaryota > Viridiplantae > Streptophyta > Pinopsida > Pinales > Pinaceae > Picea > Picea engelmannii. The sequence continues at coordinate 322,627 of ML788641.1, forward strand.
ATCTCACTTCAATCCTGGAGAAAGATAATGCAACTACAAAAGAATTTTATAACCTATAATATCAAAATTAAAGGAAATACGCCCCATCTCATCCTCCTCTTAGAAACAGGCCTTTCCCCCATTGAGAGCACAACTATGACTAGACAACTAATGTATAAGAACAAGTTAAACAACATGGAAGACAAGAGGCTTCCTAAAATTTCTTCAAAATCCAGTCGTAACCACATTTGACTCAAGCGAGGATAGCATAAAGATGCCCAATCTTGGCAAAGCTATTGGAGAATCATGGAAGATACCATTTTGCGGAATAAGGATACTATTAAAAATATCATTAAATCAAAATTTAAGGAGAAAATGTGTTGTGATAAAGAGTAAGAGGGAAAAAGAAAATTAAGGTATTATAAGGATGTAATCAACCCTAATCTAGAAGATCAAAATTATCTCTAAGATCAAAATTATCTCTATGTTTTGACAAGTGTAATGAAAAAATAAGCCTTGGTAAGAGGAGAACAAATTCTCACAAGCTCCATAGTGAGACTAGGGGTTGGTCAATTCCTAAAATGTCATGGGATGAAAGAGTGTCACCTTTATGACACTAAGAAGGTTCAATATGAAAATGACTTTCTCTTAGATTGTCCATCCTATACCTACATTAGATCTCAATTTCAAAATATTTGTCACACTACCAACCTTCCAAACCTTTTAACTCAACAAAACTATGGTGATCTTGGAAAGCTTCTCTTAATGTTTTTCTAGCACAAAAACAAAATTCTAAAAAATTGCAAGTAATCCCTTACCCACCAATTCAATCTAAGTGAAGATTCATCATCATCATCATCATGATGTAGTGTTAAAAAATACTATATAAAATAAATAAATTTAAAACATTTTAGATGATGATACCTCTTAATGTTCATTAAGACTAACTTTGGTTTATTAAATCTTTAAAAAGGTAAGAAATTAATTTTATGTATTAATATTTTTATATTTGAAATTTTTTAAGAAAAGCATTTCTATATCATCATAATTTTGGTGACTTAAAAGTTTAGAAGGTTAGCACATTCTCAGTGGGCCTAATGGTTATGCTTATGCCTTAAAATTATTGCAATCTGAAACTTCTTAGTTTAAATGTTCTAGGTTTTGCTTTTTTTTTTTGTTTTTTATGAAATCTAACCATAAACTATTGAAATTGTAAATTTATATAATCTAAACAACTAAAATAATTTTAAGATATTATTAATAAATTCAAAAATACAATTTAAACAAAAACCATATTTAATTTATTTCAATTTATTCATAAAATACATCTAAATTTAACAAACTTGTGATTAAACAATTTTTTCATTAACAAACAAAAATTATTATTCCCTTTCTTTTTCGGATCGTCCTCGTCTACGACATAAATTTCAAATAAAGTTAAAGTGCGAATAAAGTTAGTGCGAATAAAGTTAAAGTCAAATATATTTAACTCGTCTACGTCATAACAATAGCTAGGAGCCTATAAAGCATTTAAATATAAATTTATATAATATTTAAAAAAAATTGGACCTAATCGAAAACTTGATTTAATGTATCATAAAGAAAAGGTGTAAAGCATTTAAATATAAATTTATATAAAAATAAAATAATATTGAATTTAGTTAAAAACTTGATTTAATATGTCATAAATAAGAGTTGTATAGCAATTTAGTTTTTGTTGAGTTAGTTGAGAAATACATGTTAAATAATAAAACTTAATATAACTAAATGCATAAATAATGAGGACTTTAACAATAATTAATAATTTTTCATAAAATTTTTAAATACCTTTACTTTATAACTAATTAAAATAAAAAACTATAATACAAATAATATCAATTCAAATTTCAATAAATCATTTATATATGTATTAAAGAAAAATGTATTTATATAAATTTTAATAAAATACTTATCTTTTCATTTTATTTTTAATAAAAACTTAAATATCTTCAATAAAAAATTAATATTTTAAAAATAACAATAAAATAAACTAAATTTTATATAAATTGAAGAATTTGTCAAAATAAAACTTAATACTAGTAAAAACTTAAATTAACTAGAAGTGATACTCCTCCTCATTATCATTCCAACTAAATCAAATTAACTTTAATAAACATTAATATTAACTTATAAAAATAAAACTTAAACATAAGTAAGATGGTCAAAATCAATAAAACTTAAACATAAGTAAGTTATCAAATTAGAACCGAGACCATACGATAAAAACCGTGGGCTCGCTAACGGATGGTGGAGCCCACGGTTGCCACCGCCAACACGTGAGACTGCAAACGGATGGTGGAGATCGTGGACTACTAAGATTAGGGGCCTCCGATATCCAAGACTTTTTTGTCACTGAAACCCGGAAGTTTTATAAACCTGCGTAGGCCTTTCACTGCCATGGGTGGATGGATCTTTGTATAGATGGACGATTTACGTTGGCCTGTGCTTCTTCCACGGTAAATTGTACCGTCTTAATTAATTATAGGCCTGAAAAAACTTTTCTTGTGATAATTTTGGAAGTATTGTCCAAACAACATGCTGTCCCTCCCTTCTTGGTCAAAGTGGCAAATCAAATTGCGAAATCTATTAATTATGTAATAAATTTTATATATTGAATATGTAATAAATTTTATACATTGAATACTTTAAAATCTGCAATAATACATCAAAGATATCAATCAATTAAATTTTAGAAAAATATATTTTTTTGTTATTAAAAAAATAATATATATTAATTTTTTATATTATACATTGGATATAGCATATAAATTTAAAATTAACAATAAATTAATATAGAATCAAATAGCAACTCATTACTACTATTCCATGCCTTTGACAAACTAATAAAAAATTAATAAATTATTATTAAAAATATAAATTAATATTTTAAATTAATTTACATTAAATACTTTTTTCAGACTTAAAAAAAAGTGATTTCAAATCAATCAGCAAATAATATTATAATATTAAAAATAAATAAATTTTAATATTTAAAATAATAATAAAATTTAATATTTAATATCAAGAAACAATTAAAATAAATTTATTTAACTATCAAACGATGAAGCAGTTATGAAAATTTCATTTCTGTATACAGTGTAAGTATCATAAGCTAAGTTGAAAAATAATTATGCGAAATAAACACTAACGACAAAAGAAAAAAAAAATCCAAAAAAAATTATGATAAATTTTGCGAAATAGACACTAACGAGAAAAATACAACGGAAGTATTGAGCTGAACGCCAATCACTCAAACAAAGCAAAGTGAAAGTAGAGAACCAAAAGTATTGACTTAGGAGTGGGCTAACTTAATCTTTCTTCTAGAGGAGTTGTTTCACTATCGGCTTTTATATTTTTGGTCAATTTAGAATTTAGATGAATTTTTGAGTATTTGGATTGGTTTAAAATGAGGTAAATCTTTTGAGATAAAATTTTAAAATGTATAAAACTTTAATTTATGCAAAATTCAGATTATTATGAAAATTTAACCAGATTCAAATCTATTTTTTATCCAAAAAAACTATAAAAAATTACTTTCAAATTAACCTACTCAAAAATCCACTATCTACTACCAAAAAAACTAAAACTAAGAAAAATTACTCTCAAATTAACCTATTCAAAAATCCACTGTCTATTAGATGAAAGCATTGAAGTAATTCATTTAGTGAATGTGTTCTTTGTTTATTTTATAGATTTAGGTGAGCGTGAATATTTAAATTTTTTTTTTTGTTAATTCAAATCCGGAATGGCCCAATGAGAAAAAACGACAAAAACAAAAGTGAACAGGGGTAAGGTCTCCCCATCCCCACTTGCTACTTCAGGTTACGAACTTTTGCTGGATTGTTATTTGGGTACTGCCATTATCCGAGTGGGCAATTTCTGCATAACGTACGTAATTTTGTTAGATTTTTATTTGGAGATTTTGGTTTTACATTTTGGTTTTTGTTGTTTGAATAGAGTGATATAAATTTGTTTGAAGTTATAGTTTTTTGTTATTTAAATTGTATTTTTGAATGTAAAAATGAATTTAAGATGTTGAAAATTTTTAAAATTTTAAAATTATATAAAATTAACCACTCAAATTTACAGATTTAATAATTTTCTCATTAAATTTCGAACAAATATCTCCTAAAAAATCAAAATATAGAAAAATTAAACTACAATACCTTATTCACATACCTGAACAACACATACATGATAAAAAAAGTCTGATAAATATATGACGTCATTCCTGTCTTCTCTTTCATAATTCCTGTCATTATTAATTAGTTTATTATTTTGTGAAAAAAAATAACCGAAATTTAAAAAATCTATCGAACTAAATATCTAAGAGCTCTCAGTGGCCCATTTACTTACATATTTTGCACTCTTTTTTAGGCACAGTGCATTCCAACAATTTCACAGATCGAGCAAAATAAAATGTTTGTAAGTGAGATCAACCCAATAAGCCTATATGCATTGCAGATTTTAAAAATTAAGTTATATTTTAATATATGTAATTAGTATAAGCCTCCATACAACCATTTCTATAAGAATTAAATAGATAAATTATATAAATGTAAAAGTGTCCATAGAACCATTTTTATGGGAATTAAATTAGTATAAGCATCCATACAACCATTTCTATAAGAATTAAATAGATAAATTATATAAATGTAAAAGTGTCCATACAACCATTTTTATAAGAATTAAATATAAAATTAAATAGATAAATTATATAAATGTAAAAGTGTCTATACAACTATTTTTATAAGAATTAAATAGATAAATTATATATGTAAAATTGTCTATAAGTGTTCATAGAAATTGGTACAACTACATTATAAAAGTGATTGGGCTTTGAGGTAATATTAGAGAAAACATATATAAGAGTGGGGGTGGGAGATAATATTAGAGAAAACATATAAAGGTGGTTGATAAATGTTTAACAACCACCTTTATAATATGATTGTGTGCTAGTTTTGATAAAAAAAAAATTAATTATAATATATATATATATATATATATATATATATATATATATATATGCAATCTCTATATATTATATTTCCAATTTAATATATACCCTAACCCTAATAAATGTAATTAAATTATTAATATTAACATAGGCTTTTGGTTCCAACATTCCATGAGTTGGTTGCCATATTTTTGTTTTTTTATATAGTGAAGAATAACAAGGGCTTGGTGGATGGACGTGTATCGTTGTCATAGGCAAACAAATTGAAACAGAAGTCAAATTGGGTCCAACATTCCATTGCCATCTTTTAGTTTTGTTTTTATATAATAACTATGATTGAAATAAATTAATTCTCTCCAATTTTAAATTTTGTATATGGAGTCATTTCCACATCAGGTAAACAAGTCTTCAATTCTAAAGTACAATCACTTTATTTTGTATGATACTTCTCTCTAGATTGTGACCTAGCTTGCATAGACGAACATCTCACATACGAATGACGTTACATGGAGCAAGCAGTCTAGAGCCTAAACTATGTTGGCAAAGTGGTTCAAGAATGGTGTGGAAATTGCCATTAACATTATTAAAATAGTGTGGCTCGATTTGTCTTTTTGTAGTAGTGGTGCGGTTAGAGAATCAATATGTTGTCGTCGGCTAGCCATGACATTAGCAAAAGGAGAAAAAATATAGTGTTGTCATATGATTTGAAAACAAATCTGCAATTTTATGATGTCTGGACAAGGATTAGACAATGAAAATCAAATAATCATTTCCAATATTAAATGTTTTATGCCTGGAGATAGGATGCAGAGAATTGAATAACGCATTCTTGTATTGAAAATGATATCACAGAAACTCATCGTCAATAACATGCCCTGGCAAAGTCAATTGATGTATCGACTTAGTGTTCTTACCATAGCTACTAGGATTGTGCACTATATCCATGCTTGCATATTACATATTGCAGAAGATTATATTGAATCTTGGAAGTTTCTATTTCAGCAGACCGACTATGTACCCGAGAGAAAAAGTATACCCCAACACCATGTTATTTATTTCAGTAATTCATATGCGATGCACATCGTCCCTAACCCATACCCACGAATTTTCTTGCATTCACATTATGCATATGTTGCACAATCATAAATACACCCAAATTGCTATTCAATTCATTTAAATAACTGTGTTTATGGAGCCGAGTCGTCGCAACTGTGATTATGGAGTCGAGTCGTCACTTTGTCCATCCCTGTAGCTTATCTTCTGGCATATCGTTCGCTCCTCATATTGGCCTCGCATGGGGGATAATGTTCCATCCATATTTAATCATGTCCATAGAAAACGAATTAAAAGATAAAACCCTATTAAATGTGCCTATTTCAATTAGGTATACGCCTCTAGGTGTTACAAGGGGTTTTATATTAAAAAAACAACAACAAGGAGTTTTATATATTAATGCTTATTATTATTATTTAAATATGTTTCCATTCATGGAAACGTAAAAAGAAAGTGTCCAGACAACTAACTTGAAGTTAAAAGAAAAATCAACTACAGTTAAAATAAATAAAAAAAAATTGCAAATTAAATAAATGTACAAATTGAATCAACTTGAAATAATTATTATAAAATAAAGTTAAAATATATCTCTGCGCTTAAAATAATAAATAAATACTTTCACTTAAGGGTGAGTGCAAGAACTTGGTGGCTGAAAAAGTGGCAATGGCATGATTAAGAACGCCCACTCGAAAGAACGTGTGCGTGTTCCTACAACTATAGGTTTGGTTGTGGCCGAATCTCCACATGGATTCTCACGTAGGTTAAGAAGTAGGAGTGAATGCACGTTCTTACTGTTGTTTGTTTTAAACCCACCAAAGAGTGAAGTTTGTGCATATTGTGCACAAAATCGCACTCGCATTTTGATCCAGATTTATGAGCGGAATGAAATGAATAACAGACTAAATGCAATAACACAAAGATATGGAGAACAACAACATATATCCAATGAACAATAACTTCGATTGAATAAATGAAATAGGTTGAAACTGTAAAACTGTAGAATTGAAATCAACTTGCTCAAATGGTGGTAGCTATCTCTGAGAAGAGTTGTGGCTGCTATGTGTATCTGTCTAAGAAGAATGATTACAATGAGGCTCCAGATGCATTTTTAACATTAATCATTAATGCCAAAACCCTAGACATCCAAAAACCTGACCCTAGGAGGTGAAACGCAAAAGGTTATGTGGGCCCTGATGGGTAAGTTGGTACCTCAACTTCCCGGGGTTGTAACGTTTGCATACGACCTCCGTTTTAGGTGCTTGATACCCGTTGGAAAGGTGTTTTCAAGAAATACACATTATGTCATTAAACTCCGACTTCATCTACAATTTTAGTGTGGCAAGCCAAAAAAACACTGTTTAGGGCCCCAAAATGGCCCTAGAAATACAGAAAGATGTACTGACATGAAAACATCCAAAATAAGCCATTTGGATTAGGTAGGAAGCCACCAATATCCACCTGGAAGAAGTGTAGGGATTTAGATATCCTCAGAAGTGTAGAACCCACAATTACAAAAAATTACAGAAGAACGTGTTGAACTAAAAACTGTCAAGACGAGCCAGTTGGAATAGGTGGGTGGCCACCAATATCCACCTACATCAACCCTCCACCCTTAGAAAGCAATGGTGTCCATTGCGTTGAGTGCCCCCATCAAGTGAGGAAACTTTTGTTGAATTTGGCCCTTGGTGAGCCACTTCCCTTGATGTAGGAAATTCCCTGCCTTGACAACCCAATAAAGCTAGATCCTCTGCTGGCAAGTGCCCTTGACCTGTGTGTCCACTATTTGATTAGTGGATTCTTGTTCCATGCAGTAAGGGTTGAGCTATGTTGGTGTCAATTGTTATGCAATCTCCAAGGTGTTCAATAATGGTGGAAAATATGGCCAGAGGAGGTCCACATTGAACACTGGGTGCAAGCCAAGGAAGGGGGGAGTGTTGAGCTCAAAAGCATTGTCACCCACACTCTTGGCGATAGTGTAAGGCCCATAGCGAAGTGGAAAGATCTTCTGATGGGGCCCTGTAAGGTGTTATTTCTACAAATGTAACCAGACCTTGTCTCCCACCTAAAATTTGTGCGGTACTCGATGTTGATCATGGCGGTGCTTGTACTTGGCATTGGCTTTCTGCAAAATCTCATGGACCTATTGGCGGATGTGTTGAATCTGCTCAATTAATATGATGACTTTGTTGGCCTTAGACTGAACATGGGAAGAATCTACCTGTGTGGTTGCAAGAGGTAGTGTAACATCAATGGGACCCAAGGGTTGGAATACCAACCACACCTAAAATGGGCTATGGCCAGTGGAGCTATGGAGAGCTCTATTGTAGCTGTGTTGAACATAGGAAAGACTATCATCCCGTGTATGTGGATGTTTAGAGTTGTACATGCACATGATATGCATAATAATTTGATTGATGACCTCTGTTTGGTCGTCAGTTTGGGGGTGGAAAGCAGTGGATTTAGTGAGCTTGGTATCCAACAATGACTAGAGAATCGACCAAAATGTGCTGCGGAACCTGCTGTCCCAATCGGAGATGATGGTTGTGGTACCCCGAAATGGACCCACACTCATTCGAAGAAGCATTTGGTAGTATCTGTCACTGTGATGCTCTTCTTGCAGGCTGTGAGGATGGTCATTTTCAAAAATCAATCAACTACCACAAGTACAAAATCATTTCCTTGCTTGGTGGACGGAAGGCCAGACATGTAATCCATTGAGATGGATTCCCAAGGCCTCTTAGGAGTAGGAAGAGGGGTGTATAAGCCTTGATTCTTGATGCCTGGCTTGGCAATGACATAGGTAGTGCAAGATCTGATATACTTGATGACATCTTGTCGAAGTTTTGGCCAATAAAAATGTTTATGTAGAATGACCACAATTTTCTCCATGCAAAAATGTCCTACCATCCTACTGTAGTGAGCCTCCCAAATCATCTTTGAACACTTGCTTACAGGAACATAGAGATGGCCCAAATGGCATAGCAGTCTGTCTTGAATGTGAAAATTGATGAGATTCACACCTGTACCCAAGAGCTGATAGGTGGTGGCAAAGTTCGGATCTTACTGATAAAGTTGGGGCCACTCAGATGCCTCATGCCCACAGGAATGGAGCACGGTGGTGAGTGCAACCATGGGAGGTAATCCATTGAGATGGAACAATTGCAGGTAGGTGGACCACTTTTGATGGAAGTCGTTCTTTAAATTCCCCTGTGATTGTATGAACTGCAGAGGCTTGTGAACAGTGTGGATGATTGTCTCCTTTCCCAAAATATAATGCTTCCATTGATGACATGATTGTACAATGGGATACATTTCTTTGTCATATGTGGGGTATTTCTAGATAGTATATGAGAGTGTCTCACTATGGTATGCTACTAGATGACCATGATGAGTGCGAATTGCACCTACAGAATAGACGGATGCATCAGTCTCAATATTGGACGGTTGTTGCAGCTCGGGTAAGGAGACTACTGGAGATGAGCACAAGTGATGCCTCAAATTATCAAATGATCGTTGTTGTTCCTCCCCCCACGTAGAATTTTCTTGGCCACCACCCTTGGTCACTTGGATGAGGGCCCATGCAATATGGGAGAAACCCAACATGAACCGTTGGTAGAAGTTGGCTAGTCCCAAGAAGCTTTGAAGCTTGGTTAGTGTGGTTAGGGCTGGACAGTCATGAATGACTTGGATCTTAGCTGGATAAATATGTACCCCATGCTGATCAACAATGTATCCCAAGTATTAGACTCTGTTCATGTGAAAGGAACATTTTTCTAAGTTGTCATATAGCTTGTGTTGTTGCAAAGTGCTCAAAACTTGTTGAATATGTTGCATGTGCTCCTCCCAAGTTCTGATGAAGATGAGGATGTCATCCAAATATACCACCACAAAAGAGTTGGTGAAGGGTCTCAATACATCATCCATCAACCTCATGAAAGTGTTTGGTGCATTTGTTAATCCAAAGGGCATGACCAGTCATTCAAAGACACCTTATTTAGATTTGAAATTTCTCTTCCATACATCAGTTGGTTCGATGGGAACCTGGTGGTAGCTAGAATTTAGATCAATATTGATGAAGAAATCCCCCCCCTTGAGTTTTTCAAGAAGGTCATCAATTCTGGGAATTGGGTATCGGTTTCAGACTGTGATTTTGTTTAATGCTCTGTAATCAATACAAAGCCACCAGGTACTGTATTTCTTCTGCACTAGTATAATCAGGGTTCTGCAACGGGAGGAGTTGGGTCTGATGTGCCCCTTTTGAAGCAACTCTTGGATCTGACACTTGATTTTGTCATTTTCCATCAACGAGCGATGATAGACTGGTCCATTAGGCAGAGGTGCACCAAGGGTTAGATTAATTAGATGCTTGACTTGGTAATGCGTCAGTACCCTCATGGGTGAGGAGAAGATGTATCCATACTATTCCACGATCTCCTCCACTTTCTTTTGGTGCAAAGAGAGGCTCTGTGTAGAGGCCACAGATGTGAAAGAGACCTTTTTCTTACTCTGAGCATGGATCGCAAATAAGATGAACTTCTCGATATGTGAAATGACCTTAATGCATTTCTTAGCAGATATTAAAGAAATAGAGGTAGGTGGCACTACCTCTGGTATCCTGTACAATTGTCTACCCAAAGTAATAATAACATTGGGGGATCTAGACTCATACACAACATGTCACTTCCACAAATATGGTTTTCCTAAAAGAAAATAAAAAACTTCAAAGGGAGAAATATCACACAATACCTCGTATTTGAAAGGCTTGATGTCGTAGGTCAGACGACACTGTTGGATAACACATAGATCTCTTCCTTGGCGAAGCCAACAGATGGTGTAGGGTTGCGGGTGTTGTGTCATCGACAGGTACAATCGCTTGACGACCTCTATTGAGATCAATTTCTTCTAACTGCCGCTATCGACAATGAAGTGAAGCACAACCCCATTTACCCACATATATGAGTGAAAGAGGCATTCCCCTTCCTTCAATTCTTCTGGTTCGCTTGCCTGGAATTTGGTGGTAGTGACAGTGGCACTGGTTTCATCATCAATAATCCACTTCTCTCCTTCTGGATTTGATTCAGAGTCAAAATCGGACTCTGAATTAGAAGATTTCATCTCGGCCACGAGTGAATGCTTGGAGCGACATTCTTTGGTGTTGTGCCAAGGGATTTTATGGTATTTGCACCATTTTCACGTGTCCTTATTCAAATTCTCATTAACCTTATTTTGTTGCGGCTTGGAATGGTTGTCCTAAGAGTGGTCATATTTGATATGTCCCTTGTGTGGGTTGGGGTTGCCTTTTCGCTACTTCGACTGTGAGGAGTTTGCAGATCGAAACTCTCGCCTCTTCTACTTGATCTTGAAAACATATCTATAAGTCATGCCCAATGATGTGATGTCCAAAAAATACCTTTCTGTTTGAATGTATCTATTAAAACAACTGCGGTATTTGAGCACCAAATTTTGCTCAGAGTCTTTGATACCCAATTTGGTGCACAAGGTATGGAAAATATTGGTGAAATTTGTCACTGTCTGGTCCCTTTCCTGAAGGAGGGTGGTCCATATTGTGTACAGGTCCTTGTAGCTTCCAACATGGTAGTAATATTATTTAATGACATCCCTGAAGGAATCCCATGTGGCGATGACTACAAATATTGCATATTCCTCTATGGCCCTTTTCTCAAAGTAAGTATCCCACCGGTCCTTAACATGGGTGATGGCTTTGAGGAGTGAAAAAGTAATCTTTTCCCCATCGAAAAAAATTTGGATCGAAAAATACGCTTCAAGAATATTCAACCATTTATCTACAACATCTACATCTATCAATACTTCAAATAATGGAATGTCAAAATTTACCTATACTTGAAGGGGGTTGCATGGTCGCTTGATGGAGATGCTTATCATGTGGGAAACCGTCAAAGGATCTGTGCAATGTTGTCCATCATTTTGTTCCTTTGTCATGCAATGAATTCCTTGAGAAAAATTTTAAGAGGTTCTCCTGCTCCATCATATTTATTTTTGTCCCCCATGGGTTGTTTTTGGGTTTGACGTGATCGATCTTGCAAAAGCTCTACTGGTTCGAGTCCCAACTTCTTGTACCAAGATCTGGTCGGGGACATGCATGAAGAAAAATAAATGAAGAGAAGACCACTCTGATACCACTAATCGAGATTTATGAATGGAACAAAATGAATAACATACTGAATACAATAACACAAAGATATGGAGAACAATAACAAATATCCAGTGAACAATAACTTCTATTGAATAAATGAAATAGGTTGAAACTGTAAAATTGCAGAACTACAAACAACTTGCTCGAATGGTGGTAGCTATCTCTGAGAAGAGATGTGGCTGCTACATGCATCCATTTGAGCAGAATGATTACAATGAGGCTCCAGAGGCATCTTTAATATTACTCATGAATGCCAAAATGCTAAACATCCAAAAAACCTAACTCTAGGAGGTGAAACACCAAAAGTTATGTGGGCCCCGATGCATAAGTTGGTACCTCAACTTCCCGGGGTCGTAAATTTTGCATACGACATTTGTTTTAGGTGTGTGATAGCCCATTGGAAAGGTCTTTTTGAGAAATACACATTATGTTGTCAATCTTTGACTTTGTCTATAGTTTGATTGTGTAAAGACAAAAAAACATTGTTTAGGGCCCCAAAACGGCCCTGGAAGTATAGAAAGATGTACTTACATGAAAACATCCAAAATAAGCCAGTTGGATTAGGTGGGAGGCCACCAATCTCCACCTGGAAGAAATGTACGTCTTTAGACAACCCCAGAAGTGTAGAACCCACAATTACAAATAATTACAGAGGAACGTGTTGAACTAAAAATTGTCAAGAGGAGCCAGTTGGAATAGGTGGGTGGCCACCAATATCCACTTGGATCACATTTCTCATTGGAAAAATAATGTTAAGAGAGGAGGAAGAAAGAGAGGATATTTCCACCACCACCATCATAATGTGTCCAGGTATATTACATTTATCTTAAATTTAATCCAATTTGGTCAATCTAATTAAATATATTGCTCCCAATAATCTAAGTTGAAAAAAAAATGTAATTTAGTATTTTAAATAAAAAAGGAAACTAATTTACTTTACATGGATGTTAAATTGTTGCATATACAATACACTGAAACCCCAAGAAAATTTAAACCCCTCACAAGAAAACCAAGAAGATTAAAACCCTATCCCACCACCACCACCACAGAATGTAAACAATGAAATTTATGAGGGGTTGGTGATATTAAGAAACCTTGAGGAACAATTAAGGGAGACTAGAGAACCTAACAGAGTCTCCTTGGCCACTTCTTTGGACATCATTGTCTAATCCATTGCAATTGACCAAGGTAAATTGAAATCTATTTTTTACTATAGGGAAAGAATGTACGAGTATGATAGCACTAGTTTGGATAGAATCCAGTTCAAAGAATTGGGCATTTCAAAACAATTTTTTTTTTCTATTTTTAGGGATCCTAGAAATGGAAAAGAACTACCATTGACCAGGAAACACATATCCATTGACTCGTGCATCCATCCCCAAATTAGTCAAAACTGGATGAATAGCTAGTACATGGTTTTTGATAAACCTCCTTGCAATAACAAGGAGATGCCCTTATATTTTATAAGGAAATTTTGGTTTGAGTTTATTATGGGTAAACATATCAACTAATTTGACATTAGTGACTTCCAAGGGGTGGGTCAAGGGTCTTCACATGACCAATATCAGGCCAGGTGTGACCCTGAGTTAGGTCCCTGTCCCCCTAGGCAAAGGCCTGACCCCCCTACCCAACATCCTCCTATTGCAGAGAACTTGCAATAGGTACATCTAGCCATCTCCTCATTAACTCGTAGACTAGTGCAACATAATAGCTTTGTTTCACCATCTCGACCGGAGGTGCATGCCAGTGAAATTAATAGGGGGTTTGGAGCATCAACATGCACATGAGAGCATAGTGAGGAGAGGGCACATGGACATAACAACCATCCATGTGTACCTCACAGATGCTCTAGCTGCGGGAAAACATGCTATGGGACTATAGAGCCCACTGGACAACATAGCTTCATGAAGGAGGTTAGTATCTTAACTCTTTTTTTTTGTTCTTCATCGTTATATATTTATTTTTTATTTTGTGTATTTATATAGATATTTAATTGTATGTTTCTTTGCAGTTGTTGAGTCCCAACAATAATCCTCTACACCTATGGATGCATCAGTTCCTAGCCCCACCACTGAAGTAGCAGTAGATACAACATGTTCATTGGGTGCACCTTACACACAGGTATGTATCACATTTTATAGATTCAACACAGACATTTCTTTATTTTATGAAATTCTCAATTTTTTCTATATGTTCTCTTGTTTCTACAGGATATGGCACCAGGCAATGCTAGGGATTGTCCATCTTGCATGGACTAGTCACCAAGGTCACATGTATCATGTGTAAAGTTAAATATTGTATAATTCTCAAAATGTTTGTGTTTATGTTTTTGAATTTTATTATTTGGTACTAATAGTTCAATTTTATTCATATGTATGCAGGGTGACAATATATTTGCTAGGTATAGTAGTATTACACCCCCTGGGCACCTGGACGTTTCTTCTGGGTTGCCTTTTCCCAAGCATAGGGTGTTGGAATCACTTGTACAACCTATGAGGGTCCATCACAACCCACATGTCTACCACCCACTTCCACCACCACTTTCGACCCCATCGACAGAGACTACCATAGTAGAGTTTGTCTCAGAGCAAGTTGTACAACCTAGTGCTCCATCTTCTAATGAATCTCCATCGATTCCTGAGATATTCACAATGAGATAATGAATTGATGATAACTTTTCATGTTTCATGAATTTGTTTTTATGCATATTTGTTTAATTTTCTTGACTTGATCCTTGTAATTGATGCAGGGTGGCATTGCCGAGAGATTGAGGTCATGGAGGAGGGTAACACCCTCACGATTAACAATTTCATATGCTGTGAGTTGTCTTAGGTTAAATTAAAAAGTATCAATTTGTATGTCTATTAATTAATTGATCAAAAAAACTTATAACATTGTTTATTGTTTGTGGAGTCTCCAGAGCGTCGAAGCACACCCAGGCCTAAAACCTCTCAAGGTGCATCCTCGAGCAAGAGAAGAAAGATAGATTTCCAGGATGCTCCTAAGGGTGGCGAGGGTGGAAATGAAAAATGATTGACCAACTACTACCATATTGTATCTAGGCTATGATATAGATGTTTTTTATGTTAGGGCACATGTATACTAGGCACAAATTTCCATTTTGTAAAACATGTACAATTTAGATGACATTGAGTATATATATATACATTTCATGCCACACTTTTTATGAATCTCATTGTTTCTACATTTTATGTTTATGAACATATGAATTTCAAAGTGTTTGAATTCCAAAGTGTATGAATTTTATTTGTATTAATCCCTTTATTTGTTTCTATTTAGCGATTATAAATATTTTCATTACGCGTTAAGGAATATCTTATGGGCACACACATTTGATCTCAATGTTGTTTTCTAGGGCACACACAATATCCTCTATCTATGCATGACATATATAAAATCATTTGATTTATGTGTAACCCTTCACAAATGCTAAAAAGACTAGTGAAAGACTCATTAATGCAAATGTTTGTTGAGATTGTGTAGTGGGTATTTGAAAATTTTGTTCAACCCATGAATTATTAATAACATTTATTTAGTAATGCCATGCTACCAAAAATATATCTAGAAAGTAATGCTACCAAAATTCTATCTAGAAAGTATTTCCTTCCTCCAACCTAATAGAAAATTATCACATGTGAAAGGGTAAATTATGTGTCTCCGATAAATAGATTGATGTAGATCAACTACTTTTATGAGGGTACATGCTAGTATAGTACATCTTATATTTAATCAATGATGCGATATTCAAAATGTAAAAATTGAAAAAGATACTAATGATTTTCCAAATTTGATATCTATGATACAATTTCATTACTTGCAGAATGTGTATATTGACTTGTTGATGATTGCAACTATTTCAAGTTGTCTCTCTCAAACTATCTTGATTCTCAAGTAAGCCATCAATTTTACATGAAATGAATTGTATATCATCAACGAGAGGGGCTCTATTTATAGGTTATTTTTAGGGTTTTAGTTGTCTTAGGGTTTTAGTGGTATTTGTCTTAGGGATTCTCAAGTATGCATACCATGGTATTGTAATGGTATGCAATGGTATGCATACCATTGCATACCATTGGTATCCATACCATGGTATGCATACTATTGTATGCATACCATGGTATTGCAATGGTATGCATACCATTTATAGGTTATTTTCTAGGTTTTAGTTGTCTTAGGGTTTTAGTGGTAGTTGTCTTAGGGATTCTCAAGTATGGCATACAATTGGTATGCATACCATTGCATACCATTTATAGGTTATTTTTAGGGTTTTAGTGATAGTTGTATTAGGGATTCTCAAGTATGCATACCTTTGGTATGCATACCATGGTATTGCAATGGTATGCATGCCATTGGTATGCATACGATTGCATACCATTGTTATGCATACCATGGTATTGCAATGGTATGCATACCATGGTATCGCAATGGTATGCATACCATTTATAGGTTATTTTTAGGGTTTTAGTGGTAGTTGTCTTAGGGATTCTAACGTATGCATACCATGGTATTGAAATGGTATGCATACTATAGTATCGCAATGGTATGCATACCATTGCATGTACCATTGGTATGCATACCATTTATAGGTTATTTTTAGCGTTTTAGTTGTCTTAGGGTTTTAGTGGTAGTTGTCTTAGGGATTCTCAAGTATAACATACCATTGGTGTGCATACCATTTCATATTATGGTATTACAATGGTATGCCTACCATGGTATTACAATGGTATGCATACCATGGTATTACAATGGTATGCATACCATTGCATACTGTTGGTATGCATACCATTTATAGGTTATTTTTAGGGTTTTAATTGTCTTAGGGTTTTAGTGGTAGTTTTCTTAGGGATTGTCAAGTATGCATACCACCATGGTATTGAAATGGTATGCATACCAATTGTATGCATACCTTGGTATTGCAATGGTATGCATACTATTGGTATTCATACCATTGCATACCATGGTATCGCAATGGTATACATACCATTGCCTATGCATACCAATGGTATGCATAGGCATTGGTATTTCCTTTCCATACCATTTAATACCATTGCAATACCATGCAATGGCATGCAAAGGAAATACCAATGCCTATGCATACCATTGGTATGGCTAGGAAAAGGTATTGGCTTTGCATATCATTGCATACCATTGCATGGTATTGCAATGGTTTTCATAGGCAATGGTATTACCGTTGCATACGATGGAAATGGTATGCAATGGTATGCAATGGTATGCAAAGGCAATACCATTTCCTATGAGTACCATTGCATACCATTGCAATACCATGCAATGGTATGCATAGACAATGGTATTTACTTTTCATACCATTGCAATACAATTTCCATCGTATGCAATGAAAATACCATTGCCTATGCATACCATGGTATGGATACCATTGGTATCCATACCATGGTATGCATACCATTGCATTTCATTGGTATGTATACCATGGTATGCATACAAGATTTTTAGTTGTTTTAGGGTTTTAGTGGTAGTTTTCTTATTTTTGTATGCATACCATGGTATTCAAATGGTATGCATACCATTGCATACCATGGTATCACAATTGTATGCATACTATTGATATGAATACCATTGCATACCATTGGTATCCAATGGTATGCAANTTTTAGTGGTAGTTTTCTTATTTTTGTATGCATACCATGGTATTCAAATGGTATGCATACCATTGCATACCATGGTATCACAATTGTATGCATACTATTGATATGAATACCATTGCATACCATTGGTATCCAATGGTATGCAACGAAAATACCAATGCCTATGCATACCATTGGTATGCATAGGCAATGGTATTGCCTTTGCATAGAATTACATACAATTGCATACCATGGTATTGCCTTTGCATAGCATTACATACCATGGTATTTCTTTTGCATAACATTACATACCATTGCATACCATGGTATCACAATGGTATGCATTGGCATTGGCAATGGCATTGGTATGCATTTTCATTGGCATGGTATGTATTGGCATTACCATTGGTATGCATTGACAATGGTATGTATTGGTATGATATGCATTGCCTTGCCATTGCCTTGTATGGTATTGTATGCATTTCCATTGCCTTGTTTTTGTATGTTATGCATTTCCATTGCCTTGTATGGTATGCATTGGAAATGGTATGGTATGGTATGGTATGGTATGCATTGGCAATGGTTTGGTATGGTATAGTATAACAATGGTATGGTATGATATAGTATAGCAATGGTATGGTATGTCGTGCCTTGCCTTGGTATGGTATGCATTGGCAATGGTATGGTATGGTATGGTATGCATTGGCATTGGTATGGTATGGTATGGTATGGAATTGATATGGTATGGTATGGTATTCCTTGCCTTTGTATAATATCCCTTTCATTTGAATTGGTATGGTATGGTATGGTATGCCTTGACATGCCATGCCTTGCCATGCCTTGCGTTGCCTTCACTTGCCATGTCTTGTCTTTCCATACCATGCCTTTCCATCCCATGCCTTTCCATGTCATCCCATGCCATGCCATTCCATGTCTTGCCTTGCATTCACTTTCCATGCCTTGCCTTTTCCATGCCATGCCTTTCCATACCATTCCATCCTTTCCATGCCATGCCTTGCCATTCATTTCCTTGCCTTTACTTGCCATGTCTTTTCTTTCCATACCATTCCTTTCCATACCATGCCTTGAAATCCCATGCCTTGCCATGTCATTCCATGCCATGCCATTCCATGCCTTTCCTTTTATTCACTTGCAATGCCTTGCCTTTTCCATGCCATGCATTTCCATACCATGCCATGCCTTTCCTTGCCTTCACTTGCCATGTCTTATCTTTCCATACCATGTCTTTCCATGCCATGCCTTCACTTGCCATTGGTTGCCTTCACTTGCCATGCCTTGACTTGCATTCAATTTCGATGCCATCAAATAATTCATACATAAAAATTACAATCAAAGGATTCATTAAGAATTTAATTCTACAACTTGTTATTCCATATTTCTTGTATAAAAATAATTGCATGAGAATTCCAATGTTTTGGTTAATGAGGCATAGTGCAATTTTTGAAGAGGAGGTCGATTTTCAAGAACACTGTGTCAGAAGTTTGTGGGTAGTGTATTCGCGTGGTCCTTGTCCAAATAGACTTGTGGGAGCTTACGAAACTTCGTTATGCCACTCGGTTTGGATTTTATGCCCCCGGACCAAATTGGCCACACGTCCCTGAATGCCTTGAAGAGGCGAGTTGCAAGTCACGATAAAAATCAAACCAAGACTTGGATGGGTGAACTGCTAGTTGAATTGGATCTGAAGCACCAGGTTTCAACTAGGGGGGGCCCTCCGCTGTCATTTTTTCCACCGGAAAACCGTATCTTGGAGTATATCCGGCACTAGGGTTTTGGTCAATGGTGCATAGCGCAATTTTTGAAGAGTAGGTCGATTTTCAAGAACATAATTTCGGGAATTTGTGGGTAGTGTAGTCACGTGGTCCTTAGAAAAAAATATTTTTGGGAGCTTACAAAACTCTGTTATGCTGCTCTTTTTGGATTTTATGACCCCAAACCAAATTGGCCACATGTCCCTGAATGGCTTGAAGAGGCAAGTTGTAAATTGCGATAAAAATCAAACCGAGACTCGGATGGGAGAAATTTCAGTTGCATTGGATTTGCAACACTGGGTTTCAGCTAAGGAGGCCCCTCCACTATCATTTTGTCCATTGAAAAACCATATCTTGGAGTATCTTCGACACTAGGGTTTTGGTCAATGAGGCATAGTGCAATTTTTTAAGACGAGGTCGATTTTCAAGAACACCGTGTCAGGCATTTGTGGGTAGTGTAGTCATGTGGTCCTTGTATAGATAGACTTGTGGGAGCTTACAAAACTCCGTTATGCCACTCGGTTTGGATTTTATGTCCCAGACCAAATTGGCCACATGTCCTTGAATGAATTGAAGAGGTGAGTTGCAACTTGTGTTAAAACTCAAACCAAAACTCAGAGCATCGAGTTTCAACTAGGGGGGGCCCTCCGCCGTTATTTTTTCCACTTAAAAACCATATCTTGGAGTATCTCTGTCACTAGGGTTTTGGTCAAAGAGGCATAGCACAATTTTTGAAGAGGACGTCAATTTTCAAGAACATTGTGTCGGGAATTTATGGGTAGTGTAGTCACATGGTACTTGGCCAAATATACTTGTGGGAACTTATGAAACTCTGTTTTTCCACTCATTTTGGATTTTATGCCCCCAAACCAAATTGGCCACATGTCTCTGAATGGCTTGAAGAGGCGAGTTGCAACTTGCGATAAAACTCAAACCAGGACTTGGATGTGAGAACCTATAGTTGAATTGGATCTAGAGCACCGGGTTTCAACTAGGCCCCCCCCTCCATTGTCATATTTTCCACCAGAAAACCTTATCTTGGAGTATCTCCGACACTAGGGTTTTGGTCAATGAGGCATAGTGCAATTTTTGAAGAGGAGGTCGATTTTCAAGAACATTGTGTCAGGAATTTTCGGGTAGTTTATTCAAGTGGTCCTTGGACAAATATACTTTTGGGAGATTACATAACTCTATTATGTTTCTCAATTTGAATTTTATGCCCCCAGAACAAATTGACAACATGTCCATGAATGGCTTGAAGAGTCGAGTTTCAACTCATGATAAAACTCAAACCGGAACTTGGATGGGAGAACCATCAGTTGCATTGGATCCAAAGCACTGGGTTTCAACTAAGGGGGCCCCTCTACTATTATTTTTTCCACTGAAAAAACATGTCTTGGAGTATCTCTGACACTATGGTTTTGCTCAGTGCTTATTACATATGTTTAGGAAAGGCATGTCAAGGAAAGGCAAGTGAAGGCAAGGCATGGAAAGTGATAAGTAAAGTGAAGTAAATGCATGGCATGGGAAGTGATAAGGGAAGGAAAGTGAAGGAAAGGCATGGAAATTTAAGGAAAGTCATGGCAAGGCAAGTGAAGGCAAGGTAAGGCAAGGAAAGGAAACCTCCTTCCTCCCCAATTCATACTCATCGTTTACATGGATTCACTTGCTTAGTAATGTCATTCCACCACACCTGGGGCATGTACCATATAAGGATGAATTTTGATAAAATGTAAAACCCGTTGGACTTGTACACAAGATGTTGTGAATAAAGTCTCTAGATGACAATGGTGGCAATATAATTGGGCATTCCTGCAAAAGTGTGTTGTGAAAAAAAATAAAAATATATAGATATGTGTCATAATAATAACCATACTGAATGTGATATATAAAACAACACGTGTTACTAATTGTGTTTATTCGAATATACCAAGGCTTGCATTTATGGAAACATCTTTGGCCCAAGTTAAGTGCACTATGTACTGTTCTGAATCTCTCATACAATTATGTTTGTGTAATGTCAAGATAGTGTTTAATATGGGGTTCACGGTCCCTATATGCCCTTCTTAATTTTAGTACATATTTTTGGTTGGAAGAGGGCCTTGTGTTATCATGCTAGAAATCATGAACTAGTCCCTTAATCGATCCAATTAACTTCAATTTAGAACAAGGTAGCCTTCTAGTGAAGGCCCACAAATATGTTGGGTCACTTGTGTCGAGGATATCTCGTCTATCAAAATACTTTCTAAGGGTTTTGACATTGCATTTCAAGAGGTGAGAGGGTTTTTTTAGCAAACGATGCTTTCTTGTAATCTTGCTAACAATTGACTGGGACAAAACACGTCGAGCTGCATTGCAGTATTTAGAACGAGACTTTTTACCAATTCTTTGAAAAGCATCTACAATATTTCATACTATACGATGACTTGTTTCTACACTTTTGACTGTTTTGATGCCTAAAATTATTCTAATATCAGTCAAACTTCTAGATTGTGACAAAGATAAAAATAATTGACATTTAGTAGCATCGAATTTTGGTTCAAAATATTCTTGAATGATTTTATAATAGTGATACCGAATAGTACAGTTCGATAACTTACCTTCAAGTGATGCTAGACCACTTTCATCAACATGAATGCGTTTAGGAGTTCTTCACCACACAATGTTCAATCTAGGTAGGGATGATGAACCCCTATTATGGGGGAGTCTTCACCTCCCTGTTGTGGAGTTAACAATGTTGCAGTTCTTTCCCCTTCAATCATGGATCAACTATGGGAGGAGAGTGTGATGCAGGAGCATCATATAAAGCCAAAGACATGCGCCTAACCAAAGGAGACAACTGGAAAATATCCAGCGCACATTTTGAAGTGTTTTGAAGATTAATGAATGGACAATAATGTAATAGCTAGGGAAGAATACTTACTTTTGTGTTTTGGATATTGTAAATAGATCTTGAGCGTTGCTCTCATCTATCGAATGTAGAGGCATTTATGCGTAATGAATGCAAGTAGGTAGATTTAATTTAATATATTAGATAGTTTTAGGAGCGTAGGAGGTAGGAGGGAAAATGGATGATAGACACCCTCAACCCTTGTATCATTAAAAACATAATTTAGAATTCATAAGATGTAGAGATGCAGAGAGGAATATAGAAGGACAGAGAATTTTATGCATTTTTAGTTGGTATTGTCCATGCACAGGAGCACT
This sequence comes from Picea engelmannii, assembly GCA_009831015.1. Taxonomy (NCBI): domain Eukaryota; kingdom Viridiplantae; phylum Streptophyta; class Pinopsida; order Pinales; family Pinaceae; genus Picea; species Picea engelmannii. The sequence goes on from ML788641.1 coordinate 345,433, forward strand.
GGATTAAATAGAAGAAAGTTTTGATTCCAACTGTTATCACTCCAGGGAACTACTTAGGGTTGTAAACTAAGTATGCCTGGTAACTTAACAGATGAATGGTTTTCAGTGGGTGGATCAATGGGATACTAAGATAGCACAATGAAGAGATTACTTATCAAAACAACTTAATGAACCAGTGCT
>ML788641.1:345712-364054 GCA_009831015.1 Picea engelmannii
AGGCCTTTTTACATAATGTTAGCTGTTGAAAGTAAACAGTCACATTTTCAAAATAGAAGACTTTATTTTCAATTATTTCCTAAGACACGCCAAAAACCAAAATTTTTCTGAACTGAAAAAACTCAAAAATGACTTGAAGCTACTACCGAAAGCTATGATATCCACCCAAAACTCGGCCGAAAGGACGGTTTCGTTTTGGGAGTTAACACCAACCTATGTGTTTGTTATGGTTTTCGGAACCAACTGTTAAACGGTATGTTGCAGTCATGTTTTCATTCTCTGTGTGCATTCTATTTCAATGCCAATGTGTGTGTGTATGCTCTAGAATTCTATGTTGAATGTTTGAATTTTGGATAAGGGGTGAATGAGTTTTAGTTGTTTCTCTTTCTGAGAACTCCTGCAAAGAGTGCAATGGAGGGTCCGCAAGGAGTGTGTTGACCAGGTTCTGTGTTTCATCTCAGGACCCTTAGAGGAGATTCAAATTTTGTCTTTACAGGCAAAGAGTGCTAGCAGAGCACAGAGCCATGCAAGGTGTGCGTAGGCTGGGTGGAGTCTTGGATTTTACAAATCCAAGAGAGAAATTGAGAGACTGTTGTTGCAAGGAGTGCACAGAGTCAAAGACCCTAAATAACCAGAGGTTATTTGAAGGTTTCCACAAGGAGTGCGTGTAGGGACCCTTTTGGAGGCCTTGAGGTTACAAGTGGAATCTCAGGAGGGTTAGAACCTCTCAATTGTTCCAAAGGGAGACAGAGGTTGAATTGGTTCATAGGATTTAATTTCTGGATGAAGGAAGCCAAGTCATTTGGATAGAAGTCCTTGAGAAGTTGAATCAGACGGTTGAATCGCTTTAGAAGGAAGTGTCGAGATCCCGTGAATCGTTGGATCTCTTAGAACAATGAAGAGATTAGGAATGAGTGTCTTTTAAACACCCATAAGCTCAGGAGGATTAGTGACCATCAGATCCAGATCAACAAGGACCATTGATCTCGTATGTGAATTCGCGTATTGGAATTCGGGGAATCGAGTGACTAGTGGTTTGGGTCAAGTGTTGTAGATTTTCAAGTGGAGAAATCCCAATACAACCAGAACCGTTGGATCAAGGGAGGCACACAGTCGTCGATCTCACCGAAGGTACAATTTCAGAGTCGGGGATCCATAGAGGAAGGGGAACGACTGTTGGTTGTCCGATTGAGTCGCGAAAGCCGGAAAATGCATGTGGACAGGTGGTAAGAACTCACCCCGTAAGCAAAGTAGAGCAGAAGTGACAGGTGGCGTGTGCTCATTTCTTTGAGTAGAGTCAACCTTCATTGACAGACTGTGTTTCGGGGATTCTCAAGGGGAGGGCACGAGAAGTTGGTGCTCCATCTCATGAAGTCGCGAGTTGTGAAAGGTTCTTGCATAAGGCTTGGTTGTGGTCCTATAGAAAAAGGGGTTGAAGAGAGGGTTTACACCTTAGCCCATTTGCATTTCACATTTCGGTTATTTCCAAGGGCCAGGGCATAATATTTGAAGCACCCCAACTCGCGAGACCCGCAATCCTTTGCGGGCTTAGGCAAGGAGTTTAATTAACCCTTGTCGAGGTTTAGAGAAGATCCTACGCGAATCTTAGACTGAGGGCAGGAGGTCTGCACCAGTTGTGGTATTAGAGCCTAGAAAAAGTTCTTTTCTTTCTGTAGCAGAGAGAAAAGAGGAATTTTATAGCCATGCCACTGAGAAGAAGAGAAAGGGAAATTCCTGATCCTGCAGTGGAAAGAGAAATGCGTGAATTACGTGCCAGGCTTGATGCTATGGAGACAACACAGAGGTGCACAATTAATGCTGGGGATATCAACGAAGATGAAAGTGAAAATGAAGATGAAAACAAAGAAGTTGCAGTTGAAGATGTTGCGGAAGAACGCTTATTCAAGGCCGTTGCTAGGATAGGTGCTAGGGAAAAAATGCACATTCCAATGTACAAAGGAAACTTGGATGTTGAAGAGATTCTAGATTGGATTAGAGCTCTAGACAAATACTTCGACTATGAGGATGTCGAGGAAGACAAGAAAGTCAAACATGCCATTACTAGACTTAAAGGGCATGAAACACTGTGGTGGGATGAATTGCAGGCTGATAGACATTGCAAGGGAAAGCAAAAAATCAAAAGATGGGATAGAATGGTTGCAAAAATGAAAGCCAAGTTTATACCTAGAGATTATCAAATAAATCCATTTCAAAGGATGCAAAATTTGAGACATAAGTTGATGTCAGTGAAAGAATACACTGAAGAGTTCTATAGGATAAACATCAGAGCAGGTCATCCGGAAAGCGATGATGAGAAAGTTTCCAGGTATATGAATGGTCTATGGTATGACATTAAGGACGAGATGAGCATGATGACCATTCAAATCATAGAAGATGCTTATCAGATGGCTCTGAAAGATGAAGAGAAGCTGAGCCGAAAGAAAGGTCAAAGAGGTTGAGGTAGAAGTCAAAGCAGAGGCAAGACGATTGCCCAGGATAGAGCTCAGACCTAAAGAAGAGGGGATGAAACCTCAAACTCAGCCTGAGAGAGGAGGAAGCTCACAGGGGAGGCAATATGCTGATAGGAATACTTTTCCTTGAGTCATAGGAAGAGGAAGAGGCAGAGGAGGTGAAGTGAAATGCTTTGTCTATGGAAAAACTAGACATAAATCCTATGAGTGTTCATATAGGAAGAAAGATGGTGGTGAAACTCACATTGTCGAGGCTCAAGGATGGAATGTTGAGGCAGAGGACGCTGAGGGAGAAAGATCTTTGATTATGAGGAAAGTTCTCTTGAAACTAGAAAGGGAGCCAGAGAACCCAACCCAAAGAAACAGTCTGTTTTAGACTGCTTGCAAAACCAAAGACAGGTTATGCAAGGTCATAGTAGACAACAGTAGCACAAACAATCTTGTATCTACGGAAATGGTAGAAAAACTGGAGCTGGAGACTGTTGCACATCCAAGCCCATACAAAGTTTTGTGGATACAAAAAGGACATAAAGTAAATGTCACTGAACAATGTTTAGTTGAATTTAAAATAGGGGGATATAAAGATGAGATATTATGTGATTTCATTCCCATGGATGTTTTTCATATATTGTTGGGTAGACCATGGCAATATGAAATAAATGTGGTGCATGATGGGAGAAAGAACATGTACACTCTGGAGAAAAGTGGTAGGACGCACATATTCCTGCCGATTAAGAATAAAGAGGTGAAAACAGAGATGAGCAACACTGTACTTCTCATGAGTGGGAATGAACTTCTTAAGGAAGTCAAGAAGAAGGAAGACACACAATTCATTGTGGTTAGGAAGCTCAGAATTGTTCTCAACAACAATAGGATAGATGATTTACTGGAAGAAATCTAGGAGTTGCTGGAAGAATTTGCTGATATAGTAGTGGACAAACTACCTTGTTTGTTGCCACCTATTAGGGGTATAAGCCATCATATCGATCTTATACCTGGAGCCAGATTGCTGAACAAAGCAACATACAGGTTGATGCCGCAGGAGAATGAAGAAGTTAAGAGATAGGTCAAAGACTTAATGGACAAAGGATTGATTTGGGAGAGCTTGAGTCCATGCGTTGTTTCAACAGTGCTCAACCCAAGAAAGGACTGTCACTGAACAATGTGTATAGACTCAAGGGAAATCAAAAACATTAACATCATGTATAGGTTCCCATTGCCAAGGATGTACGACTTGATGGATTGCTTGAGTGGAGCAAAGTTTTTTTCAAAGATTGATTTGAAAAGAAGATATCATCAGATTAGAATGAGAGAAGGTGATGAATGGAAGACAACATTCAAGACAAATGAAGGGATGTATGAATGGTTTGTCATGCCATTTGTCTTAACAAATGCACCCAATAGTTTCATGAGGTTGATGAATGAAGTCTTGAAGGATTTCATTTGGAAATTCGTCATTGTATATCTTGACGATATATTAATTTTCAGGAAAACTAAAGAAGAACATTTAAAGCATTTAGCTGGAGTGATGAGGAGGTTACAACAAGAGAAATTGCTGATCAATATGAAGAAATCGTCATTTATGAGGACATAACTCATTTATTTGGGTTTTGTTATCTCTGCAAATGAATTAAAGATGGATCCATAAAAGATAAATGTGATTAAGGATTGGCCATCGACGAAGAGCGTGTTTGAAGTTCGAAGATTCCATGGTTTGGTTAGCTTCTACATGAAATTCATCCAAAAATTCAGTGGAATTAGCACACCGATGATGGATACGGTGAAGAAAGGGCATAAATCTTTTCACTGGACGAAGGAAGTGGAGAAGAGATTCAACCTGCTGAAGAAGAAGATCATTGAGCAACCAATTCTGGTTTTGCCAGATTTCAGGAAGACATTCCAGGTCAGGTGCGACGTGAGTGGACTTTCCATTGGAGCGGTCTTGAGCCAAGACAACATGTCGATCGCGTATTTCAGTGAAAACTTGAATGAAGCAAAGATCAAGTACTCCACGTATGACAAAGAATTCTATGCAATCATACAAGTGTTGACGAAATGGAGACACTATTTGGTTCCCAAGGAGTTTGTTTTATACAGTGATAATCATGCTTTGCAATTCATGACTTGACTGGAGAAGTCGAACCAAAAAAATGCTAAATGGGTTGAATACATGCAGAATTTTACTTTTGTGATTAAGCATATTTATGGAACTGCTAACAAAGTTGTTGACGCTTTGAGCAGGAAATGTTTGCTTATGCAGGAATTCAGAGTCAAGACTTTGGGTTTTGATAACCTCAAGGAAATGTACAAGGATGATCCATAATTCAAAGAGGCATATGAGGTGTCTGAGAATCCAATTCTCAGGGATAGAAGCCAATGGACTAAATACATGATACACGATGGATTATTGTTTAGGGGAAATCAACTATGTATTCCAAAATTCTCCATGAGGGAGAATTTGCCGAAGGAAAAGCACAACGGAGGATTGGCCAGGCACTTCGGTCATGAAAAAACATTCTCAAAGTTGAATGGATCATATTTCTGGCCAGGGATGAGGATAGATGTGAAGAAATTTGTGGACAGGTGCAGAATTTGCCAGCACATGAAAGGAAAAAGGCAGAACACAGGGTTATACCAACCATTACCCATACCAGAAAGGCCGTGGGATGTCGTGAGCATGGATTTCATATTGGGACTTCCAAGGACACAAAGGGGATATGTTTCGATATTTGTAGTGGTAGATAGATTTTCAAAGATGGCACATTTCATACCATGCCAAAAAACCAATGACACAACTCATATTGCAAACCTGTTTTTCAAAGAAGTCGTCATACTTCATGGCATGCCAAGGAGTATCAGTTCTGATTGAGATACCAAGTTTGTAGGAAATTTTTGGAGGACCTTATGGAATAAGTTGGGGACAAATTTGTCTTTTATCTCAGCATATCATCCTTAGATGGATGGATAGACAGAGGTCGTGAACATGAGCTTGGGAGATTTGTTAAGGAGCTTAGTGACTGAACACCACAGTGAATGGGATCACATTTTTCCACAGACGGAATTTGCTTACAATGATTCACTCAAGAGAAGCACAGGACATAGTCCATTCTAGATTGTATATGGAATGCAACCAAGGGGAGTTTCTGAATTGAAATATTCAAAACAAGATGAATTCAGGAGTGCTAGTGCAGAGGACTTTGCAGAAGGAATGAAGGAGCTTCACAACAGAATTAAGGAGAGATTGTAGAGTTCAAGTCAAGAGTACAAGCGTAGAGCATATCAACACAAGCGAGAACTTCAATTCAAAGTTGGTGATTTGATTCTTGCACATTTGAGGAAGGAGAGGTTCCCAAGGGGAACATACAACAAGTTGAAGATGAAAAAGATTGGACCGTGCAAGGTCATAAGGAAATTTGGGACAAATGCATATGAGATTGAATTACTCGATGGGGTTGGAATCTCACCGATATTCAAAATCACAGATTTGTACCCTTACAGAGCTGAAGAAGAAGAAGTAGAAGATAAACAAGAAAAGATTCAATGGAAAAAACAAATGCCTGTAGCTGAAAAGCCACAGATGGAAAGCATAATTGACAAGAGGATTAGCAAAAAGACCAAGAGAAAAGAGTATTTTGAATACTTGGTCAAATGGAAAGGACATCCAGTTGAAGATGCCAGTTGGGAGGATGAAACAACAATTCAAAAGCATCGATGAACAATGAAGGAACTCATGAACAAGAGTTCATGAAAAATTTCAAGTGAGGGAGTATGATGCAGGAACATCGTATAAAGCCAAAGACACGCGCCTAACCAAAGGAGACAACTGGAAAAACACCAATGCACAATTTGAAGTGTTTTGAAGATTAATGAATGGACATTAATGTAATAGCTAGGGAATCATACTTACTTTTTTGTTTTGGAGATTGTAAATAGTTCTTGAGCGTTGCTCTCATCTGTCGAATGTAGAGGCATTTATGCATAATGAATGCAAGTAGGTAGATTTAATTTAATAGATTAGACAATTTTAGGAGCATAGGAGGTAGGAGGGAAAACAGATGATAGACACCCTCAACCCTTGTATCATTAAAAACATAATTCAAAATTCATAAGATGTAGAGCTGCAGAGAGGAATATAGGAGGACAAACAATTTTATGCATTTTTAGTTGCTATTGGCCATGTACAGGAGCACTGGATTTAATAGAAGAAAGTTTTGATTCCAATATATGTGTTTGTTATGGTTGTTGGAACCACCTATTAAATGGTATGTTGTAGGCTTGTTTGCATTCTCTGTGTGCATTCTATTTCAATGCCAATGTGTGTGTGTATGCTCTAGAATTCTATGTTGAATGTTTGAAATCTGGATAAGGGGTGAATGAGTTTCAGTTGTTTCTTTTTCTGAAAACTCCTGCAAAGAGTGAAGTGGAGGGTTCGCAAGGAGTGCAGAGACCAAGTTCTGTGTTTCATCTCAGGACCCTCAGAGGATATTCAAATTGTGTCTTTACAGGCAAAGAGTGCTAGCAGAGCACAAAGCCGTGCAAGGTGTGTGCAGGCTAGGTGGAGTCTTGGATTTTACAAATCCAAGAGATAAATTGAGAGACTGCCATTGTAAGGAGTACACGAAGTCAAAGACCCTAAATAACCAGAGGTTATTTGAAGGTTTTCGCAAGGAGTGCATGAAGGGACCCTTTTGGAGGCCTTGAGGTTGCAAGTGGAATCTCAGGAGGGTTAGAACCTCTCAATTGTTCCAAAGGGAGATGAAGGTTGAATTGGTTCACAGGAGTTAATTTCTGGAGGAAGGATGCCAAGTCATTTGGCTAGAAGTCCTTGAGAAGTTGAATCAAACGGTTGAATCTCTTCAGGAGGAAGTGTCGAGATCCCATGAATCGTTGGATCTCTTATAAAATCGAAGAGATTAGGACTGAGTGTCTTTTCAACACACATAAGCTCAGGAGGATTAGTGACCATCAGATCCAGATCAACAAGGACCATTGATCTCATATGTGAATTCGTGTATCGAAATTCAGGGAATTGAGTGACCAGTGGTTTGGGTCAAGTGTTGTAGATTTTCGAGTGGCGAAATCCTGATACAGCCAGGACCATTGGATCAAGTGAGGCACATAGCCGTTGATCTCACCAAAGTTACAATTTTGGAGTCGGGGATCCATAGAGGAAGAGGAACAGTTGTTGGTTTCCCACTTGAGTTGAGAAAGCCGGAAAATCCATGTGGATAGGTGGAAAGAACTCACCCCATAAGCAGAGTAAATCGAAAGTGACAGGTGGCACGCACCCGTCACTTTGGGTAGAGTCAATCTTCGTTGACGGACCACGTTTCGAGGATTCACAAGGGGAGGGCACAAGAAATTGGTGCTCCAACTCGCGAAGTTACGAGTTGTGAAAGGTGCTTGCATAAGGCTTGGTTGTGGTCCTATATGAAAAGGGGATGAAGAGAGGGCTTACACCTTAGCCCATTTTCATTTTATGTTTCAACTATTTCCAAGGGCCAGGGCATAATATTCGAAGCACTCCAACTTGCGAGACTCGAAATCCTTTGCGGGCTTAGGTAAGGAGTTTAATTAACCCTTGTAAAGGTTTAGAGAAGATCCTGCATGGATCTTGGCCTAGGGGTAGGAGGTCTGCACCAGAGTGCACATTTGACTGTCCAACAAGATATTGCACCACATTATATTCTTCACCATAATGTTTTACACCAGTTTCTCCTCTAATTTCATCCATTATATAATCAACTCCAAGCAAATCCTCCATCATCTTTTCATCCACAAAAAGTTGTCTCGATGAGATATTGTTTGGATTTCTCTCTAATAAAATCTTGTCTTCTCCTTATTTCAAAGGACATAACCAAGAAGAAGCGTATTCGCTAGAGAAACTCTTAGAAGGAACTTTGATTCTAGTGATGGAGGAGAAACATACATAACTTTGTTTTTTCTCTTTCTTCTTCTACCTTTTCGATCGGTTTCTTTTTTATCAAGGAATTTCTTTCTCGAATATGGTGGTTCCACATATTTAAGGATAATAATTGGCTTCCAAACACCCACCACAATTTTGTATTTCTATTATGTAATAAGGCACAACCAATTGGAGAAAATTGTTTTTGTATTACAAAAGAAGACACATCTAATAATTCCAATTCCAATTGCACTTGGACAAATTTGTCTTCCATTTCCAAGAAGACACAAGAATATACAAAGAACAATTCCAATTTCCCTTGGACACATTTTTCATCCAATTCCGAGAAGAAACAAGAAGATACAAACAACAATTCCATCCGCATTTCCACAAATTTGTCTTCCAATTCCAAGAAGACACAAGAAGATACAAACACAATTCCAATTTCAATTGGAAAAATTTGTCTTCCAATTCTAAGAAGACACAATTACATAAAAAAAACAATTCCAATTGCACTTGACAAAGTTGTCTTCCAATTTTTCCTGCAATGGTCTGGAAATAACACAAAAGTATTTCCCTCTTAAAGGACAAAGTTCTGTTATGTTGGTTTGAGGACTTGTTCAAGGCTCTTGATCAACTTCATAATCTTCAACGATATTATTGAGCTAGATATGATATGTTTGGGGCTTGAGTTGTTGTTTCCCTCCCTTGACCATTGTTAAGGGATTGGGGCTTGTTTCCCTACCAAAACCACGGTTAAGGCCTCGAGACCCATATGTAGTATGCAAAACATATAAATGGCACTCATGTCCAAATCTTAGGCCAAATACATTGAAGTGAGAGCTCATTTCATGGTTTGTAGGTGTTGTTCATGGAACATGAGCTTGAGAAGGTTCAATTATGGATTATGTCCTTTACTCCCCCCTTAACCATTTTTAGGTGTTAAGACGCATTTCTAGGGAACAAAACCTACTCATGGAGCCTGTATCCTACTTGGAGGCCTTCAAGGAAGCCTTACAAATGAGTGATGTGTTGGTTAAGGAATATCTACCCATCCTTACTGCAAAAAACCTCCTAATGGTTTCCTTATCCAACTCTGATGCTAAGGACCTGTTGAGCACTCAACACACCCTAAAAATCCTATGCCAATTTTTACTTTTTGGGTACCACTTGATCTTTTGCATTGTCTAATTTGACTTCATTGTGAAAAATGTTTCCTTTTCTTACCAACTTGACTCTCATTAAGTATTTAAAAGTTTTCTTGAATTTATGAAAAATCATGACTTAAAAGGCTTAACTTTTAAATAAAAAATCAACAGCCAAAACGTTTCACCCGACATGCTCCAAAATTCAGCATCAGAAGGAATTAAGAAGTTTAAAAGAATCCTTCAGAAAACCTCAATCATTGAGCCTCGATCTTCATTGGCTATCAACGAAAGGAATTTTTCGTTCAAAACGAGTATCACATAAGGATATCGTCGATAGTCGAGACCCGACATGCTTGTCGGAATCGGAGAAGTCTGAATCACGATGAACATTGTGACCACACCGAGGAGTTTTCCCCGATCGTCGATCCCCAACACCTTTTCGTCATCGACGATCCCATTTTTAGTGTAGGAACGCACCACTGGAGGAAAGTCCCGAATCCGACTAATACTCATGAGTTGAGTCACTGGTTTCCATTACCATGTGTCCTAAGCCAATTTTTCCACTTCAGCACCATACGATGAAATCGATCGGCGTCGAAGGTTTTTTACAAAAGAACATCATCGAAAACACCCATAACACATTGCCGACTCTCGATCCACCCACTAGGAAAGCGACACGATGGGAAATTTTAGTGCTAGATACGTTGTGATCTGGAGCATTTAAGGGAATGAATAATTCCAAATATCACATTAGTTTCTATTTCGTGCACAAATAAAAAGGACCGTTTGAATTTACTGATATAACAAATCACCCTCTGTGCCTCTGCCGTCAACCCATGATGAATTAAATTGTAGAGATTCAGCGGTATATTTGTTTGAATTTCACTCATCACCCGAATTAATTGGTTGATATGACTAGTAATTTCTTCCCCATTAAATCCTCTCGATCCATTGTAAACAAGATCATTCTGCGTGCAAAGGAGTTTTAAAGAATCCAGAGGATCGAGACCAACAATTTAAAATCTTACGAGCCCCCCGTGAGTATCAAACTACAAATTTTAGCAAGCATTACACGTGTGTACCAGTTTGGATTTTCTATGTTTTCACTTCATATATAGAATATCGCTCTGTGCATAGGCCCTAAAGGATTTTATTTCAATTTTCAGGAACAATGCCTCTAAGAAATCCAAACACTAGGCAATATTTGAGAGCGCCTAAGCTAAAGGAACTAGAGGTGGGAGAAGGATCGTCCCCAGGGCCAACAAAACAATTCGAATTTTCTCCAAGGTTGAAACTAGTCATCAGAATGTCCACCAAGAATATTTTCACTCAACCTACGATCTTTGGAGACACAGAGGAAAACACAGGGGGAAAGGCAGTACACCCTCACTGGGGAGAAATCTTCAAGAAGATCAATAAGGAATAATTTCTGGAATACATCCTGCACAACGACCCCGATATGAGGAAACTCAATGACGAAGTCTTTCTGAACATTCGAAGATCATACTTTCACGTGGTGGCAAGTAGAACTCCGGTGCTCCCCTGTATAGAACTCCTAAAGTGGCTCATGGACATGCAAAAGTGTTTTCTTAATGACGTCAATGGCGAGTGTGTTAGGTTTTTCCTTCTAGTGGAGGTGCATAATTATTACAAGCTCAGAGACCCAGAAGAGAGACTGAACACCGATTTTGTCATCAACTTTTATGAGAACCACGACACCGGCCAGGTGATGGATTCATGGTGGAGAGAAGATAAAAAGTACACCAATTGGACCTCCGACTGGTACCAGACGACTAACTTAAGGGAGCCGTATATCTATCTAATTAACCTCATCTGCTGGTTATATGGGGAGAAAGATTTTTCCAGGTTCTCAGAGGCTTGGATGCCTCTAGCTTACACTATGGCCATTTCTAGGAGAGGTTTTAACTAGGGTGCCATCATTTCAAAACAATTGAGCATTTTCATTCAAAAGGCTCAGATACTGAAGGAAGGAGAGACTCCATCCTTCTACATTGATTCATATTTTTTGGATGTCATGTGTGCCAGAAATGTCTTTGCTGACATGAATTTGAGTTGGCATGCATCAGGACTCCCAGTCCATGTATATTTCAATGTCTTATGGGAGAATAGGTACAAAAACTCCTACTCCCTCATTTGCGATGAATTCATTGCTCGCATCCATTTTATCCTTTTCAAGAAAGAGTGTTCAAGGATATCGGCTACAGTGAAATAGGTGATAGAAAAAGTAGGCCACTAGTATTTAGACGAACGTGATACCTACATCAGGGTATTCAGGGCCATTGGAGCATCTCATCTCCTACCATCACACGTTCCTGACCGACTTCTTGTGGGGGAAATATGCTACCAAACCATCCTGCAAGGTTACAACGCTACCCTGGTGAAATATAAGAAGCGAGCATTTATACCCTATTGATTCCATATAGGTTTCTACCTAGTAAAAGACACTGCTAAAGCCAAGCAGGAAGGACTGAGCCAATTGGAGTTCCTATTCCAGACTGGTCATTTTCGAAAACATGACCCAAGGGGTTTAGTTTTTAAGCACGCATCACAAGTGTCATCTTGCTGGCCATACACCCATGAAAAATTCGAAAACGAGGTCTTCACCAAAAATTCCCAAGACTGGGATGAAGTGGTGGAAAGGATGGCTGACCCCAGAATGACCAAGTTTAGAGCCATGGGCCTGGATGAACAAGAAACAATCATATAAAAGTTGGCTCAAGGAGCCCTCAGGGCCAGAGAAGAAATAGTAGTGACCGAAGTAGCAGAAGCCCCCCAGGTAGCAGCTGAAGCAGCAGAGATCCCTCGGGGAACCCCGGTGAAAGATAGAAGTTCCCTCGAAGCTCAAGGCGCATGGGAGAGGGTGTTACTCATGATAGAAAATGTGCAGTGTATAATGGATCAACTACAAAATGACCTAGACATCATAAATATTCCAAGGCTCCCTGCCAAAAACCCGGATGTAAGCCAGATAGGACCAAGCGGCCTTGAATTCATAGATCTTGATGAAATTACTGGGTTAGACAACCCTGAATTCACAACGCCACCGACCAGATCGACGACAAGTGTTTTGAATCAACCAGAGACCGTCAAAGAATCATAAAGGACCAATGCATCAAACCCCTTAAGTGATATGATAAAGATATATGATGATGATGAGATCCCAGGGGTATCTCTTGGGACCCCTGTACATGTCGAAGAAGAAAAGGGACCTGAGAAGACATATTCTCCTATTCCTGATGCCCAAATTTAGGAGGTCCCACAGAAATAAAAGGAAGCCGAGAGTGTCCTAGACACTAAACTACTCGATGCACCAGGGACCCAAGCAGACAGTCCGAAGGGTGAGCCAAAGGAAGGAGCCCCACCGTAGGAAATCAACCTCTCAGTGGCCGATGAGAAAGTAAGTATTGAGTCTATCCGTAACACTTCTATTTCAATCGGTACTCAAACCTCCGATGAGCAACAGAAAGAAGCTGGGCCTTTGGAGCACAACGAGGAAGTTCAATAACCCAATCTTGAACAAGTATACACCATCGAAAGTCTGGGGAATACACTCACATGGGGGGATCAACAGATTCCTAAACCCATGGATGAAGTAGTTGACATACATTCCATAGCTTATGATAGGAAAAGGAAATCTATCATCTAGAGGACCACCAAGAAGAGGAGGATCACTTTAGATCGCTCCATCCTCATCATTACAGAGGAACATCTGATCAAAATAGAACATGCTAGGACATATGAAACATCGACACAAGGATGGAAATCACAGATGCCACCCTGGACAGAGCTAAAGGAGATGAAAAGGAGTTGGTTGTCGCCTTGAAGGAACTAGAACATTTGCACCACTTGGATAAGTACTATCAGGACACCACATAGGCTGCGATGTACCTCAAGAGAGAATTCAAGGAGGCCTATATCAAGTTCACAGATGAGCAACACCTATTCACTGCAAGGATAGCCGAGCTCCAGGAGGACACCCTCATGGAACTTGCGACATGCAAAGATATGGAGCGGTGGTATGAGAAAGCGTAGAAAGACGTGGAGAGAGTCAACTACATTAGTGTAGTCCAACAGGGCCAAGATAAAGAAGAAAACGACATTTGGGTGTTGAATGAAAGAAATATTGATCGCATAAATAAATCGGTCGATTATTGGGAAAAATGTCTCGGAAACCACACCAAGAAATTCAAGATAAATGGGCCAAGTACGAGAAACACTAGATGAAGATCAATCAGGTGATGAAAGATGTTGGACTCCCCAATTTTGTCACACCCGATGACTTTGTCGACCTGTGTGACATATTCAAATCACATATCAAGCAAGACTCAACATGGTTCAAAGAACTAGAAAAGGTGAGAGACATAGTGCCAGGTCAGGTGCGACAGTTTATGGAACACCTGATCAAATCTCGGGCTATGCTACAACAATTAAGTGCCAGTCTAGTCAAGTATCGGGAACATGTGGTAGAGATAAGAGAGATTTATGCGACCCCGATGGAACAAAATAGAGTCCCATACGCCAACACCTGCGAGTAGTTGTTCATCAAGTGAGCAGAGTACGAGAAGGGTCATCCTCTTAAGTGATATATTGAGATGACTCTTAGACAAAATTATAGGAGAGAATTCCACGTTGTGAATTTTTTTTTACTTATCTGCACTTTAGCTGTTATTTTCAGTTAATTTTATGTTATAAATAAGGGCATCAACCGATTAGTTAAGGGTCGATGGTTGTTGCAAGAAAATCTCATTTTTGGTTTTGTTAAGAATTATTTTGGAGTTGCCTTTAATTGAGAAGTCCTTCTGGACCAGAGATAAGTTTAAGTTTTCATCAAATACGTGTATGATTGGATGTGGAGAAGAACTATTTCCAATCTCGTCTCATGAATGGATGCAGTAACAAGTAAGAGCTATTAAATCTGTTGATAAGTTATATGATGCAATGTTTTACAGTTCTTTCTTTAATGATGAAAATGAATCATTGTATTATTATGTAATGGATGATTAGAGTTGAGTGAATTATTTTACTTGCCGTCCTTTATCACATGCTTGTTTTCTTTTGATAAGTTGTATCTCAGTCAGTAATTGGAATATTCACATGGTTAACATATTAGTACTAGGCATGTGGTTGACGATCATTGCCTGCACACTCGAGTAAAGAGTTATCCCTAGCTCAGCCTCTTCTCCAATAGTCTAGTTTGTTCCCATGTTGTTACTTAGTTGGCTTATACTGATGTCATATTATATCAATCTTGCCTAAGAGAGAATCACAAAAAGAGAATGTATGAACTGAAGGAGAGAACCTTCACAAGAAAACGTAAATCCCATCGATTATTTCTTCCAGATCGCAAGATCTGGAGAACTGTTCCACCATTAAACACTGTAGAGTCTAATTGGGCCTCGGTGGCGGGTTTGGTTTATGCTATTGAGTTAAAGGGATTTAGGACCCATCAAAAGGACCCCCTAGAGAGGGATTGTGTTGTGGTTTCTAGGTGTTTTTCATGATGATTGACCCTAATAAGTGACATTTAGGGTCCTCATATCCCACTCAAGTGATACAAAACCCTAACCATGATGTACCCAATAACTATGCCATGTGTGGAAATGAGACATTTTCTTTTTAGGGCCTTTTTTGTGGTTTAATCATGGCATCCATATCCCTCTAGTAGGCCAAAGATACCCTATGAAGGTCTTGTGTCATGGTTCAAGAATGATTTCAATGACATAACTTGAGAATCTTCATGGTTTTTCTTTTTGGTGCTTGACTCGAGACTCTTCATTTAGGACATAAGGCCATTATTTCTCTCCCTTGACATTGGTTAGACCTTAATATTAATTATTGGTTCATAAATAACCTAGTCATGGATCCCATATCCCATTTGGACATTAATTATACCCCTTCATTGATATGTGACCCAATCCTTCTCTCATATCCTCCTTCTTATCTCTTCTTGGAATGGTTTGGGTGCTAAATATATAGCAATGGTAGCTAAATCTAGACCCTTTCCCTTCACTCCTTTCATTTTTTCATTAGGATATTTGGAAACATTATTGATCATGTCAGGCCACTCACCCATAATATAGTTGTTTAAGTCACTAGGCCCATCCTTGTTAATCTCACCGACTTGTTGAAAAACTTCTTTGGATACAATGCAAGTATTTTGATCATGTGGTAGGCCTCAAGGATTTCACCATGGAAAACTTTCATGGTCAACCACATTGTTAGCACCCAATAGAGTTGGAACTCCTTGATTGTATTAAGGTTTCCTAGACATATCCCAACCATTATTTCCTCTTAGTTGAATTTGTCTTGTTGATTTCTCCTTTCTAATTACACAATCTTGTTTTGCATGGCTTGATTTTTTTGTTGAAGTGTTTATGTTTGTTTAGCAAAATTAGCCTCCATCATATTCATAACATCTGAAAGAAAGGTCATCATTTCATATTTCGAACTATTTGTATTGACTACACTTTTCTTGGGCTCCCTTCCCTACTTAAGGAAATTTGTTAACCTTTGTTTTGTAGGAACATAGATTTCTTGGGTACTAAGATCACCATGTTTACACCTCTTATGTCTTGGCAAGGTTAAGAATTTCTAGAGAATATCAAAATTTGAAATCCTTATGTGACATTCCTCTTATGAAACAAGGATTTGTATAATTTTTTCTTTATTACATTGTTCTTTTCAGTGTTTGACGCGGACACATTTATTCACAATATGTGGGTTCATAATTAAAAAAACCCCTTTATGAATGAACGTGATAAGATATTGGTCAACAAGGTGAAGCCCCCATGATCCTTATGAGTATTTAAGATGTGTATGGTGGTCTCTATAATCATAAAAGTTTACTATGTTATAAATGATGACATTTGATTCAATGTTGTATAGGTGTACTAAGAGAACTATGACATTTGCATGGTATTTTTAAAATTTGGGTCATTTTGCTTCCATTTATCTGGATAATTAGATCATACTTTTTGTCATTAGTAGTGCACACATAGTAATCTATCAAGAAATTATTTGTTTGCTTAAAATATCTTGCTCCTTCCCATAGCTATTTTACATCGAAGATAAAATTATTGCATTTTATTTTTCTCTTGCATGGTTTAAAGAGTCGAGTCGAAATGCCATCAGTTTCATGACCACTCCTTTGAGTAACAATATCCTAAAATCAAGTGCTAATTAAAATTTACCTAGAAAATTTTCTAGGGCTCTTCAAACCCATCTTAGCTTAGGTGTAGAGCTTTGGAATAGGTTTGTGAGAATAAATTTCAAAAGATGCTAAACAAACATAAAGCTTTGAGTTAGGGAGTGAAATTTAGTTTCTATATCACTGACTTTGGGAAGCCCTTGTAACATAAGGGTCGATCCTGAGGTCACATTTGGGCTAACAGAGTAATCAACCCTACTTTGCTGGTATCAGTGTTGACTGTCGATTGTCCCCCCTCTTATTTGGTATAGCAGGTGGTACCATAGACGCCATAATATTTTATACTTCCTACCCAAGATGACAACAAAGGGAAGGTTGTGTTGTACCTGGGATCGACGTTGGATAGACTCACTCAGACTCCTTGGAGGGTTTCCCACTACCTGGTGAGGTGACTTGCACTAGGGAATTAGTTCATTAAGAAGGTTTTCAATGTAACTTTCTCACTCGTCAAAACTCATCCCCTTCATGCATTGATCCTGCGATGTTGGATTCCATCACCAACTAGGGCTTCTTTATGAGAAGGTTTGTTTGCATGATTGAATCCTAGATTAATTAGTGTGTGTTGTTTTTTCTCCTTAGTTGGCCTTAGGATTGAGTATGTGTCTAATGGCATTAGTTCCGGGGTAATTCCTCATTTGATCAATACAAAATATGGATACCATTAAAATAAAAGGGAATAAAGAGGTAACAAATATCTCATACCTAACTTATGTCTTATAATTAGGAAGAGGTTGTCAAAGTAAATAGAATGTTAAGGGAATGTTGGACACCTTAATCCAAGCATATAAATGTTCACCTCTCATCCTCTTTTCATATATGTTTTATTATAATATTTTAGAGGTTTTTTTTTAATGTTATTCTTTATTATTTATGTTCATTTTTTTTATTCATGACGTAGAATAAGTATTAGATAAAGTAGTCAAGGGATAGGTTGTTATGCTAGTTGAGTTGAGGTTTAATTATTATCTCTTGGTTCATATTCTTTTCATAGACTATGTATGGAGTGAGAAGAGTAATTGGTTGAATTCTTGTACCCATGAAGGATTTAGTATAGGATTGAGGATCACTTTTGTAAAGTCATTGGACGACTTGAGTAAGTAAATTCTACATACACATGATCTTACAAATAAGGCCATTCCACATACATTGAAACACATGTACATATTCAACATGCCTTTATTTGTGGTGTCCCCATCCCACACACTTCCAACCATGGGACAGGTAGTCATTCCCAGGCCATTAAAATTTTGGCCCTCAATAGATCATTTCACTATATCAAAGTAGGGATGGCCTTCCATATAGGCCTGGGATGGTTTAAACGTATGTCAATGAAGTATCAAATTCATTAAAATAATTAGATATAATCTAACACAAGAAAGAATATTTCTATATCTACAGCTTAAGATTGAGACATGTGCCCCTTACCAAACCCCTCCCCCCACCATGCTTATGGATAAATTCGTGAGTGCGGACACAGACCAATCTCCCCAGATCCACCTGGATCTGGAACAAAACGTGATAGAATACTACTCTTTCCCTAGATCTAGATATTGAATGAACTAAGAGAAATGGATGGTGGACATACCTTAT
>ML788642.1:14854-48734 GCA_009831015.1 Picea engelmannii
CGGTCGTTTTCGCCCGTCAACACATATTAACATGAATGAAGCCAAGAAATGGAGGTCAATACAGCTATGAGTTTTCTTGCCCTTCTCAGACTTAATTTTGACTGTGAATTACATGTACTAAAGCCTTGGCTTAGGATACTTCATTATATGGTGCCTAATATAGTATGTATTATGAGAAAACATGATAAAAAAGGGACGTAGCCAATTATATGTTTTGTCTAGTCTATTGTGTTCATCTATATTTTAATTCCACATTCTTTTGATTTTAATTTTCCATGATTTATTTACTAACATAATGTTTAACTCTCTCTATTTAATGTTGAAACTTCCTTCTATTTCGCCTCTTAACTTAATTGTAACCAAGATTCTCGTTGAAACCTGATCTCTCCTAATTCCACATTCTTTTGATTTTAATTCTCCATGATTTATTTACTAACATAATGTTTAACTCTCTCTATTTAATGTTGAAACTTCCTTCCATTTCGCCTCTTAACTTAATTGTAACCAAGATTCTCGTTGAAACCTGATCTCTCCTTTTCTAGAGCCTCTTGTTTTCTATATTTTATAAATTTTATTTATCATCTAATGTGATTATTTATTTTGAATTAAAGTAGACTAGTAGATCCAACAAAAAGAATGTTATGCCATATTGATCATCAATAGGCTTTTTACACCCTTTTTCTTTAACAACTTGGAGTTTTTGTGGACTTGCCTTTCTATCACAACGAGAACTGGACCTGCAAGAATTGACATCATTTTTAGTCTTTGTCTAAATTCAAGGTCTATACATCAGGTTCAATGTTCAAGTCATTCAACATGAGATTGAATAGTTTGGAAATGAAAGTTATCATAGTAAGAATTAAAAAATAATGTCATTAATATTATAACAAGTAAAACTAGTAGTAAAATTGTTTATATTTAAGTTTGAGAAATTCTTAATGTAATAGTTGTATATAATCTAAAGTGAAAATCAAACACTTGCAAACTGTAATAATGCATTATTTGTCTATATTTTGAAAGCAAGAAAGAGGTGATAATACCTATTCTATACCTTCAAAAGTTGAAATAGAATTGAAAAGATTTAGATGGTAGTAACTATTGAGAATGTCACAAGTGTAAATTGATGTCTTCAAAACCTTTTTAAAATAAATTGATGAAATAAAAAACTATTAAAGATAGCTAACATCACCTAATGGATTTTAACCTAAAAAAATAACAATATGATGGTTAAGGTTTTTATGGTGGGAGTTATGTTCAGAATTAATCGGAAGAATCACAATATTATCTATTGTTTGTCCAAGTTTGGGATCCATAGCAGGATGCATCTTCAGGACATAATAGCCCAAGGACATAATAGCCCAAGGAAAAATGCAAACGATGAACCCTAATTAATACTACTTGGTTGAGTGTAGGAAACCTAAAAAGTAGGCTCAGTGAAAACCCTAAGGTTTACTACAAAATTTTTACATTATATTGTTAAAAACAAAGTAATTTTAATTTTATAATCTAATTAGTATTAATATTATTTATCCACAAACAAATAGATAAGTAATATTGTTGTATTGAATTTGAAATTCACTATAAATTCAAATGTTTTTGAAAATAAAATATAAATTTTAGAAACTTTTTTTCCATAAAAAAATACATATCATTATCAACTACCAATAATAGTTGGCCAAATAGAAATCCAATATTGTTTATATATATTGTATTTGTTGGATGTATAAATTGATTCAACCTCCTCAAAAAAATTTAGAAAATCAAAATATGTAATTTTAACCAAAAAAAAATCTATATTTTTTTAATTTCTCCTCAAAAATCTCAAAACATTCAAAATATGTAATTTTAACCAAAAAAATCTATATTTTTTTAATTTCTAACTAGATTTTGGTCAATACCCCTCTATAAAAGTACCTTAAAAAACTTAAAAGCTACCAATTCCAATTATATGCATATCATATATGTGGTGTCAATGTTGTATTTTGTATCAGAGTTTTCAAACAAAATAATGAAATTATCTTATTCCTATAAAAAAAAAATTTAATAATTGAAATGCACTAACCAACTAAGCCAACACCTTATTAACCCAAAAAAACTAATAAACCATAAAATACAAAAAAGATAAAAATATTAACTTAAACTAATAAACCATAAAATACAAGAGAGAAGGAAGAGATGGACATAGAAACGGAGACATATTCACGTCAATGCAACTGCGAGTTTTCTTGCCCTTCTAGGACTTAGTTTTGACCATGTTTTATATGAGCAAAGTTCTTACGTTAAGTTGAATGCAAAGATAGCTAGCACAGCCACATAATTGTGGCTGATCAACACCGAAAGGTTGATAAGATGAAAAGAATCTTTAAAAGAATATATTAAATTTTATTATTGATTAACAAATAAATGGTTGAGCTTCATTTATCTGGTGTTAATATTTTAATTTCTGTTAATCACTTAAGTGGCAATTAGTTAGCTATCAAAGTAATTTTTAAATATGATTTGGTAAATCTAAAAAAGTAAACACATAAACATATGTCTTTATAATAGCTAGGAAGTTAATGATTGAAATCACAGCCATTTATTTTGTGTGACTACTAAAAATATTCCAGCCATGCGTAACAAGTAAAACTAGATTTTATTTTTAAGTGAGGATTTTCACAAATGGGTGGAATTAAGATTTGTAATTGTTAAATTTGTAATATATATATAATATTGAAATTTTCAAAATAACAAATTTTTATTATCAAAATGATAATTTTTTATTTTTTTTGGGTTAAATTTTGTAAATTTATCAATCAAATAAAACATTTTATTACATAAATAAATTGTTATGGAAAGTTAGTAAATGATGTGAATTGGTTTTATTTGTAAAAATGAAAATCAAATGTTTTGTCTTCATTTCTAATGTGTTAAGATAAATTTGAAAAAGACAGTTATAACTATTATAAGTAAACAAGTG
This sequence comes from Picea engelmannii, assembly GCA_009831015.1. Taxonomy (NCBI): domain Eukaryota; kingdom Viridiplantae; phylum Streptophyta; class Pinopsida; order Pinales; family Pinaceae; genus Picea; species Picea engelmannii. The sequence continues at coordinate 17,814 of ML788642.1, forward strand.
GTTAGATAAAAGAGTCAAATATATTTTAGGTAAACAACTGGTTTTTGGGTTAATGGTATTTGTGGCCTATGGTTTTTGTGTCTTATGGTTGGTACCATGGTATTATGCATGTAAATTATATGTATTGAAGTCTTTAGAAGGCTTATAATACTTCATTATATGGTGCTTAATATAGTGTGTGTATTATGAGAAAACATGGTAAAAAAGAGACTTATATGTTTTGTCTGGTCTATTATGCTCATTTATGACTTAAGTGTAACCAAGTTTAGCATTGAAACCCAACCTTTCCCTTTTTTTTTTATAAATTTTATTTATCATCTAATGTGATTATTTATTTTGAATTATAGTAGACAAGTAGATCCAACAAAAAGTGTTAGAGTTGGAATTGACATCACTTTTAGTCTTTGTCTAAATTCAAGGTCACTTAAGAAATACATCAAGCTCAATGTTCAAGTCATTCAACCTGAGACTATGAATAGTTTGGAGATGGGAGTTATCATAATAAGAGTTAAAAAATAATGTAATTAGTATTATAACAAGTAAAACTAGTAGTGAAATTGTTTATATCTAGGTTTGAGAAATTTTTAATGTAATAGTTGTATATAATCTAAAGTGAAAATGAAACACTTGCAAAATGTAATAATGCATTATTTGTCTATATCTTGAAAACAAGAAAGAGGCCATAACACCTACTCCATACTTTCAAAAGGTGAAATAGAATTGGAAGATCTAGATGGTAGTAACTTTTGAGAATGTCACAAGTGTAAATTGATGTCTTCAAAACATTTTTAAAATAAATTGATGAAGCAAGAAACTACTAAAGATAACTAATATCACTCCTAGATGGGGTGTCTACAGTCTCAACAGAAGGACAACCGGAGGGGAGGCCACCTGTCCAGGTCTCTTGCCACCTGGAGCCGACACATGCGTACCCTCCCTCTACCGTCACCTCATGAGTTTAAACTCCCAGTCGCTACTCCTCGACTTTCACTTGTTGCGTGCCTGCTGCTATCACTTGACGACTTGCTTCGTGGGAATTTTAATGGGGATGGTCTGGACGAAGTCACAGTCCCATAACCAACCCAACAATGGAGGTTTTAGGCTTGAGCCTTGGAGTGCCAAGGCTCATTCGAGCCCTTGGCCTCCGAAGTCTTGGCCTCTCCCGGGGTTCAAGCTTCTGCAGTCCTCCTTGCCCTCGGCTTCCAACTTCTCTTCATGGTTTTTGCAGTGTCATTGTGTCTGATTGGTCTTGCACTCATCGAGCAACCACTTTCACTCCCCCTTTGCGTTCTATATCTGGCTTTTGAAGGATATTTCTATGCCTCGTCTCAGGGGAAAATAGAAGAGGGGAGTGGTCTAGTATGTGACCAGAGGAAGGGCAGTGCGAGGGTGTGGCTCTCCTCTAGAAATCGAGTTCACCTCCACCCTGATGCCCATTATTTCTCCCACTCCTGCTCAGCTGACTCGAAACAGTACCCCAGACCTCTCCCCGTTGTCGAATCCCTTTTCCCGTCGAGTCAAATGGTTCGACAACCTAGGGAATTCCCTCGACTTTTCTCCACCTCCTCCATCTCCACCTCACCGTCCTCCACCTCTGCCTTCCACCCCCCCTCACCACCCTCCTCCTTCGCCTCCCGTTGTCACCTCCACAACCCCCTTTCCTTCAGCTCCTTCCTCCGACTACCCCACCTCCTCCTCGCCCTCCACTCCCCTTAGCTTGCTCCCGATGCACATAAAGAGAAGCTCTCGAGGATTCCCTGGAAGACCTCAAGTGTGGAATAGGGGACATCAAGACCGCCATTAACGAGCTGTGGAACAAGGAAATAGAGCGATGGCACCATGTGGACCTCATGATGACTTTCCTACAGGACCTTAGGTAGGCTATCTCAGACAAAGATAAGCCCGACATAGACACCTTGTAGATGCATCAGGCTCTCGCGGGGCAAAGGCTCAACCCCGCCATTGGTTAATTTCTTCTGGTTCAGGTTTCCTTTTTCTATGCTTTTAGTTAATTTACTTCATAAGTTTTTGGCCATGCGAGGCCACCCAGTCTTGGGAATTTTGGTCTTCGCAAATTTTGGTCTTAGTTTATAATTCAGAAACTATGCCCTGCGTGGCACTATAGATCACCATCTTTCACTTCTTTACAAGTTTTGCATGAATACTTTGAATTTTTGGGCCATGTGGCAACATTGGTTTCCCATTGGTTTCCCTTCAGGGCAATGCTCCCATGTTCGAATATGCTAGGTAGACGGTTGTAATATTTATGCTTCACAGGATTTAATATAATTTTTAATTTACCAAAAAAAAAAAAAAAACTAATATCACCTAATAGATTTTACCCTAAAAAATAACAATAATAATATTATATATCCACAAACAAGTAGATAAATAATATTGTTATATTGAATTTGAAATTCACTATAAATTTAAAGGTTTTTGAAAATAAAATATAAATTTCAGAAACTTTTTTTTATAAAAAATACATATCATCATCAACTACTTGTAATTCATAGTATTCCAGTTAATCCACCTAGCTATAAATTATATAAATACAACATTTAATATAAATTCATTAAAAATTAGTTGGCAACAATAGTTGGCTAAATAGAAATTCAATATTGTTTTTATATATATATTGTATTTTTGGATGTATAAATTGATTCAACTTCCTCAAAAATCTCAAAACATTGAAAATATGTAATTTCAACCAAAAAATCTATATTTTTTTTAATTTTTAACTGGATTTTGGTCAATACTCCTCGAAAAAGGTATCTTAAAAAACTTAAAACATACCAATTCCAATTATATGGATATCATAGATGTGGTGTCAACCTTGTATTTTGTATCATAGTAAAATCTGTCAAACAAAATAACTAAATTGTCTTATTCTTATTAAAAATTTTAATTGAAATGCACTAACCAACTAAACCAACACCTTAACTCAATCAACCAATCTAAACCAACACCTTAACTCAATCAACCAATCTATCAAAATTAATAACAATAACAATATAAACCAAAAAAGTACAGGGAAGACGCACATATTAACGTGAATGAAATAGAGAAACGCAGAAACGGACATATTCACGTCAATGCAGCTGCGAGATTTCTTGCCCCTGTAGGACTTAATTTTGACCATGTTTTATATGAACAAAGTTCTTACTTTAAGTTGAATGCAAAGATAACAAGTAAAACTAGATTTTATTTTTATGTGAAGATTTTCAGAAATGGTTGGAATTACGATTTGTAATTGTTAAATTTGTAATATAAAATTAACTTAATATAATATATATAATGTTTTTATAATATTGAAATTTTCAAAATAACAAAATTTCATTATCAAAATGACAATTTTTTATAAATTTTTATAAATTTTATAAATTTATCAATTAAATAAATTTTTTTATTACATAAATAAATTATTTTGGAAAGTTAGTAAATGATGTGAATTGGTTTTATTTGTAAAAATGAAACTCAAATGTTTTGTCTTGACTTTTGATGTGTTAGGATAAACTTGAAAAAGAGAGTCATATCTATTATAAGTAAACTAGCACAGTTATATAATTGTGGTAGATCAACGCCGAAAGGCTGATAAGATAAAAAAAATTCTTAAAAGAATATATTAAATTTTATTAGTGATTAACAAATAAACGGTTGAGCTTCATTTATCTGGTGTTAATATTTTAATTTTTGTTAATCACTTACATGGCAATCAGTTAGCTATCAAAGTAATTTTTAAATATGATTAGGTAAATGTAAAAAAGTAAACACATAAACGGATGTCTTTATAATAGCTAGGAAGTTAATGATTGAAATCACAACCATTTATTTTGTGTGACTACTAAGAATATTCCAGCCATATTTAATCATGTCCATAGAAAACTTATTAAGCACTAAACCCCTATTAAATCTGCCTATTGTCAATAGGTGTACGCCTTTCGACGTAACAAGTGGTTAGATAAAAGAGTCAAATATATTTTAGGTAAACAACTGGTTTTTGGGCCAATGATATTTGTGACCCACTGTTTTTGTGTTTCATGGTTTTGGTACCCTGTAGTATTATGCCCGTGAATTACATGTACTGAAGGCTTTAGAAGGCTTAATATATTTCATTATATGATGCCTAATATAGTGTATGTATTATGAGAAAACATGATAAAAAAAGGGAAGTATATGTTTTGTGCTCATCTATATTTTATTTCCCTCTATTTAATGTTGAAACTTCCTTCCATTTTACCTTTTAATTCTTAGACTTAACTGTAACCAAGTTTTTCATTGAAACCTGACCTCTCCCTTTCTAGAGCCTATTGTTTCCTATATTTTATAATTTTTATTTATCATCTAATGTGATTATTTATTTTGAATTAAAGTAGACAAGTAGATCCAACAAAAAGTGTTAGGCTTGGAATTGACATCACTTTGACATCACTTTTAGTCTTTGTCTAAATTCAAGGTCACTTAGGATATACATCGAATGTTCAAGTCATTCAACATGAGACTATGAATAGTTTGGAGATGGGAGTTATCATAGTAAGAGTTAAAAAATAATGTAATTAGTATTATAACAAGTAAAACTAGCAGTGAAATTGTTTATATCTACGTTTTAGAAATTTTTAATGTAATAGTTGTATATAATATAAAGTGAGAATGAAACACTTGCAAATTGTAATAATGCATTATTTGTCTATATTTTAAAAGCAAGAAAGAAGTGATAATACCTACTCCATACCTTCAAAAGTTGAAGTAAAATTAAAAAGATCTAGGTGGAAGTAACTATTGAGAATGTCACAAGTGTAAACATGTCTTCAAAACCTTTTTAAGATAAATTGATAAAGAAAGGTTGTGCATATTAGTTGTATCCATAACAATCCAAAATATAATGGAACTAGAATATGCATCCTTTTGTAAATTTTAAAGTAAGAAACTATCAAAGATAGCTAATATCACCTAATCAATTTTAACTTAAACAATAATAATATATATCTACAAACAAATAGATAAATAATATTGTTATATTAAATTTGAATTTCTCTATAAATTCAATTTTTAAAACTAAAATATAAATTTTATAAACTTTTTTTTTCCATATAAAATACATATCATAATCAACTACTTGTAATTCATTGTATTATAACCCACCTAGCTATAAGTTATATAGCCTTATATGAAACATTCAATATAAATTCATTATAAATTATTTAGTTATATTAATGATTTATGTTTGAAACTTATAATTCATAGTATTCCAACTAACCCACCTAGCTGTAACCCACCTGACTATAAGTTATATAGCCTTATATGCAACATTCAATATAAATTCATTATAAATTATTTAGTTATATTAATGATTTATGTTTGAAACTTATAATTCATAGTATTCCAACTAACCCACTTAGCTATAAGTTAGGTAACCTTTTATACAACATTCAATATAAACTCATTATAAATTATTTAGTTATAATAATAATCTATGTTTGAAATATTATTTGTTGATTTCTTAGTTGATAAATTCCTTATCATTTCATAATTCTTTTGGAAACAATTTAAAAACTTAAAAAAAAGTTATAAAGAAAATAAAAATAACTTTAACAATAACTTTGGAAATCACTTTAAACGGTTATAAATTAATTTTTTTTGCAAGCCTATCAAAGAATCCAACACTACTTGTAAATTCGCATACCTCATAGACTTAAAATTTGTGATAGAAATGCAAATGGCAATTATATATATGTGTATTGTTGAAACACTGAGAACTATTTTCCAAAGATAAGCTACGGAGGTTTCTCTATCCCAAAGTTTATGCAACTAATTAGCAAAGGATATGATAGTTTCAATCAACTCCTATTATTTTGGTTTTTTTGTTGATACAAATCAACCCAAAATAGCCTTAGTAACAAAACGTCAAGTTTTAGTTTGCCTTTGACTATGTTGAACATCTCAGAAATATGAGGGTTAAAGAGCACACACATAGACATTTTGATGTTATGTTTGGACGCCACAAGCTCCTAAGCTTGATTTTTGAGGTCACATATTTTTCATAGTCATCTTTGGTGACAAGATAGATATCTTTTTCTTGGTCTAATGATCTAGAATCAACCAAATCTGTCTTTTTATCATCATGCATTATCCATTATCTTTTTATCAGATACAATATATTGACGAGGACTAAATAATTAGTTTTCATTTGTTCTCTCTCGATATGGTCGTATTTCAATTTGCTCTTAGTTGCCTTCATCTTGATTTTGTTGGGGTTTTACATCATGATGTTCCTATTGCTTTTGGATTTTCCACTGTTGAATGGAAGGTACATTATAGCCAAGTCAAGACACTCTCAACGAATACCGCTCTATGATTTTTGGGAAGGTTCATCAAGAATACTCTTTCAAAAATCAGGCAAACACATGAACATGAACCATATAGAAGGATGCACATTTATTTACATAAGTATCACCAATTGATTTACAAATTCGTGCTCGAGGAAGTGTTCTTAGAGGAAAAGTGCTACATGGAACCTTGATCTTCCGTTTTCATGTATGATGTGGAAACTTACCTCAATATCTAATATTTAACCTGTTCAAACCACACCATACATGATCCACAACCATGTTCAAGAAGGTAACAATTGAATAAGTGCCAATGAAAACAATTTAATGAACATTTTCAGCCGTGAAAGAGCACTATGAATCAAGAACAATGACCTCTAATCTCTAGGACATTGATCAACAAAATGATTTACAAATTCACTTCTTTGGAGCAAAACCGGTGATCATTATATCCATAGTCCTTTGCTTCCTAAAAGAGAACTTGCACTTGATAGAACAACGTTCAATCTAAGTTGACCCCACCTCTCTACTGGAATCTTGGCAACAAGAACTGGTAATACTCATGATCTGATTTCATGCATCCCAACATGTATGGTTCCTTATGTTTTCAAAGGCAGTATCTCTTTGATTTAATGTCCCATGCTATCCCAAATACACACATTATTTCTAGTTTATATTGTGAAATCTCTACGAACATGATCTTTTGTGGGGGAGCTACCTTACTCAAAATTACTTTTGGTCAAATTGTCTAACTGGTTAAATAATTTTTGGATAATAAAGAAATATATATATTTGGTCACTAGTTTTAATCAATGATATTTGTCTTTTCTGCTTGTGTTCAAATCCTTCTTGTAGATGTTTGTGCTTTCTTGAAGAGAAGGAAATGACTCGAGGAAGAGAAATGGATCAGAAAATTTGACACAATCATGAGACATGTTGTGTGGGAAGTTCACTCACAAATCTATTTTTGGATTATATTCTCAATTCCATGCACATGATCTTCTTAAACACTTTCATTTTTGAAAATCCTGAGTTGAAATCAAGCGCATACCTTCAATGGTTTGTTTATTTAAGTACAAGTATGGAATTGGAATGACATGCTTGATTTGAACTAGTGAAGAGATGAGCATGTCATGTTACAAAATAATTTTCAGAGTTGGGAGAGTTAGAGAGTGAGTAAATATCTTTGCACAACTAGAGCAAAGCACATGATGGGTAACAAATGGAAGCTCGTTCAAATCCTTGTTCCCTGGAGAACAAGGATGCAAAGATGAGCTCATTGTTTTCAGAAAATAATTATGAGAGATGCAACTCTTAGGCAACACTAGCACCGAATCCCATCTAAATGAAATAATAAGCGTACATTCTTTCACATGGATTAGTCTTTTCAAGAGGCCGCAAACTTCTTGTTGGATGTTATGCATAAACATTTTAAAGTTGTTGGAAAAACTTACATTCATGATCTCTTTCTCAGTTTACTTTCTTTGTCGACTACATATCTTTTATCATCATTTATCAAGGTTTCTTTTTTCAATTGCAACACTTTTTGGGCCAAGTTCATCTTCTAATTCTAAATACACCTCTTCTTTTTCTTTCCTCATCATATTTCACTTGGAGGGAACTCAGTCTCTAATTTTTTTTTCTTATAATTCCTAATTATATATAATGATATACAAACATCTCACCTTTTCTTGTCTTTTACATGCAACATCTTCACACTGGATATAGGATGGAATCACCTTGCATCTCTTTATTAGCTCATGATCTAAACAAGGGGTCTCTTTTCAAGCATTAATCAAAACTATTTTGGAATATTGTGACAACAATCAAACCATGAATTAATAGAGTGGTTAATATATGATCACTCTTGCATGTTAGTTGGTGAGAATATCCTATGTAATGGGGAAACCATCCACACACTAAGTAGCTTCTTGCGTGAAAGGTGAAGTGTCAAAGTATAAAGGTTCAAGATCAAAAGGGATAACTTTATCTAGCTAGGTGCAACAAATATACTAAATAAATCCCAATAGTTGGTTGCCATCCCCTATCAGGAAAAAACAAGGCCACCACTTTCCCCATCCACTTGGTTCTAAGAATACACCAAATAAACTAGGAAGGAATGGGAAAGAAAGTTTGACTAGACTATGGGACATGAAAATATATTTGTCGGGGCGATGGACGCTCACTAGTAGTAGAGAAAGGTCTGTGACATCGTCGTGACTTGAATGGGGCTATGGACACTCGCAAGTAGTGGATAAACACTTGAGAGATATACACATATACACACATGGTGAAAATATTTTTATATCCCAAACCTATATTTTCCCCATGACATAGATACTAGTATGAATCGTCAACGCAGTTTAAGGAAATAAATCTCACCATCATTCATCCTATGATTATATCAGACAAGCTCGACTACCCAACATGCAAGCATCACCAGTGAGCTCACCACAATGAAATATTTTAGGTAACTATTTCACATTAATTCCATAATTTATAATCTTTAAAGAAATTATATGACCCTCTACATTTTTCGCTCATAATTTAGATAAGACTAGAAGATATTTAGGCTTCACCCAGTGTGTCGCCATTTTTTGTGCACGCATAACAACCTCCCTAATTTATTCTCTTTCCTTTCCCCTAAGAGAATAAATTAGGCCCCCCGAGTAAACATTTCTACTAGAAAGACTCTTAGACTCTTTCATGCAAATGGAAAATCCCAAGTCTTTCTTCTCACTCTCTGTGCTTTACCACTTGTAGCGTTTCTTCAGATCACTATGACATGCCAATAGACAATATCAGTGAGTTCCCTCTTTATTTTCCTATACATAGTGTATCGATGAATATCCTTCTTCCTATGTTGATATATCCAACACTGGAAAACTTCCGCTAAACTTTTCCAAAACACAAATATTTATCACCAATGAAGTCCATGTGACCAATGCTGGTACACCAGATATTTTCACACGATTTTCCCTGAAATGTTAAAAATTACATTGGATTACTTCCTCCCATCCTCGCCAATACATCACGTATCATCAGGGATCCTCTCATTTTCACCAATTCATCACATATCAACAAATTTCCTTCATTTCTAATTGATACACCATGTATTAGCGAGGTTCATCTCTCTCCCTCTCTCTCCAACACACTCATTGTCGATGAATTCCATGCTTATGTCATCGATGTGTTATAAAAAAATACATTTACCACCCATCGAAATTGAGTGTATCGACGATGATCCTCTTTTCCTCACTGGCATACACCTTGTCGGCAAGATACTCCTTCATCTTGAGACCTCTCTTATTCTCCTTCATCTCAGATCCTTCTCGTTGCACCCACCAGTCAGGTTCCTATCATTTTCAATAATTAAACACTCCATGCATAACTGGATAACTAATGATTGATTGACTACCTTTCCTAATCTACTTCATGTTTTATTCATGATAGATTATGTGTGTGTCACCAACAAATTTCATTAAACAAATCATGTCGGCGTGAACGTTTTGCGCCTTCTTGATTTTATGAATAACCTTGATCATGAAAGTGTTTTCTATAGATAGATGGGTTAATTGCATCATCTACAGGGAATAATTTGGCTCTGAATTACATCTCAAAGAGGAATTGGTACTCTTGTCCCATACTAAGTGGAAAGTGCTCCAAACGTCAGTTGGCTATTTTTGGGAGATAATATTTCTTATCCATTGGCATATTACATTATTTATAATGTATTGATTAGGATCCTATATGACATATATTCCATAGGAACCGATGGAATTGAATTCGGGAAAAGAAGTAGCAAGGACGTGGTTCGAAATTTCATTAAAAATGTCTTTGCTCACAATTTTTGGTATTGGTCAAAGTGGAGTTTTCACTTCTAAAATAGACTATATGTGTTTTTTTACAGGATTACAGTTTCAATGCCAATGACATAATCTAAATATGAGGTCCAGAAGTGTTAGAATGATCACAAAGGATTTCCCATCAAGAAATCCTCACTAATCAAGACCTTCATTAAATATGAATCTAATAAAATTATTGAATGAATTTGTAAGCTCTCTCACTACGATATCCTCCTTGTGACCTCCATGTTTCAAAAAAATACACCTCAATCATACATGGTATGAAAAAGTTATGGACTTTTGAACTCAATCTCTTGTTGTTTCTTGACAGAAAAAAGACACTTCAACTTTTTTCAATTTGTCTTGCTTGAAAGGAAAGTTGTTTCTTAAATCTCCTATACACAAATGAGAGTTGTTGATTAAATCTCCAATACACAAAGATGAGTTGTTTATTAACTCCCCGATACACAAATGATAGTTTTTGATTAAATATTGGATACACAAAGGAGAGTTGTTGATTAACTCTCTGATACACAAATGAGAGTTGTTAATGAACTCTCTGATACACAAAGGAGAGTTATTTCTTAACTGTATGATACACAAAGGAGAGTTTTTTTATTAACTCTCTAATACACAAAGGAGATTTATTTTTTACCTCTATGTTACACAAAGGAGAGTTTTTTCTTATCTCTCTGATGCAGGGATATGACCATCCCAAAATGATTTTCCTATTTTGGTCATAACGTTTGAATCATATACTCATTTCACACGTTCCTTATACCATTGGAAAGATATTTATGAGATATACAACTTCATAGTTCTATGATTTGATAAATTCCCCACCAATTGTTCACATTTTCTAGGATTAATATTTGGCACATTGTCAACAACCCCAGTGAACAAAACACCTCAACCAAGAGAAGAGGAACCTAGAACCGAACTTAGGGAAGCGTACACGAACTATCAATTAGTTAATGTTTCAATTCTATAGGTTCAATTCCATGCTTTTTATAGTTTATTTCTAGTTTAATATGAGGTGAATCATCTATTTCATATTGAATGGTGTTAGGTACCATTGCTAAAGGAAGTTCATACTCAACAATCTGAATCGGTAGGGTGCGAGGGAAGAAAACCATGAAAGCACAATCACCACACATCAAGGAAATTGAATAGTATGAAACAATACTATCACATACATGATATATCACCAAATATGATAGAGAAACAAAAAAAACAACAATTGTTGCAACGACAAGGGAACAACGAAAGGGAATCAAGCTCGATTAGTCGAAGAAGGATTCTGAATCCCATGATGTTTGAATATGAAACGTGGAGGGAGAAGAGTTTTCCCAATGTCAATACCACTTTCCATGGTGGATTAAGTACAGTATGACCAGAACCTATGATGGCCCATAAGTACTAAACAACTAATTCAAAATGTAACCACATATTATACATTAAATCGTAAACATTTCTAGTTTCCTTGTCCTCTTATCATTACAAAAGAGATAAGGAATTTTTTTTGTAAATGAAAGGTCTTGGGGGAAAGCGGAAGGTCAAGAGTCGTGTTGAACTTCAACAAGGGATTTTATCCAAGTAAAATGGATTTTGGATCTTTGATCTTTCGTGTACTATGACTAAAAATTTTAATGACGACAACCCTGTTTGGTCATTCTATTTTATGAAAATCTTTGTTTCTCGTGTTGGATGTATTTTGGAATATTCCTTTATGTTTTGGCTCAACACTCAAGTTGTGTAAGGATATACTTCATATTGTAGACTACTCTTATGTATAACGACTACATTCTTATTTATGTTCTTCAAAGAATATTTATCTGAATTTGTGTGCATAGAACCATAAATGATTATTTAAATTCTAGAATATTTTGTGTTTGCAGTTATTTATTCATGTTTCCGTCTCTAATCTATGATAACTATTTCTCATGCCATTGATGAGAGTATGTCTAGTTCTATTTTTACTTTATTTTTACCTTGGTTTCATCCAAACATGTGTATCTTAAATTATCTACATTTCATTCTTTAGCTTATAAAATCTTCATCAGTGGGTCGGGACACAACCGGTAAACCTGGGCTACCAGGAAGGGGGCATGCCTTCCTTCACTAACTCAAGATGAGGATGAAATTTCTATAAAATATTTAATATATTTATCTTATTTTAGCTTTTTCTATTATAACGGTTAATAAAGAAAACCCTGGGATTTTCCTATTATAATACTTAGTAGTTCTCTTTCACTTCAACTTTTTCTATTGTACCCATGAGAAGGCTTGCCTATAAAATGTGCTCCTCTCTCACTCAATGAATAATAAATTGTCATTATTTGTTATTCATTGTGTATTGAGTTTATGGAGTCCGATTTTCATATATGCATGCAGATCAATTGGTATCAAATCCTAGATCCAAGCCAACTTTTTTTCAACCACATTTTTGGTTTCATTTTCATTTTTGCATCCCTCAACACCACTTCCTCCTAGATTTCGCAACAACACAATACTTTTTTTGCAACACCCACAATCTTGCTCCAGAAGTTCATCTTCACTAGTTCACAAGGATTCTCTTTCACTTTGGGGTAGAAAGGTGTCTCCACCCTCCACATCTACGTGGCATAACACTGAGAAGCCAAGTGCCTCCACCATCTCAGTTTCAACCACACTCACTGGGCATCCAGGTGTCTCCACCCTCCTAGTCTTTGCAAAATCAACAATCCTTTCTATTCCAGCATCATTATAGCCTCTGATCAACCATGGAAATATTCAGTCCATCCACAGTGCTCTCAAACTTAAATAGGGATGCAGAAAGAGAGGACACTTTCTGTTTAAACTGGGAGGAATTGGGCAACCAAAAAGGGGGGCTTCCTTCCTTTTCCAACTCAAGATGAGGATAAAAGTTCTATAAAATATTTAGTATATTTATCTTGTTTTATCTCTTTCTATTATAACGATTAATAAAGAAAATCCCGAGCTTTTCCTATTATAATACTTAGTAGTTTTCTTTCACTTCAAATTTTTCTATTTTACCCATGAGAAGGGCTGCCTGTAAAATGCACTCCTCTCTCACTCAATGAATAAGAAATGGTGATTATTTGTTCTTTATTGTGTATTGAGTTTATAGAGTCTGATTTTCATATATGCATGCAGATCAAAACCCCAAACTAGAAATGGATGTCGAGCTAGAATCCAAATGGGTTCTCTATTTCAAACAGTGAGAGGCCTGATTGGGACTTCTCATCGGGGACAACCTCTGCTCTTAACAAAGGACATTTTTTCCATGCAGACATACTAGTAAATCACCTTTTGAAACTTTGTTTGTATATTTTCCACCTTCACCCTTTGATTTTGTATATGGACAACAATGATGTGTGAGGGAGGACATCGTATGATATGCATTGAGAGTATAATTTTTTTTTAGAAGATTTGGTAGATCCATTTGCAAGTACAAGAGACACTGAAGAATTCATAGGAAAATTATAAGGCCATACATGATCAACACAAAATTGAGAAGTCATTCAAAGTGGGATATATATATTGGCTACAAGTAAACAAGGAAAGACTACATGTTCCTAGTAATACTATCAAGGCTCTGTGATATGGCCCCTTTGAGGTATTAGAGAAGGTGGTGTTAGCGATATTTCTTGTCTTGGGCCTAGGGTACCCCGGTCTGCAGGATGAACGGGAAACACCCAAGCGCAGCAGCGGAAGGATCTCTTTTCTGGTTACGAGTCAAGCGAGCAGGCAAGGTTTTGCTGTTAGCAGCCGAGATCCATCCACAAAGCAGATCAACGGTCATCGGGATTTCGGGGCTGCTAAGTTACCCGATATATAGCGTAAGAGAAAGCGCCTATATTTTAAAGCTAAGTCTAGGTCGTCCTATCAATTGACGCGTGGCGCAAGATCTAGTCACATCGGCATATCGGCATTCAGGAGTTCAAGGGGTAAAAGTCCCTCGTCATTTCACATCTCGAAGCTCTGAACCCCGAAATGATGATAAGCGATATTCAAAGCCAAGCTCACGGTCTTAGCGACAGGTCACATCAGGCGAGCTTGCAAATGGGGGCAACACCCTTTTTAATAACGTATTATCTGGGCCATTCATCTGAAGAACACGCAGCACACATTCGTGTCACGTCGGCATTTGAGATTTCAAGGGGCAAGCGCTTTTCGTCACTTCAATTCTCGAAACCCCGAACCCTGAAATGCCAATAGCGCCTAGAATCAGGCCCGTGGGTTTGGCACCTGGTCGTAAAAGAACAAGCCTAGAAGAGGGGTGCTAATGTTTATCATGTGGTCACTCGGGTCCCCGAAACGTCGAAAGCACTCCGGAAATTAGGTGTAGGGTCACGGCCCATGGTCATTTGAGAAAGTAGAAAGGGTTGTACAGAGGGAGGCCAAAGTCACCGAATTGAGTTTCAGAAGCAGGGCACTGTGTTCTCCAGATACCGATTCGACGTGATCTAAATCCCGGTACTTGCTGTGAATGAATGAAGAAGAGAGAGGGTGGTTGAAGCCTCGCCTCACCCATTAATTGCAAGGCATGGAGAGTCTGGCAAGCGGTCTTCTCAAGAGGGTCCTGTGTACCCATTTTTCTAGAGAAGCCATGCCCGAGTTCTCGACTAGCCGAAGGAAGTCTGCACATGCTAGCTCGACACTTAATGGATCAGCTACTCCCCTTGCTGGAGCCACACGCAGTTAAGATGGCGTATGTCATAGGTGCACGATCGTCCAGTATGCATGCACAGACTGTCAGAAGACATGCAAATGTAATGTTTTTAATGCAACGTCTTGTTTTTGCTGCTGTTGTTATTTTGAGTATATGTAGGCGTTTTCGCCATTTTTGTAGGCATCGATGGTAGAGCAGAGCTCCCTACTGTAAAGTTTTAACTGATAGTCTAGTTTGTTGGTTATGCATCTGTATATGAGATATCTTGTTTTATGACAGACAGTTTTTCTTACTCCATCTAATTTTCGTCTCATGCTAAGAGAGTTCGTGATTGACTGATTCGCGCGAATTATTGCAGTTATGTTATGATAAAATATTTATTGTTGCATTACTGCAATCTCTGGATTTTGCGTTTGAATGTAAGATGATATTGCATTTGGACGTCTTCTTCCTCAGCCTGTTAGAGACCCGATGTTAATAACAAACCTCTACTTTCCTCTTATATAAATCTTCCGCCTATTCACCCTTTACTACAGCTCACTGTCTGAAGTTTATATAAGACCTCACTCACCTATGCATGCCTGGCCTAGTTTTCGAGTTGGAATGATATTGTTTTGAGTCGGCTTCCATTCGGTCATCCCATCTATAAACCACCGTGACATAAAACTGATGGGCGTCGGGCTCTTCTCCTGCTAGCAATCCGGGAGTGACTTCCGTCGCCAACATTTCTGGCGCCGTTGCCGGGGACGAAGTTGAAGATTTTCCCTGGGCAAGACGACATTGAGCCTCTGATTTTGAAGGTGCATCAGACATCAGAGCCCTTAAATATTGCTACTGTGCACCTGACGACTCCAATGTGGCGACTCCATTGTTTCCACATCACTGTTTCAGCTGTGACTACTGTTAGCACACCTGAAAGCTGGCCCTTAGGAGCTTTCTCGAGAAGGTTTCAGCAGTTGCTTTCTCAGCCTGAGAAGCTTCCTGGGGTAACGACAATGTTAATATCTAGCCTTTGATGGTGAACAAGGACCAGACACATTCGAAGCTTCACATCTTTCACCCGGTGACTCCATGTTTCAAGGATTGATTGGCGACTCCACTGGTTCGATATGGAGAAAATCCTTGCTCGCAGGTTCGCTCCTTTTAATTTTTCTGCTATTTCTGGTTTTCCTAATGTTGTCCCCTCTCCGAACGAATGGGGCGATTATTTGCCCATATTTGGAAAATGTGAAGAGGACAACCCTGCTCAGCACCTCAGTGAGTTTCATGAACTCATGCATCAGTGGGAGATACATCATGAGGATGTATTACTGAAAATGTTCATGTTCTCATTAGCAGGGGATGCGCGTAGATGGTATCATTCTTTATCCCCTGCTAGTATTTCTTCACTCAGTGAATTCCATGCAGCCTTCACTGCCTATTGTCAGGAGCTTTATCCCTCTGAGTTGATTTTTCATAGCTGTTGTGAGGGATACTACAAAAAATGTATACAAGATAGAGCAGTCTCTTATGTAGGCTATGAGGATGATCCTAATGACCTGGATCAGAATGCAGTCATTTCTCCTCCCCATTCGGTTGTTTCGGGCGAAGTTATGGAGCTGGTAAAATCCATCACTGCCAGACTTGACAGGTGGGAAGCTGAGCGATGTACAGAGGATTTTGGTATCTCTGCAATGTATGACTATGAAGATCCCGAGGAGGAAGAAGATGCTTCAAGCGAAGTTATGGAACTGATAAAATCTATCACTGCCAGACTTGACAGGTGGGAAGTTGAGCGATGTACAGAGGATTTTGGTATCTCTGCAATGGATGACTATGAAGATCCCGAGGAGGAAGAAGATGCTTCGGGTGAAGTTGTGGAACTGATAAAATCTATCACTGGAAGACTTGACAGGTGGGAAGATGAACAATGTGCTGAGGATTTCCCATCCTTTGAAGCAGAGGCCCTTAGCAGCTCTACTGAGGGTGATTATGAAAAAATCTTTCCCACGGGTCCTGTTTATGGCCATTATGAATCTGACCCATGGGAGAACCAAGAAGAAGAAATCCTCCCAGATATGATTATGTCTGATGAAGGCTGTAAGGATAGAAGACTGGGGGAAGAATATGCTCTGAGTGAACTGATAGAACACGCGAAATCTCTCACTGCCCAACATGCAAGGTTGGAATCTGAAGGCAACGAAGAGAGTTTTCCAGTCTGCAAGGCGGATGATTTGAGCAGCTCTTTTGAAGGGATTTTTGAATATTTCTGGGATGCGTCAGCATCTACCCCCGATGAGCTTGTTGTCTCAGATCAAAGAGATGAAGAAGCCATTGTGGAAGAGGATTGTTCTTTCTTCCTTCACAATATTTCCCATGATGTATTTACATTTGGGATTGAAAGGGAGGATCAGGAGACTATTCCCTTTTTACAAGATGGGGGAGTGCACGGAGAAGACGAGGAAGAACCAGAAGAGCAGTTGAGCACATATTTCATTCCAGATCCAGTCAGCAAGCAGCCACTGCCTGAGATCAGTGAGCCTACATCAGTTGTTCACTCACCTATCCTTATCAAATATATTCAACCACAGGTGAATAGTTGTGTAGCAGAGGAGGCTACCTGTCGCCAATTTTCCAAAATTTGCCACTCATTCTATGATCCTGTCAGCAAGTACATGGAGTGGCATTTCCCCTATGCCTAGGAGCCGCCCTATTTCATCTCAACTCTAGCTTGTAAGGAGGAGTTGAAGATTGTAACCGTTCTGCTGTCACGGTTACACCATCTGTTGATGATCATTGACAGAAGGAAGGAGCTTCTGTCCAGGAAGTTGCTTGAATGGCTATGGTGGAAATCTACTTTCACCTAGCCCCATGTACAGTGTTTTATTAGTTTAGGATTGTATATAAATAAGCTCCTTTGAGCATGTATCTTTATTGTTGCTTTTATTTATCGGCTTGTATTTTCAGTAGCGGGATGTTTTGAGCCTGACTCCATAGCTCAACAACAAGGCACTGAAGCTGCGGAATGAGTTCTTAGAGCATCGCAGGGACGACTCTATCCCCCATGGAGCCTAATGTTAGCGATATTTCTTGTCTTGGGCCTAGGGTACCCCGGTCTGCAGGATGAACGGGAAACACCCAAGCGCAGCAGCGGAAGGATCTCTTTTCTGGTTACAAGTCAAGCGAGCGGGCAAGGTTTTGCTATCGGCAGCCGAGATCCATCCACGAAGCAGATCAACGATCATCGGGATTTCGGGGCTGCTAAGTTACCCGATATATAGCGTAAGAGAAAGCGCCTATATTTTAAAGCTAAGTCTGGGTCGTCCTGTCCATTGACGCGTGGCGCAAGATCTGGTCACATCGGCATATCGGCATTTGGGAGTTCGAGGGGTAAAATTCCCTCGTCATTTCACATCTCTAAGCTCCAAACCCTGAAATGTCGATAAGCGATCTTCAAAGCCGAGCTCACGGTCTTAGCGACAGGTCACATCAGGCGAGCCTGCAAATGGGGGCAACACCCTTTTTAATAACGTACTATTTGGGCTGTTCATTTGAAGAACGCACGGTGCACATCTGTTTCATGTCGACATTTGGGATTTCAAGGGGCAAGCGCTTTTCGTCACTTCACTTCTCGAAACCCCGAACCCCGAAATGCCGATAGCGCCTAGAATCGGGCCCGTGGTTTTGGTGCCTGGTCGTAAAAGAACAAGCCTAGAAGAGGGGCGCTAATGTTTATCATGTGGTCACTCGGGTCCCGGAAACGCCGAAAGCATTCCGGAAATTAGGTGTAGGGTCACGGCCCGTGGTCATTCGAGAAAGTAGAAAGGGTTGTACAGAGGGAGGCTAAAGGCACCGAATTGAGTTTCAGAAGGAGGGCACTGTGTTCTCCAGATACCGATTCGATGTGATCTAAATCCTGGTACTTGCTAGGAATGAATAAAGAAGAGAGAGGGTGGTTGAAGCCTCGCCTCACCCATTAATTGAAAGGCATGGAGGGTCTGGCAAGCGGTCTGCTCAAGAGGGTCCTGTGTACCCATTTTTCTAGAGAAGACATGCCCGAGTTCTCGACTAGCCGAAGGAAGTCTGCACACGCTAGATCGACACTTAATGGATCAACTACTCCCCTTGTTGGAGCCACGCACAGTTAAGATGGCGTCTGTCATAGGTGCACGATAATCCAATCTGCATGCGTAGACTGTCAGAAGACATGCAAACGCAATGTTTTTAATGCAACGTCTTGTTTTTGCTGTTGTTGTTATTTTGAGTATATGTAGGCGTTTTCGCCATTTTTGTAGGCATCGATGGTAGAGAAGAGCTCCCTACTGTAAAGTTTTAACTGATAGTCTAGTTTTCTAGTTATGCATCTGTATATAAGATATCTTGTTTTATGACAGACAGTTTTTCTTAATCCATCTAATTTTCGTCTCATGCTAAGAGAGTTCGTGATTGACTGATTCGCGCGAATTATTGCAGTTATGTTATGATAAAAGATTTATTATTGCATTACTGCAATCTCTGGCTTTTGCATTTGAATGTAAGATGATATTGAATTTGGACGTCTTCTTCCTCAGCGTGTTAGAGACCCGATGTTAATAACAAACCTCTACTTTCCTCTTATATAAGTCTTCCGCCTGTTCACCCTTTACTACAGCTCACTGTCTGAAGTTTATATAAGACCTCACTCACCTATGCATGCCTGGCCTAGTTTTGGAGTTGGAATGATATTGTTTTGAGTCGGCTTCCATTCGGTCATCCCATCTATAAACCACCGTGACAAAAAACTGATGGGCGTCGGGCTCTGCTCCTGCTAGCAATCCGGGAGTGATTTCCATCGCCAACAGGTGGGACATAACTCCTATAGAATCATTCTACCCCCATACATGTGCATTTACTCAATAGTGATTGTGGATAATTTGAAACTTTACAAGCCTTCCATGTTGGATTAGGAGAAAGAGAAATTTCTACCTACCATAGAGGAATTAGCCCCATATTCTTAGGAAGAGTTGGTAGAGGACACAATTTTGTAGAAGACGTCCAAAATTACAAGACACGGGTAGCATGAACTTTGGCAGATTGGGTTGAAATGATTAATTTCATGTAGATTTTAACCTTGTACAGTTAATTACTACAAATATATTCTTAATACAAACATAAAATATATAATGGAACACACACACATTACATAGAGATCTTACCATGGAAACCCAAACTAGAAAAACTAGCAACTTGTTTAGAGTCATACCTCTAATTCTTTATTCACATTATATCTTCATTATTTACAATATAAATTATATAGGATCCCGTGGTATACAAAAACCCTAATCCATTGACCTAGATTTTTCAACAACCCTAATTCCTTAACAATAATTGGAAAACCATCGACACAATCTATGTGCTGAAAAATTGCTAAAAAAAAATGCAAAAATGGACAAAACAAACATTTGGGGGTGGTGCCCCTAAATCCCCACCTACTCCCAACACAATGTAGACACTATTTTTAGTGATTCAAAGAATATATCACATACCCAACATTCTCCCACTTGTTGTTTTCTTTGAATATAGGGGGTTACATTACATAATGAACAATCCAAGGAAGAAATGCCCATTTTTTTCTACACTAGGAGAACTTCTCGGTGCTCATAAAATTTGTCAATGAATCTATAATATTATTCAAAGTGTCCACCTTCATCGACAACACCTTATTATCTTCAACCATGCCTCTCACAAAGTGATACTGAACATCAAATTCTTTTTCGTTGAATGATAAGTTGGGTTCTTCACAAGGAAGATTGCACTCCAATTCTCACAATCTATCCTTACAGCTTGTTGCACCAACCCAATACCTAAACAAAATATTTGTAACCATATTTCTTCCTTCCTTACATGGGTGGCTGCCACGTATTCATATTTTATAGTTGATAGTGCCACTATGGTCTATATTTTTCTCATCCAACTGATTGCTCCTCCAAAAAGGTTAAAAACATACCCACTTGTAGATCTTGTAGACATTTTATGATCCATATCTTCATCCGAGTATGCGTCAACAAACCCATGTAGTTCCAACACTCTGTCCAATCCTGATCTTCCTTGATAGCACAATCCATAACTAGTAGTGCCACACAAATACATTAAGACCCTCTTTACTCTTTTTCAATGTTGCTTCCCCAATTTTGACATATATCGGCTCGAAACTCCCACTGCATGTGCGATGTCCAATCTAGTACATACCATTGCATACATCAAACTTCCAACCACACTAGCATACAAAACATGGGACATGTCCTCTTCCTCTTCATGTGTCTTTAGACATTGATCCATAGATAAATTTACACCTACATGAATAAGAACCCTAATCAATTTACATTCCTACATATTAAACCTCTACATTATTGTCTCGTCATATTTCCTCTCATTTAACTAGATTTTCCTATTTTCTTTATCTCTTTTAATTTCCATACCCAAATGAAATTTGCAGCACCAAGATCCTTTATGCCATATTTAGAGTAAAACTAAGTTTTCACATCCTGTATAATCTCCTTTCCATTTCCTATCGACAACATATCATACACATACAACACCAAATAAATAAGATGATCACTGATTAATTTGAAATACACACGATGATCTTCTTTGCTACTTGTGAATCCAATTCCCAACATATAATTATCAAACTTTAGATACCACATCCTTGGTGATCGATTTAACCCATACAAAGACTTTTTTATCTTTCATACCAGGTATTTCTTTCCCTTCACAACAAATCCTTATGGCCACTTCATGTAGATTTCTTCTTCTACATCCCCTTGTAGGAATGATGTCTTCACATTCGTTTATTATACTTCAAAATCAAAAGAAACAACAACAGATTAAATAAATCTAATATAAGTTAGCTTGGAAACAAAAGAAAAAAATTCACCAAAGTCAATGCCCTCTACTTAGGAATAACCTTTCTACTAATCAAGCTTTGCATTTCTCATATTTACCTTATGGATTCAGTTTCTTCTTAAACACCGATTTGTTTCCAATGGGGTTTATTCCAATTGGAAACTCCATTAGATCCCAAGCCTCATTCTTGTCCAAGGCTGCCATTTCTTCAACCATGGCAATTTTCGAGACTTTTCCATCCTATGAATCCACTAGCTCCCTAATAGTTCTAAGATCAAAACCAATAATAAAAAAAAGAAAAATTTGAATGTAAATTAGGTGGAGTATACCTTTCTAATTTCCTTATTTCCCAAACCGATCTCCTCAATACTAGAGTATGCGAAACTTCTTCATCTAATAATTGTTCTTCTGTAGATTCTGATTCATTATCCTTTAACTCAAAATATTTTCTCTACTTCTTCCTCCCTTGGTAGGAATTCTTGTTTGACAACATATTTGATTTCTCTAAATATCACTTCTTAGCTATACACTATATTCTTAGTTTCTAAGTTCCAAAGCTTATAACCTTTCATACCATTTGTAAACCACTAAAGATACATTTTTCATCCCTTTTATCTAGCTTAATCTTGTATTCATTTGGAACCTGAATATAGGCATCACAACCAAATACCATGAGATATGTAAGAGAAGGTTTATTAGAAGTTCATAACTCATGTGGAGTATTTTCATCTAGCACTAATGAGGGTGATCGATTGAAAAGGTATGTTTCTCTGCTGCATTCAGGTCAACATGTTCATCTCTTTTGTGTTCTATAGCATACTCATTTTTTAGGGTTAATGTGGCTTAATGTTTACCTAATTTTTTTTTTCTTTCATTGGTTAGTAAGATACAAGTTTAATATATTAATGGTCGGTCATTAATACTATGATTTAACTTTCAAAATCACAAATTCAATTAAAATGAAAAAAATTAATTTGCTCTTTTAAAAGATTTTAATGTAAGTTCATATAACATACAAGTACAAGGTTCACATGTCATCTATAATATCCATATAATTGAAATTAGTAAGTACATAACTCTTTTTTTCTTTCATTGGAATGGGAAACTCTTTTTTTCTTTCATTGGAATGGGAAAGTTTGATTATCTTGTTTGAGAGACTTTGTTGTAAGCTCATACAAAATACAAGGTTGACACGACATCTATGATACCATAAATTGGAATTGGTAGGTACAGGAATTGGTAGGTACAAGTGTTTTTTTTTATTTTCTTTCATTGGAATGAGATAATTTGATTATCTTGTTTGAGAGATTTTGTTGTGAGGTCATACAAAACATACAAAAGAAGTTTTAGTTGGAAAGACTTTGTTACGTCGAAAGGCGTAATGATCTTTTAACCTTATTTAACCTTAAACCTTAATATGATGGCTATGCATTGAAGATGCTGGCATATTCTTAGTCGTCCTCCAAAATCAATAAATCAGATTTATTGTTCATAACTTTCTTGCATTTATCAAGACATCAGTTAACATGTTTACTTTTTAACATTTACCTAATCACATTAAAAAATTACTGTAAGGATATGTAATTGCCACGTTCCATTTATCAACCTAATACAACCAAACGGATTACCACAAACGTTTTATATTAGAAGCAACTTAGTGGTTGTGCTAGTTGTAACCTCATACAAAATATAAGGTTGACACGGCATCTATGACACCATATAATTGGAATTGGTAGGTACACATGTCTTTTATTTTTCTTTCATTGGAATGAGACAATTTGATTATCTAGTTTTCGCAATTTTGTTGTGAGCTCATACAAAAAGATGGTTATAAATTTAGAAAAATGCAGATTTCATGGTTGAGATTAGATATTTCAAATGTTTTGAAGTTTTATGAGTTTATTTATGCATTTAAAAAGTTATATCAACAATATTAAGTTGTGATTTGACCAATAATTGTATTGCCTGATTCCAATGATAATTGACAAAAAATTAAAAATAAAACATACAACCTTTTGGCTAGTTTCTGGGTTATTTTCCGGTGATATTTACTCCTAAATCCGTCAAATAAAATTGGATTTACAGATTTGAGTAGTTATTTCTATATAATTTGGGCTTCAGTCGTACTGAATCTAAGTAACCAGATTCCAACTTAAAACAATTAGACAACACCCCACATACAAAATACAAAGTTTACACGGTATCTATACATACAAAATACAAGGTTGGCACGGTATCTATGATACCCATATAATTGGAATGGATAGCTGACCTGTGGTGAATAAACCACTTCTCCGTATACAATCTGCAGCAACCATAAAATAAGCCTTCCATCCAAAAAAAATTCAAAGTTCTGCGTCTTGTTTTGATTTACTCGACTCCGGCCATGTTGAGAACGGGTAGGATTGGGCGTCCTGAAACGGCAAATATTAAACATCGGGGTTTTGGGGTGTTTTTCTTGATACTCTGGATGAYCTTCAGCATCAGCCCGAGTGTTGCMGGGGTTATACCTAGCTGYCCCAACTGTGGCAACACTTCTGTTCCATACCCTTTTAGYATCCAAGATGGCTGCGGTCTCCCTGAKTACAGAATTTAYTGTAATGCAGCCAACGAGCTGGAATTCAAATCRGTGAATGGGAGCTCTTATAAAATCGTTAGTATCAATCCAGCCACCATGAGGCTGGTWATTCAACCTTCGCCTTTGATTAACGATTCTTGCCAGACTAGAGATATGAATAACCATGGACTGCAATTGAATGAAAGCCTGCCTTTCAATATCACAAGTACCAACACGATTATGCTCTTGAATTGCGATCCTATAGTACTGGAAAGTCCGATAAATTGTACCTCAACCAGTTTGTGCCATACATATATTAATGAAACCGGGGCAGCCATGGCGTGCAGAAATGATAGTATCTGCTGCGCATTTACAGCGGGTTGTTCTACCACTTCTCACAGATTACGGGTACACCCCGGTGGCTGTAGGGCTTACACCAGTGTCGTAAATTTCGACCCGGCGTTGCCTGCGAGGCAGTGGAGCTATGGAGTAGAGATGCAGTGGGTTGCACCGTTAGAGCCTTTCTGTAAAACTCAAGCAGATTGCGACCAGAACTCTGTTTGCTCGCCTGATTCTGGCAGATTCAGGTGTCTCTGTATTGGAAACTATATCTGGGATCCTGTACAAGGAAACTGCAGAAAAAGTAAGTGGATCAGATCTGAGCTATGGGTTTTATAATAAATGCAATGGTTTCTACTCAATTGGGCTAATTTGGTAAAACATTTCAGATGTATCAGTCTGTATCGATCCCAACGGTTGTGGAGACAATAATCAAAGAGATCTGATTGGAGGTAAGTATTGCATATTTTGGATCTTCATATACAGTCTTTAAATATAATAATTTCTTACTATTACTTTAATACTCGCTGAAATATAAGTTCACCCGTATACAGAATGCAATAATGCAATAGACTTCCATCCCTGCAATTTTCAAAGGTTCTCTCTATTGTGAATTGATTCCGTATATAGATTGTAATAGACTTTCATCCCTGCAATTTTTTTAAGGTTTTCTATATTGTGAAATGATTCCGTATACAGAATGTAATAGACTTTAATCAATTTTTACAGGTTTTCTATATTGTGAATTGATTCCGTATACAGAATGTAATAGATTTTCATCCCTGCAATTTTTAAGAGTTTTCTATATTGTGAATTGATTCTGATAGAAGGATTATGTCCATTTATAATAGTATAATAGGTGAATTGATTCTGATAGAAGGATTTTGGCCAGTTTTTTTTATGATAATATAATAGTTTTTTTATTTGTTTATATGGGAGATTTATTTGTTTGTTTTGTAAAGTTATTTTAATTTAATTTTTATTGATATAATTTTAAGATTTTTATACTTAATTACATTAATGTAAGAAATTTTGGTCATTGTTATTGTGGGTAAGGAAATTTGATCATATGACATAATTCATTAATTCATTGGTAGTTAGATTCTCATTCTTGCCATATGCTTCATTAAGTCATTGGTAGCTAGATTCTCATTCTTATCACATGCACGCTTACATAGTTAATTTTTGCACTCTTACATAGTTAATTTTTTTTACACTTGAAGAAGACCATCTCTTATTTTGTTCTTTCAAATTACAAAAAGATCAGAGATCTACATTTCTCTAATAGTCTCCTCCAAATCTTTGATAGTTTGAGATATACTTTAAGAAAGTATTCAAAAGAGTTCCTATTGACTATTGTTAATTTGCTTTACATAATATCATAAACTTTGCTTATCAAAAAGAAAAAGTAAACTTTCCATCTAATGCCCATGTACATTGGATTATAACTTTAAAATATCAAAAAACTATCCATATTTACTACATTCTCTTTAATGATCTCCTCGTAAAAAACCAACCCACTGGGCTTTTTTGGAGAGTAGATCTGCAACTCCCTGTGAATATGCATGAATTTGATTTCTTCAAATATCAAATAAATCAGGTTTAGATTTGAGCGGTCATTAATCCAGTCAATAGTCAACTTGGAGTCTCCAACAACCATCAGTTTATTTATGGACAACCTATGAGCAAAGTACAAAATCCCCCAAAGACCCATAATTTTAGCTTTCATATTATTACATTTTCCTCTTGCAAAGTGTGTCTTATAACTGTGGTCTGAATTTAATTTTATAAATATGCCAACTCCATAGTTATCATTAACTGGATTTAGGATATAATCAACTTTTTCTACTTCTCCTACTCCTTTATATTCCTTAATATCAAGCAAAATCTTTGTAATTATTGTGGAGCCCTCACTTTGCCAGTTCTCAAATAAGATTTTGTTCCTATACTTCCATATTCCCCAAATAACCAGAAAATGAATATATCTCATCCTTGGATATTGTGTAAACCAATGCAGTAAATTTTCTTCCAAAGTGGAAAGCTTCTAGGAATCTGAAATATTGAGGTAGTTTAATATTTCTTTCCAAATGTATTGTGTGGAATCACAATGTATAAGCAGATGATTAGTTGCCTCATCATCATTGAGACAGAGACTGCATACAGTAGGACCAATGCCTCCCAGTTTCTTATAATTTGCACCAGTGATGATACAGTCCTTCAAGCATAACCACATGAAGCAAGTAATTTTACATGGGATATTAACTGTCCATTTAGACTTATACCACCATCTAGAATTTCCTTTGTGTAAGTTCAACAGTTATTGTTCCTATAGCCCTGTTCCATGACCATACAATTTTGTCATTTGTATTATTAAGTGTAATTCCAATGCTTTTCAAATTTACAATGTAATTGTTCCATTCAGCTGCCAATTCTTCTGATAATCCAAGTTGGTTGGCATCTATCCAACTTTTTGTTGATCTTAGTGTATTTGGTAAGGCCGCTTGTGCTAAGGTATAAATATACCAATTGTTGAGGTGTTGTGTTAAGGATGTTGAGAGCTTATATGAAGTATTATCTCCAATGAAAGGATCCTTTCCAATTATAACTTGTTTTCCACACCCTATTTTCCAAGCTAGCCATTGTTTAATAATATGCAAAGAGCTCATAAAAGTTTTCTAGATAATAGAGGCATTAGGGTACTTACACTCTTCTTTTCGTAGCTAGGAGGTCAAATCAACTCTTTTTAAATATTTTCCTTCATGGATTTGGCTCCACGAACTATTACCAAATAGTTTCTCCAACAGGATTTATCAGCCAAAGAGTTTGCAAACTAGAATATATTTCTTATACCCTATCCACCATTTTCTTTTGGACTGGGAATGTTTTTCCATTTGGATAAGTGAAAACCTATATTTTGTTTTCTCCTCTTCATAAAAAGGATGCCATAAGTTGTTGTATCTTGTGAAAAATAGATGCAGGAACCTTCGCTAAACTGAGCCAGTACACAGGGATACTTTGTACACTGATTTCACTAAGACCATTCTTCCACCTAAAGAGAGTCACTGGAAAGTCCAATTCCTAATTCTTTTTTCTATCTGCTGAATCAACCAATTCCAATCCGTTATTTTGTAGTCGTTTGGTTTTAAATAAAACCCAAGATATTTCATTCCTGCCTCGAGGTTGATGAACTGTATGTTGAACGCTGAATGAATTCTCTATTCAATACTGGGATCATTGTTTTGTGCAAGAAAAACTGATTTTTCACAGTTTATATCCATGCCCGAGGCTGTACAAAAACTAGTTAAGATAGATTTGAATTCCATCCAGTCTTCATATTTCCCACCCTGTAAAATTAAAACATCATCTACGAAGAAAAGATGAGACACTATGGTCGTTGTGGCGACTTTGAGGCCATGAAAAGTCCCTTCTACAACAACTTTCTTCAATAATCTAGTTAGACATTCAACAACCAGAAGAAATAATAGGGGAGAAAGGGGACAACCCTCATGAAGTCCTCGATAACTTTTGAAAAAATCAGACGGGGAACCATTAATTAAAACAACCATATTAACTGAGGTAATACAAGCCATAATCCATTGGGTAAACTTCCAATTTAATTCGATCTGAGTTAACAACAATCTGAGAAATTGCCAACTCACCTTATCATATGCTTTCTTCAAATCCAACTTAAGAATAATGGTGCTTAGCTTCTTTGTATTAGCACTGTGTAAACATTCTTGTGCTATGCCAACAATATCAAAGATTAATTGGTTCTTTAAGAAACCTATCTACTCATGGGAGATACACGCTGCCAATTTTTCTTTCAACCTTGTAGCAATAATTTTAGAAATGAATTTGTAAACAAAATTACATAGGGCAATTGGCCTGAAGTCGTGAAATGTTTCTAGCTTGTTTACCTTGGGAATAAGAGCGAAGAAGGTAACATTGAGTGCACCCGGAATAAATCCAGAACATCTGGATTCTTCGACGGCCTTTAGAAGATCCTCCCCCAATATCTCAAAGAAAGACTGAAAAATTTCCCGTGTCCAGCCATCAGGGCATGGGATTTTATCCTTAGGAATAGTGCATACAGTTTCCTTAACTTCTTCTAGAGTGACTTCTTTGTCGATCTCATTACTTTACGATTCATTGAAAAACTTTGGCATATGTTCAAGTACCTTGATCTGGCTACATGTGTCCTATGTTTCAATCACATTGTATTGGTTTTTAAAATGTTTTAACGTTATCTTTTTAATCTCATACTCAGATGAATGGACACCAGATTCATCTTCTATATCCCATATATTATTTTGTGATCTTCTCAGTGTGGTATACTTATGGAAAAATTTAGTGTTCTTATCACCATTGTTAAGTCAAATAGTCTGACTTTTGAGCCTCCAAGTAGATTCTTCAACAAAGAGTATCACTTCCCTCTTTTGTTTCACCGCCTTAAGGATGTCCAAATGTTCTTAATCAAAAACCTATGATGGACACTTATCAAATATTTCTTCCATCTTAGATTCAATTTGGAGTAGATCTGATTGTAATTGTGCTTTCTTGTCTCTCTACCATAGTATCACAACTTTCTTTAAATTCTTTAGTTTTTTACACAGAAGTTGTATAGAGGGGGAGTTCGACCAATGATTCATAGAGAGCCACGTCTGTTTAATAAGGGAGGAAAAAGATTGATCCTTGATCCAAGAAGTATTGGATTTAAAGGGTGGAGGAGATCTCTGGGAGAAGGATTCCAATTGGAGGAAAATCAGATTATGGTCAGAAATGGTTGAATTGATAACCCAAGATCTAATCTTTCTACTCCTTCCAAGAAGAGAATCATCAAGAATAAAATGATCCAGTATTTTTGCAATACCAACAGAACGTGCTCTTCCATTCCTCCAAGTAGATGCTAATTTAGTCGGTTGAACATCCACTGAGCCAGAAGATTGAATGAGGCTTGTGAAGAAGTCTGTAAGAGGGTCAAATTTGGCCAAAGCTCCCCACACCTCCCTTGTAGAAAGGGTGAAACTGAGATCTCCACCCACTAGAATTGCTTCTTCGGTCAATAATCCATATTGAATAATAGGGTGCTAGAAAAGTTCCCTATCTTTATAGGGAGCGTAAAAATTGAGCAATTTTACTTTATCCAATGTGTTTAAACCTTTCTTCCATATAGATGCCTACAAGGGTATCAAAAGTGTAGAGATCATCACATGTTGGGTTCCATCCACTTAGCAAACCACCAGAACAACCACAAGGATCCAAAGCCACAACATTCCAAGTAGGAAAACATTGGAGGAACAGTGGTTTTACTTTGTGGCCATTTACTAAGGTTTCTTGAAGAAAAGCGATGTCAGGGTTCATTTGAGTCAGTAATGCTTTGAGGGAAGCGAGTTTAAGGGGACCCCCAAACCCACGAATGTTGAAAGATAAGATGATCATAAGGAAACCGAGGAGGTCGGTTGGCATGCTCTAAGGGATAGAATGGAGATCAAATCAGGATTAGGTTCCAGGGAAACAAGGAGAATCGAGGGCTGTGAATTGTCATCGTTTAGAATAATAGGGGCCAACTCACCATTGGTACCAAACCACCCTTAGTGGCTCTTGGGGAACTTTATGAAGGCGGGCTTTGGAATTTTTTCGAATGGTGACGTTAGATCGAAGCGAAGTATAGGGAAGTAGAGTAGAGTGGTAAGTGATTGGTAGGGGTTTGGGGGATAAGGAATCAACATATCTATGATAGTGGTTGGGAGAGTTAATAGTCGAGCCAATAAGGGTTAAGTAATCAACATCCTTTTCCCTCGTGTGTTTCTCCACATCTACATAAGCAAGGTTAGTATATGTAATAGGATTTCCATCCAACATTAAGCTACTATCCTTAGTGGAGTCCTTCTCAGGGTCCAAAAAAGAGGGGCAGAGCATCAAAAGGAGCAACAATAGAGGGGGGATTTGATTGCATATCCCTAGAATTGTCATGGCCTAAACCAATGGATCGCAAATCACGACTATTGCCCAATTTATCAAATTTTTTCATTAGCATGTCCCAGAAATCGCCAAAAATATCAAGCACCCACATTTCATTACACTTTAAATAATCAAGCTCGACCCAGGAAAGTTTGTTGAAGGAGGGAAAAAAGTAATGCATCTTACCTAAAACAGAGCCTATGTTGAAGGAACCCGAGCCTGAATCTTCAGCTAAATCAAAATATGACAAGGAGGGATCAAGGCTTTGTGAGCGCATCCTGGATTCCGGACATGTAGACTTAAGATGGCCTGTTTTCAAGTAGGAGTGGCAGCAGATAGGTTCTTTCCAAAAAT
>ML788642.1:61029-134079 GCA_009831015.1 Picea engelmannii
ACTAGCATTTTCATCAAACTTTTCTTTAGTCTCACATGCCTAGTTTTGGATTAGTCAACAACCCTAACTTGAAGTAATCATAACTTTGAACTTGTAATGTATAAAGATATGAAACTGATAAAAAATGTTCTTCAGTGTGTTTTGTGTAATTCCTCCAAGTGTCACTACTTGGAACCTCTCAGAAAAGGAGTTATAGCAAAAATGACATACCTTGCTGAATTCTGGCTTATTCTAGAGAGCGACCTTGTAGAGCCTGCCCCGCACAAAATATTTGATGAATTGATCTAAAACTGTTAAAAATAATACTAAATACTAACCCTAACCAACACATTTGGTCTCACTGAATTTGGATTCGTTATGAAGAAGTTATGACATGTTTACCCGAAACACTTGATTTTGACTAGTTTCAGGACTGGCCACAAACCTTGTTTTCCACGGAGTGTAACTCCTAAAATACAACGACCCACAAGATGAATTTTTTACCATAGATACTTGGATATGTTTTCTCACTTGTATATCAATTTCAGGATCTGAATCATTATAGAAAGAAAGTTATAGATAAAATGGTGAGATAACCTGTAAATAACATACCTTAGAAAGCACCATCAAAAGAACTTATCCTTCCTTGCATTTTGGCCTTCTTTTCTTCACTTTCCTCATAATTTCAGCTTAGATATCATTTTGTTATCTCAAAAACCTATATATATTCAATATTCTCAAGTTTGATTGAAATGAGAGAGCCTTGCCTCTTATTTATACTCTCCAAGTAGCTTCCTTAAAAACATCTTCTAGGTCTCTTGGCCCACTTTCCTTATTTTAGGGTTGGGTCCACTTCTAATTTCTCCATTAAATTTATTATTGAAATTATTTATTTTATATTCACTTTGAATTATAATACACTCATCACTTCATTTTATTATTTACCTTTTAAAATATCTTAAACCACTTTGATTACTTTGACCTTTTGGGGCTTCTAGATGACATATGAGGGTCCTCCAACTTCGCAAGGCCATAACTCTCAAACCGTGAGAAGTTATGTGACGTTCTACATACCACCAGAAATGGCATGACATGAGATATCCATATAGAATAGTATTATCTAGAAATATATCATAACTCATACCGTTACCCATCAAACAAACTTGGGTCCATTACCCAAACCTGGGGTCTCCAAGTTCTCATGGTCGTAACTCTCTAACTGTGAGGAATTATGTGACGTTTGGAAATGACATGAAAAGAACTATCCATATAGGATATTTTCCCTGACAAAATCACTTCCCTTCATCTCATTATTCCACAATTAAGCATGGGTTCTCTTACTCCACCCGTAAGGGGACCACTTTGAATTTCATCGATATTTACTTCTTATCAACCATGGAAAAACAATAATGAGTCATATTTACATCAAAAAATATTGGGTCCATTAACCAAACCTTTGTGCTACGGGGCTTTCTTCAAGGGTTGACATCAATGACAACCAACCTTAATCAATAGATTTGACATCCATCTGATATATTTTGAAATCTTTGAAGCTTGAAAATGCTAGGAACATTTTGATAGCCTCAAGTCTTGCTAAAGGAGCGAAGGTTTCTTCAAAATCAATACCTTCTACTTGGGAATATCCTTTGCAGACTAATCTGCCTTTGTTCTTTATAATTTCCCCATTTTCATTTAATTTGTTCTTAAAGATCCACTTAGTTCCTATCACATTCTTGTTCTTAGGTCTAGGAACTAGTTCCCAAGTCCGATTCTTTTCTATTTTATCTAGTTCTTCATTCATTGATTTTATCCAATCTTTACTTTTGACAGCTTCTTTAATGAACTTAGGTTCAATTAAGAATATCATTTCTTGTTCTGAGTCAAAGGCTAGTCTCCTTATTTCTACTCCTGCACTTTTATCTCCAATGATATGGCTTTCAAGATGATTCTTTTGAACCCTTTTTTATGGAGTTGTTGGCAAGGGTGTTTCTTCATTGTCTTCTTCATCAGTGTGTGGTTCATTTTCCTATGTTTCATCATCATTTTCTTGCTGAGATTCTACATCATCCTCTTGTTGAGATTTTATATAATCATCTTCTTGTTGAGAGTTTATATCATCATCTTCTTGTTAAGATTTTTGATCAAAGCTTTCGGATATGCCCCTTTTTATATCATCTATTTTTACATTTCCACTTTCCACTATTTTTAGTAGTCTGAGATTATAACATCTGTATGCCCTTTTATTCGATGAGTATTCTAAGAATATTCCTTCATCAAATCTTGGGTCAAACTTTCCTAGGTTATCTTCATCATTCTTTATGTAACATTTACCACCAAAAATTATAAAGTGTTTTACCGAGGCTGGCCTCCCAAACCATAGTTCATAAGGGTTTTTTTCATGATTGAGTCTCAACTGAAATCTATTAAGTATGTGAAATCCTGTGTGGATTGCATCTCTCCAGAATTTGTCTAGAAGTTTGGCTTCATTGAGCATAGTTATTGTAGCTTCTTGAACTGTTATGTTTTCCCTTTCTACTACTCCATTTTGTTGAGGAGTCCTAGGGGCTGAAAATTGTCTTTTGATACCATGGTTTTCACAAAATTGAGTGAACTCTTTAAAGGTGAATTCTCCTCCATTGTCTGATCTTAGACATTTAATTTTGAGATCTATTTCATTTTCTACAAGAGATTTAAATGTTTTGAATTCCTCAAAGGATTTTGATTTTTCCTTTAAAAAGAAAACCCAGGTCAGTCTTGTGTAATCATCAATAATCAACATAAAATAATGTTCACCATAAGTGCTTTTGGTTCTGGTAGGTCTACAAAGATCTATGTGAATAAGTTCGAATGGTTTTGTTGTGGAGTGTTCTTTTGTTTTGAACCTAATTCTTGCTTGCTTTCCTATTTGACAATGTTTACAAATGGGATATGAAGGCTTAATCATTTTTGGTAGGTCCCTAACTGCCTCTTTATCATTGGCTTTGATCAAGTTGTCAAAGCTTAAATGTCCCAACGTTTTATGCCATAGCCAACTTTCATCTACTTGGATTAAATAACATTTATCTTTTTCATCTATATTAAGGATGTACACATTTCTAGATGTTCTTGGTGCGAATGCCACTAGCTTTCCAGTGCCTTTTTTTCTGATCTCACATTTCTGAGAATCAAAAGTAAGTATGTGACCTTGATCACATGTTTGTCTTACACTTAGGAGATTAGGTTTGAGATTTTCTACCAGAACTACATCTTCTTCTTTAGTTTTATTATTTCCTAACCTAACAGTAGCTTTTCCCAGTATCTTGGTTTACATGTTATCTCCAATGGTTACTTTTCCTTTTCCTTTCTCATTTAACTTGAGAAATTTACTTTGATATCCAGTCATGTTCTTGGAACATTCACTATCAATATACCACTGACATCCCTGATTTTTTGCATATAAGGCTACTTTGCACTCAGTTTGTCTTTTCTTCCATACTTTTTGATTAACAACAATATTTATTCTTTTATCATATTTTGGCAATCTACATTTATTGGTTTTGTGACCATAGTTGTTGCATTTTTGGCATTCACTATTTCCACATTGCAAAGGAGAAAATGAGTTATAGTTTCTCTTCTCTACATTGTACTCATTGTTTTTATATCTTTGGTCATTTCTATAATTGTGTTGTCCATAAGCTTTGCAGTGTACTCCCTTATGTCCAAAATTATTGCAAGAGTAACAATATCCAATAAATAGATAATTAAGGGGATTCTTTTTTATGATTGTATTTATCTTGTCATTTTTTACTCTAGTAGGGAGTATTGATTTCTGTTTATATGTAACATTTTTTAATGGTATCATTTTTTCCTGGTTATCCTCCCTTTTTAGTGAATGTTTCAGAGTATTTGCATAACTAATTTGTTTCTTGACAGATCCTTGTAAGGTAGCAGTTGAGTCTTCAGTGTATCCCAAACCAGTCTTGTTGTTTGGTGACCTTTGACTACTGAGAATTTCATCCAATATTTTTGAACTATTTTCAAATTGTGATCCCTTCTTTTATTTCTCAATTTCACCTTTTAGCAGCTTAATCTCAGCTTCTAGTTTCTCACATACTTGTTTCTTATCATTTAGTTGTTGTAAAATGACTTCTCCAATTTTTTTAGTTTCCAAGAGTTGGGACTTTAAATCACTAATGATTTGTTCTGATTCTTTGATAGTTTTGGAAACTTCCCTCTCTCTTGATTTAGTAGCTTCTTTAATTTCTAGAAGCTCTTCACTTAGTACCCTATTTTTTTTTTGTTTTACTTAGTTCTTCAATCACACTAAGTATTTCTTCTTCTAAGTTTACTTCTTATTCATCTTTTGAATGACTATCATCTTGAGTTTTTATCCCCATAAATAGAATCTCTGGTTCGTCTTCTTCATTTTCTTCTGATGAGCTACTGTTTTCTTGGGTAAATAATGTTTTCTTTTTCTTGTCGAAATTACTTTTATTATCAGATTGAGTTTTCTTCTGATCACTTTCCTCCTGCTTAGGATAGGGAATTTTATTGGCAAAGTGTCCAATTTTGCCACAGTTAAAACATATTAGAGGAATCTTCCCTTTGCATTTCCCTATCCCTTTCTTGAGTTTCTTTATGAAGTTTGCAGTTTCTTCATCAGATATTGATAAATCATCTCTGGTCTTTTTCTCCTGCCTCACTTTAGATGCTTGAAAGGTTGTTTCCCTTTTTGATGATTTATCATTCCCTGTTCTCATTTCATACGCTGTAAAAATTCCATGGAGCTGATCAAATGTGAGTGTGTCAAGATTAGACCTATCTTCAATTGAAGAGATCTTGGCATCATATCTCATAGGTAATGACCTTAGTATTTTTTGCACAACAGGTTTATCTTCAAGTTCTTCTCCTGCTGCTCTGATTAAATTGACCACTTCATCTACTCTATGAAAGTATTCGACAATGTTTTCTTCTTTCATTTTCAGATTTTAAAACTGGGCTCTATAGGTCTGTAGTTTGGCTTCCTTGACTTTGTCACCTCCTTCATATACAACCTCCAACTTGTCCCAAATTTCTTTGGCTGATTTACAATGCATAACCTTCACACATATGGAATTAGTGAACCCTCCTAGAATTCCATTTACTGCTCATGAGTTGTCATTACAAATTTTCTTTCCAGCAGTGTCTTTGGATGGAGTAGTAGGTACAATGTAACTATCTACAACAGATTGCCAGATATCAAAACCAAGAGCCAACAACAATTTTTTCATTCTTACCTTCCATAGAGCATAGCCTCCTCCATTGAACAATAGTTATTTGTTGTTAGACATTCCCTCTTGTTGATCCATCTTCAGGATCTACCTCTTATTTGTTTAGACTATTTTGAAGGCACGTGCTTTGATACCAATTGTTGGAATACTGAGATGGGGGGGGGGGGTGAATCAATATTACCCTTTTTTAACAATTAGCAGTTACTTTTTATATTTTATTAATTATCACAATGAATCAACAATGAATTGTATGCAAAATCAATTATATAAATTTATTTAACAACAATTACAAGTTTTATAAAGAATAGTGAAGGACACCAATCCTCTTTAGAGCACCAACTCTAGGAGACACAGATCCCCTTCTTTAGAGAACTAACCCTAGGAAGCACCAACTCCCTCGTATTTAGGGCATCAATCCTATGAAGCACCAACTCCCTTTGTTCACCAGCACCAACTAGTAGGAGGCTACAACCCCCTATTTAGTCAGTTACAACTGACAAGGAATCACCAAATCCCCTTATTTTTTACAATTTTATTAGTAAGGATATGAATCCTTCCATGTTCCTCCCTTCCACCCTCATTGCATAAGAATATTTAGTTTTCCTTCCTGGAATTTTCTTCATCTTTTGATCTTCTAATCTTGACTGCAGAGATCCTTATTTCTCAACACTCTTCTTCGTTTATATAATCTTCAAAATGTTGTGAGAGTAATACACTATGTCCCTTTGTTTGGAACCATAGCACCTTTTCATTTAACTAAAACATAATCAATGTTTATCATTTTTATCATGAAGGATTTTCATAAATTGATCACAGTTATGGATCAATTTCATCCTTTTTAACTTGATCTAGAATCTCAACAATTTATTTACAGAAACTGATTTCTGCAGAGGCGCTTTCTAAAAATCATTACATGTGACCGAGTGATACAAAACCATGGGCTTTATCAACTTTAGCGACGTATTATATTTTGCCTTTATATCTCTTATTCCATATGACCAACGACAGTGACCAGGCGCTAGGAAAAATGAGTGCTTGAGCGCTTATCAATTTCAACGGTCACGATTTGATCTCCTGATGAGATGGATGATAGTTTGGACATTGGATCAAACAATTCACTTCTTTTTCACGGAACCAAATAAATGGTCATATTTGATCCTTACATTTAACCTTTCACTGCTTAATCCGACGGCTAGGACTTAATCAATCATTGAGATGGATGGCCACCATTTTCTTAGTGACCTCGTGATTCGCATGAGTGTGACATGTAGGCACGAGTAGTGGAGTGTGACATGTAGGCAGGGTAGTGGAGTGTGATGTCGGAGAGAAGAGGTGGTATGGAGTAGTGATTTGGTAGTTTACTCGGAGGGGGGATAAGCGGTAAGTGGTAATGAGCGATGGGGGTCCAAATAAACAAGAATGCGACACGTTATGAGGGCCCCGCACGGGAAATACCATCAACTCGGACCCCCCCCAACCATTAAAGAAAGAAAGTTCGGAGGGGTCTAATATGCCCTGTTGACCGTAGATCTGAGTGCCCGATTATCGACTGCTAAGATTAGTGCGCCCTTTAACACAAAGTGCCAAATTGTCATGTCACTGCACCTTTTCTTCATTATTTCACCAACCATAGATCTATTTATCGAGTGACCATCGATGGTCAATGTGGATTGTGATATTCCTCATCGATCCAAGCTCTGTGTGCATATCAATAGTCTTGATCTAATCTGATAGTTGACTAGTCTTTTGAGTTTTATCGTGCCATCTCTTATGAGCTTTGATATTTGCATATTGTCTAACTATTTGACATTCTCATTCTTTGCATAATTTCGATGTGCTTTTCGTTTGATCTCTGCATACTATTTGACATAAATGATAATTTCATCTATGATAAATCAACAATGACACTTCATCATAACAACTTATCATCACATCATAATGACATCAAGTGTTGAAATCAATGATAATATGTCCAACATCACGGACTTTCGGATTCATAATATTGTGTAAGTTTGTTTGAGAAATCCCAACACTTAGTCATTTATCCATATTTACAGACTCACAGACTTATAGACTCATAATATTGTGTAAGTCTATCCGATAAATCCCAACACTTAGTCATTTTCCATATTTGAGGACTTGTGGACTTGCAGACTCATAATTGTATGTAAGTTTATCTGAGAAATCCCAACACTTAGTAATTTTCCCACCTGTGCGAACTCATGGACTTGCGGACTCATAATCTTGTGTGAGTCTGTCCGAGAAATACCAACACTTAGTCATGTTTCCATCTTTGTGGACTCGTGAACTTGCAGACTCATAATCTTATGTAAGTCTATCCGAGAAATTCCAACACTTAGTCATTTTTCCAAATTTTCTCAATCTACCATGGCCTTACTGTAACCTCAGATTCAACCATTACATGTCTGTATTTTCTTATACAAGGATTATAACTTGAGAATATCTAATCCCTAGACCAAATTTCTCAATTCCCATGAATTTAACAACAGAAATCGGGTCTTTTCCCAATTTCACCTAGTTGCTTTTGATTTCCACCATGGACGCACTATAACTTCAAATTCGGCTATACACAGACTCGAATTTGCCTAATTTAAAGACCGAAAATGATTATTTCTCACTCCCAGGTTCAAATCTTTCAAATTCCCTGTGAAACTTTTCCTAATTTCGCAAAAATACTTTTAGCATACAAGTTGTAGCCATCCTTTGCAACTAAATTTCTACAATTTCAGCTCTGCGCTATGTTAATTGGGTCCATGCACGCTCAACATTGAAAATTGGAGCTCTAATACCACTTTGTAATGTACCCAACCACCGAGGTTGGGCCACGTCACGCAAAATTCTCTCATTTTCATCTCTGATACCACATTGTAGCATCCCCAGTCACATGTTGGGATATGCCACTTAAAAATTTCAAACTACAATACACATTTTAATTATACAAATGACCTGCAAATGCACATATTCATACAAAATAATAACATAAATATTCATGCAACATACACTGGAAAAACCCATGAAAACAAATGCATAAATATTAACGAAGCACATGAATTAACACAAATTGACACTTATCTTCGATTAAAATAACACCAACTTCGTTCAGACCTTCCATGTTCCTCCCAGCCTTAACCACACTATTCATAACTTTCAGCAGTGGGTCACCCTCGAGCTGGAACTAAACTCCATTGGGGTAAAGTGTAACGATCCTCCTCGTTATGACGAAAAACTTCTTATAACGAGTGCAATGTTTTTTTTTTTGTGTGTGTGCGTGTGTACAAGATATCAAGACGTTATACTCTGTGTCGCCACATAACGACGAATCATGATGCATGAAGCTA
The DNA here is from genome assembly GCA_009831015.1 of Picea engelmannii. Taxonomy (NCBI): domain Eukaryota; kingdom Viridiplantae; phylum Streptophyta; class Pinopsida; order Pinales; family Pinaceae; genus Picea; species Picea engelmannii. Next base: position 69,617 of record ML788642.1, read on the forward strand.
TGATATCAACATAAGGGTCTAAGACGCACATCAACAACTGCCAGTGATGAACAACAATCGACTAATAAAAATAAGACTGACTACCCACTCGTCCTACCCTGCAATGGTTAGGACCTCCAAGACACATAAGAAACACTCAAGCCCAGGCTCCCATCGATTTTAACCATTTAAGGTCTCAGGGTTGGCGACTGTTCTAAGGAACATGGAGGTGTCTACTTCCCGCCCAACATAAGCAGACCAAACCTACTAAGCTAAATGACAAGGACAAACCATCAATATCGCTATTAACAAAGTTATCTCGTCAAGGAAAATTCCAAAGGTGAATCATGGTTAACTCATTAAATTACTCACTACCATTGTCGTATGGCATTGGAAGTGTATCTTTAATCAAATTACAAGACATTGACAATTAATATAACAAGTAAGGCAATTATCATGACAATAATACAACCTTTAATATAACAGCTAACATGGTTATCTACATTAAGGCTAAAGCATTAGTGAGACCTTATTAACTCCTTAATTCATTAAATCACTCACCACTTAAAAGTCATTAAGAAGATACTATTCTCCCTTCTTATACCAATTTAATGAGATATTAAATTCCAAAAATAAATCTAGCCATAACCCCCTTTTTATTATTATAAATACATCCCAAGGGTCTTGAACATTCCCCTCTTCTCAGTAATAGGTTATAATTAAAGGAAACCAAATTTACATGAACACTGGTAAGTTGCCCAAAAGATAAATCTAAGGGATCTCTATAACACCATTCCTTAATTTAAGGTTAGCATCCAGGTAGGCCTGAATTCCTTAGTGTGCAATATCATATTAATAAAATAGATCAACACGATGCTGAGTGAGGAAGGATTAAATGAGGGAGAGTAACAGCTTCTTCTCACCCACTCTCTCTCTCGATAAGTCCAAGTGTCACAATTTTAGATCTCGCCATTATTAAAACAATATCCCCATTATAATTTAACCATATCCGATTGTCATAGAATGATAGTCAACCTGTATTAAAACAATACTCATCTTATATTAAACCAAAACTTCCATTATACTAGAACAGTAACCGCCAAAATAATACCCACTAATAATTGTGTTAAACCGTCTCCAATTTATAATGAACCATACCCTAATATGTGAAAAACAATATCCAAAACTTAGATTAGAACGATCACCACAAAAACAATCCCCACTAAACAATATTAAATCAAATTCTTTTGCCCATTCATAAGATAGATTTATTGGATTTATTAGATTCCCAATTAATTTATTAACCACTTGAGGATCTATTAGGAATTATGTATCTGAAATTTTTCTGTCATAGATCCTTACAACAGTTATCAACGGACTCAATGGGAGAACTGAACCGCGGAAAAAAAAATCAAGGAGAAGGGAAGCAAGGGTCAAACGAGGAAATAGAACCGCGACAGCCTAACAACAAATCTCAAATACTAATATCATAACAACTTGTTGTTTTGGTAACTTCTGGTTTTAAGAAGCGAGTGGTGGGACAACCATCAAAAATTTAAAATTGCAGCTAGATGGCTTACCCACCAACGATATTTAATTACCTCAGAAACCAACAATAAAAACGAAACGGTTGGCTACGGTAATGAAACTATTGGCTAGAGTAAGTGGTTGTGTCAAGGGAGAGACGTTCCAGGCAAAAATGAAGCCGTTAAGGGGTTCAATGAAATCACAATAACTCACGCCAGTGCCCTTGAAGGCTAAAAATCAACGCTAACCAGTCATTAGAATTCATCGCCCGAGTTACCCACAGTCAGAAAAATTCGCCACTTAAACAGGAGTGCCAGTCGACATCCTGGTAAATGAATTAATGCACTAGACTAGACACTCATGAAATTGTGCAAGGTGACTGTTGTAGGACGAGGAGTGGCTGTTCATTAAGGGAAAAGTTTCCACTCTGGTAAAAATCGAAAAACCCCAAAAGGTTATAAGGATTTTCCTTTATCCACAAGAACGAGTTGAAGAAAGCTTGGGATAACGGGGGAATCCGTATTATGGCTGGGCGAACAACATTGTTTCTGTACTGTAGACTGAAGGGACGTTGTTAACACTGCGTGAACAACATTAACGCTGTGTGAGCGTTAAGAGACAAATCGAACGACAGGTCTGGAATCACTGTGTAAACGTTTAACAGCCCATCCAGAAATATAAGAAGAAACGTTGTGCAATCAATTCGTGAGACAGTCCAGAAATGGTCCTGAAAACACAGGGTAAATAAAAACACGTGGCAAAAGGAAACATCGGAAAATTTCCCCATCGATTGAAACTTGCTAAGGGATAAATTTCTGTTAAAAGATGAAGACGCTAAGTTTAGACGGCCTTTACCAAAAACATACAGAAACCCAAAGCCAACAAGATAATTACACAACTTGTTTACCCTTTTTGGTGATGAATGTGCAAAGCTAGGTTAACAGCCAACCAAATTACCTATGTTGAAGATAAAACCTACCAATTATTAATATAAATCTATATTTTCCTTCTCAACCCTGCCGAAATACCACAGCCGGGATAACATGTATATAGTTTTACATCTGTTACCACAACTACCAGCACAGAGGTAAGGATTTTACCACCAATACAAGATGACAATGCAGAAAATAAAACAAGTCAACACTCAAGAAGCAACCGGAGATAGAGGTTTATGCTTATCACATCTCGGGAATATAAAGCCATGAAGGGTATCGCAGAAGCATGAGATCCAACCAAGGATCAGTAAAACTCAACTAGAACGCTGACCACAATGAAATTAGGAAATGCATTGAATGGTAGAAGCTTAAGACAAAATTCATCCATTAAAATTATCATACAGTTCCTAGCATAATTTCTAATGCATTATACTCAATAAAATAAACGAGAATACCTTAGCCTTGTCGCCCGCCTCGAATGAAGTCCGCGCGGTCCTTACCACTCCCGCTCACCGACCATCGAGACTACACCGATACCTCCCAGCCAATCGCTAGGGGTACTCTGCTTCCCCCTTATCCCCCCGATCCACAAAGGGGCCACACACTATCCAGATGGTACGTCTAGCTTCCCAGCTCGCCTCGCAAGGCCGAGCTACCACTCCTATCCAAGATGGAAATTTCCAACTCCCCACAAGTAATCAGTCAAGTCACAAATCCGACAGCATAACGTTACACTAACCATCCATCCCTTTCTTCCTCATCTTCCCTTTCTTTTATAGAGTTTTTGGACCTCCAACTTTCCCTTAATCACATTTAAATTAAGTTTTAAAGAAAATAATCTAAATAATCTCCTTCGCACAAGTGTCGTCCATCCCCCTCTTTTCTCCATTAATTATTATTTTTATAAATTTATTAAATGTCTCATTTACCTCACCTACCTAGAGTTGCTCCTAAATTTACTCCTAGGTGTTCCTGGATCCCCTTACATGTTTTAAATACTTTCCCTAAAATGAAGTTGCTAAATTAGTTCATTTTTAGAAGGTTTTTAATTGCAGATTCCTTGCTATGTTGACCTCGCTTTTTACCATAAGTTCAACTCTTTCCCTAATTATGTTTCCCCCATTCCTAAGTTTCCTAATTTTTATTTATCCCCATCTTTCCCCTTTTTATTTGAGTCAAAATGGCAGTTGCGCTATTTACTCCTTCCTTTTATGATTAATTTAAAAATATTTTTATACTTCCACAAGTTAAATAATTAAATCCTTCTTTGCAAATTTACAACCATGGATTTGAATTAATTTCTTATTCTCTTTATTTTACCCTACGAACTTTATGAAGACTAAAACTATAGCTTAAGTGGTTTTTGGTTTAAATGTTTATTTTTATTCTTAGGGCCTTTTTCTTAAGGTTAGACTAATTGTTTTACCCTAGAGAAGTTTTAGACTTAGGACTTAGATTCTGAACTGGGCGACACTTGGTTAGGGAAGTTGTTTAAGGATTTCTTAAAGTGTTAATGTCTTAGGGCCATCTAGGTTTGTTTCTTCATCATCTTCAATGCGACGTTCCCTTCAGGATGCACTACGTGCTCCAAGGGTGCCACTCGTCTCGTTCGTTTCTTTTGCGCGGCGTGCCTTTCAGGATGCACCACGTGCTCCAAGGGTGCCACTCGCCAACTTGACTGATTAGTAGACATCAATAACCCTTGGATTCAACACTCCACCAGGTGAACTTGTGGGAGACTAAGGGATCTAAGGAATAAGGCCCCCATCTTATTGTGCGCCCCTTAGAATCATCGCGAGCGACTGTCGCAGTCTGTCCTCGCGGCATCATGGGTCCTCTTGAACTAGGTAATTATTAACCTACAGTTCGAGCCACGACGGGAGTGCTAGTAGGTTGTGGCAGGGATGCTATCCACACCTCCCCCTCAACCTCTCTGGAAATCGTGTGTGGACCCTTTACGCCATATGTGAGTCTGGTCGGCAAGCTATCGTCAGCCAACATCATCAACAATCGTGTTAGAACATTTCCACATCATATCATCAAATCAATGAAATATCACAGTAAATAAATCAACCCAAATAGCACACTCCCTGACTCAATTCGGAGTCCAAGGGGTTCCATCGATGCCTCTGCATCCTCAAGGTCCAAAATCCTGCACACTCAATAAAACTGAGTCAATAACACCTGTCTATGTCAAAGCAGTAAAGCATCATGTCATCTACCATAACGCATCATAATCAAGGATAAATTTTTTAACATCATAAAAGTCCAGATCACTTGTGAGAAAGTGTCCTCAAAGAATAAGTTTTCTCAGTGTGCTAGAGCGGGATGTTACATACACCCCCTCTTGGTCTAAACTTCATCTCGAAGTTTCTCAGTATAAATGCTGAAATAAATGTATCACAGTATCATAAGTCTATCTATCAAACAAAAATGGAAACTGTTGGCGCATATCATATGCGTCCTCCCAGGTCGTCGAGTGCGGACTATAACTGTCCCACTAGACCTTGACCTGATCTACCGTTCGACGTCGTAACTGTCGAACGCGATGATCTAAAATGTGGACCATCTCAGCCATGAGCGCTCCCTCGTCCGATACCTGCAAGGAACTCATGTCAATCACATGTGTAGGATCACTAATATGTCTCAAAACAGATACATGAAAAACATCGTGCATACGCCTCAAAGAATCAGGCAAGGCTAGTCGATAGGCCACAGGCCCCTTTCTCTCCCCAATCTCGAAAGGTCCCATGAACCTAGGAGAGAGTTTATCTCCCTTTCCAAACTTGATCGAACTCTTATGTGGTTTAACCCGCAAGAAGACTCGATCGCCGACCTTGTAACTATGGTCGACTCAGTGCGCATCGACATAACTCTTTTGTCGATCCTACGCTTCTTTAATTCTTTGTCTTATCGTTTGCATTTGCTCTTCCATTTCTTGGATCGCTTCTGGTCCCACCAGGACCCTATCCTCAAGTCGATCCCAACTCAAGGGAATCTGACACGGTCGCCCGTAAAGAAACTCAAAAGGCGCCATCTTAATGGTGCTCTGGTAACTGTTGTTGTAAGCGAATTCTACTAGAGGCAAGAACTCTTCCCAACGCTTTTGTTGGTCCATCACGTACATGTGCAACATGTCTTCCAAGGTTTGGTTCATTCGTTCTGTCTGTCCATCAGTCTCTGGGTGATACACAGTACTAAAATTAAGTTGGGTTCCCAAGGCCTCTTGGAAACTCGTCCAAAATCGTCCAGTAAACACCGATCCTCGATCGGATATAATATTTTTAGGCACGCCATGCAGCCTCACAATCTCACTGATGAAAACTCTCGCTATGTCAGGTGCCTGATACGTCGTACGCATAGGAATAAAGTGATCACTCTTTGTCAGAGTGTCTACTGCTACGAAAATCGAGTCATGTCTCCTTGTCGTCAGTGGCAATCCAACAATAAAATCCATCGAAATAACTTCCCATCTCGATTCCGGAATGGCATGTGGTTGAAGTAATCCTGCCAGGTGTCTATGTTCATCCTTTACTTTCTGACACTCTAGACATCTGGCCACATAGTTGACTATGTCGGCCTTCATTCCCTTCCAAAAGAATAAGGGCTTAAGTTCTTCCCTCATCTTCATAACTCCCGGGTGAGCCATGTAAACTGCTCTATGAGCCTCGCTTAGGATCAACATCCTCAACTCGTCATTTGGCGGTATGTAAATACGACTTTTAAACCTCAATAACCCATTGATATCAAATGAAAATCCCTCGTATCGTGGTACCATCATGGTGTTTTGTCCGATAAAACCCTCGACCTCTTTGTACCAGTCATCATCATGCTGAAAAGTGAGAATCTTCTCACGTAGATTCGTCTAAAGAGGCAACACTGAAAATATGCGTGGCCTTCGACTCAAAGAATCCACCACTTGGTTCACTGTTCCCTTTATGTAAGCGATCTCAAAGTCGTACTCGCTAAGCAATTCCGACCAATGTCGTTGTCGCGCATTCAGGTCGCTTTGCGTAAAAATGTGTTGTAGTCCACAATGATCAGTCTTTAATTCAAATTTTCATCCAACCAGTTAGTGTCTCCCAACCTTCAAGGCATATACGATGGCTAATAACTCCAAATCATGCGTCGCATAGTTTTCCTCATGCCTTCTTAGTTTCCTTGAAATGTAAGAAATTACTCATCTGTCTTGCATCAAGACTCCACCTAAACCTTTCTTGGATACGTCTGTGCATACCAAGAAGTCCGCATCCATGTCAAGGACCTTTAGTATCAGCACTGTGGTCAACAAATCTTTAAGCCTCTGAAATGATTCCGCACATTTCTCGGTCCAAACAAACTTCTTATTTTTCTTCTGCAATTCTATGATCGGATTTGCTATCTTCGAAAATCCCTCAACAAACCGTTGATAGTATCCTACTAAACCCATAAAGCTACATGCTTCTGTGACATTCGTCGGTGTAGGCCATTCCATAATAGCCTCGAACTTGGCTGGATCCATGACGATACCTTCGCCGAAGATGACATGCCCCAAGTAGTGAATCCTCGACTGATAAAAATAACATTTGGACAACTTCCCATACATTTTGTTCTCTCACAAACACTGTAGTGCCAAGTGCAAGTGCTCGTCATGCTCCTTCGTCGTCCAAGAGTAGATCAAGATATCGTTAATGAATACTTGGACGAAATTGTCCAAGTGCTCACGGAACACCTCGTTCATCAAACTGATGAATACCCCTGGGGCGTTTGTCAGTCCAAACGGTAAAACCGTAAACTCGTAATGTCCAAATATCATCTTAAAGGCGGTCTTAGGGACATCATCCTCCTTGATCCGCAACTAGTGATACCCTGATCATAAATTGATCTTGGAGAACACCGTCACACCCTTCATTCGATCGAACAGATCATCAATTATTGGTAAGGGATACTGATTCTTGATCGTAGCCTTGTTCAGTTGACGGTAGTCAATGCAAAGCCTCCATGATCCATCCCTCTTCCAAATGAAATAACAGGTGCACCCCACGGTGACTCACTAGGACGTATCAGTCCCAGGTCCAACAACTCCTTCAGTTGCATTTTCAACTCTTACAACTCCGGGGTTGACATTCGATAAGGCATTCTTGTTATCGGTTCGGTCCCCGGTTTCAGGTCTATGGTAAACTCCAATTCCCTTTCCAGTGGCATCCCAGGTAACTCTTCTGGAAATACATCTGCAATCTCCTTCACCACTGGGAGGTGTTCTAGACCTTCCGCTACTCCCTTCTCGTTTAACGCAAGGATCGCATAAATCTTGCACCCCTTGCGCATACTCTTCCGTAGCTGTAAGGAAGAGACGAACCTCAGGGAAACTCCCTGGTTCCGTCCTACAATCAAACGTCTCTGTCCTTCATCATCAACCAAGCTCAACTGTTTCATCTTACAGTTGAGTATCACCTCATGAGATTCCAACCAATCCCTACCAATCATGACGTCAATATATCCTAAGATGGTCACGTACAAGTTGACCTTCGTGACAAACTCTGCCAGGTTAAGGGCACAGCCCACAACCTTTCCTCCAACCTTTTGTTTGGCTCCCGAAGCCATCTCTACGAAGCTAAACTTGTCCTGTTCGACTTCCCTTACCTTAATCCTTTTTAGTGCTGCACCAGAAATGAAACTCTCGGGAGCACCAGGATCTATCAAAACACTAAGGGTCTAGTTAGCGATGGTGCCTTTCATCTCGAGCACAGTCAACTGGTGCTCTACCTGGTGGTTATTCACCGCTGCATGAATCCGATGGGCCTTGCCCATATCTCCCACTGTAGTGGGTCTGGATGATCCAGACACTCTGGTCCTCTCCACAGGACAGTCGCGTTGGTAGTGTGGCTCCCCACACGTCCAACACCCCTTCTTCGGCCCAGTAGTCCTGGTACCCGAAGTAGAAGATGATGGCCCATTGGCCTGGAACCCTGGTCTGTTATGTTGAACAGGCCTAAACTACTACTATTGCGGGCGACGTTGTTGCAGGTGCTATGGTCCCCGATAAGGTGTCCGCTGCTGAGGCGACAGTCGCCGGGGTGTACTTATAGTGGACCCCCTTTGGAAGCCATGATATCCCGGTGTATGTCTTGTTGGGGTCTGATGCTGCGGGGTTCCAGATGAACCCTTCTCTACTGGTCTCGCTGGAGTCTTGGTCTGATCCCCACTGATAAGCTCCTCCTATGCTATGAGGGCCTTTTGAACAACTTCGTGCAAGGTTTGAGGCATCAAGATCCTAACCTTTGCAAGAAAGCTGTCGTTAAGGCCAAACACGAACCTGTTGACCTTGAGTTTCTCAGTGTTAAGGTGCGGAGCATACCGGAGCAGCTCCATCAAACGTGCCTCGTACTTGGGCACCATACGACCTCCCTTTCGTAAAGTGTTGAACTCATTAAGGCGATGCTCAATGAATTCCTCTGAAAGATACCTCTCTCAGAACCGTTCCTTGAACAATTCCCATGACACGTCTTTGACGACCATGTTCAGCTGTGGTAGGAGCATCTTCCACCATAGAAGAGAGCTCCCCTTCAGTTGAAATACCACCATGTGGACCTTCATGTTGGAGGTATAATCGCGAAGTGCAAAGCACATCGCCATATTCTCCAACCATGCCTTGGCGGCGGCACCATCCGTGGCACCAAATAACTCATAAAATTTAACCTTCTCGAGTTCACTATGAATGCTACCTATAACGGCTGGTGCGCACAGCGGAACCTCAGCGGGTGCCAACGCGCTGGTCTCGTCTCTATCCAATCGGCTGATCAGTGCCTCGGACATGCGCTGAAAAGATCTCATCATCCCAACAACATCGCCAACTGCTATCTTCTCCTGTCTGAGAACCTGCTCGCCTCCCTGGGGGTTAGACCTCTCAGGCGTGGATGCTACTGGAGGTGTCACATCTCCCCCCCTAGCACCCCGTCGTCTGCCTCCGCGGCGTCCTCTAACCATGATTACCTGCATGCACACAATCAACTCGATCAACAACAGTATAATCAAACCTAATCATGTCAACGAAAGCCATGGCGAATCCCAAGTCACGGGTCAAACCGACTCTGATACCATATGTAACGATCCTCCTCGTTACGATGACAAACTTCTTATAACAAGCGCAATTTTTTTTTTTTTGTGTGTCTGTGTGTGTACAAGGTATCAAGACGTTATACTCTGCACCGCCACATGACGAGGAATCGTGACACATGCAACTGCGATATCAACATAAGGGTCTAAGACGCACATCAACAACTTCCAGTGATTAACAACAATCGACTAATAAAAATAAAACTGACTACCCACCCGTCCTACCCTGCAATGGTTAGGACCTCCAAGACACATAAGGAATGCTCAAGCCCAGGTTCCCATCGATTTTAACCATTTAAGGTCTCAGGGATGGCGACTGTTCTGAGGAACATGGAGGTGTCTACTTCCCGCCCAACATAAGCAGACCAAACCTACTAAGCTAAATGACAAGGACAAACCATCAATATCGATATTAACAAAGTTATCTCGTCAAGGAAAATTCCAAAGGTGAATCATGGTTAACTCATTAAAGTACTCACTACCATTGCCGTATGGCATTGGAAGTGTATCTTTAATCAAATTACAATACATCGACAATTAATATAACAAGTAAGGCAATTATCATGACAATAATACAACCTTTAATATAACAGCTAACATGGTTATCTACATTAAGGATAAAGCATTAGTGAGACCTTATTAACTCCTTAATTCATTAAATCACCCACCACTTAAAAGTCATTAAGAAGATACTATTCTCCCTTCTTATACCGATTTAATGAGATATTAAATTCCAAAAATAAATCTAGCCATAATCCCCTTTTTATTATTATAAATACATCCCAAGGGTCTTGAACATTCCCCTCTTCTCAGTAATAGGTTATAATTATAGGAAATCAAATTTACATGAACGCTGGTAAGTTGCCCAAAAGATAAATCTAAGGGATCTCTATAACACCATTCCTTAATTTAAGGTTAGCATCCAGGTAGGCCTGAATTCCTTAGTGCGCAATATCATATTAATAAAATAGATCAACACGATGCTGAGTGAGGAAGGATTAAATGAGGGAGAGTAACAGCTTCTTCTCACCCACTCTCTCTTGATAAGTCCAAGTGTCACAATTTTAGATCTCGCCATTATTAAAACAATATCCCCATTATAATTTAACCATATCCGACTATAATAGAATGCTATTCAACCTGTATTAAAACAATACTCATCTTATATTAAACCAAAACTTCCATTATACTAGAACAATAACCACCAAAATAATACCCACTAATAATTGTGTTAAACCGTCTCCAATTTATAATGAACCATACCCTAATATGTGAAAAACAATATCCAAAACTTAGATTATAACGATCACCACAAAAACAATCCCCACTAAACGATATTAAATCAAATTCTTTTGCCCATTCATAAGATAGATTTATTGGATTTATTAGATTCCCAATTAATTTATTAACCACTTGAGGATCTATTAGGAATTATGTATCTGAAAGTTTTCTGTCATAGATCCTTACAACAGTTATCAACAGACTGGATGGGAGAACTAAATCGTGGAAAAAAAATTCAAGGAGAAGGGAAGCAAGGGTCAAACGAGGAAATAGAACCACGACAGCCTAACAAAAAATCTCAAATACTAACATCATAACAACTTGTTGTTTTGGTAACTTCTGGTTTTAAGAAGCGGGTGATGGAACAACCATCAAAAATTTAAAATTGCAGCTAGATGGCTCACCCACCAGCGATATTTAATTACCTCAGAAACCAACAATAAAAACGAAACGGCCGGCTATGGTAATGCAACTACTGGCTAGAGTAAGTGGCTGTGTCAAGGGAGAGACATTCTAGGCAGAAATGAAGTCGTTAAGGGGTTCAGTGAAATCACAATAACTCATGCCAGTGCCCTTGAAGGCTAAAAATAAACACTAACCAGTCATTAGAAGTCATCGCCCGAGTTACCCACTGTCAGAAAAAATCGCCACTTAAACAGGAGTGCCAGTCAACATCCTAGTAAATGAATTAATGCGCTAGACTAGACACTCATGAAAATATGCGAGGTGACTGTTGTAGGAGGAGGAGTTGTTGTTCATTAAGGGAAAAGTTTCCACTCTGGTAAAAATCGAAAACCCCCAAAAGGTTATAAGGATTTTCCTTTATCCACAAGAACGAGTTGAAGAAAGCTTGGGATAACGGGGGAATCCATATTATGGTTGGGCGAACAACACTATTTCTGTGTTGTAGACTGAAGGGACGTTGTTAACACTGCGTGAACAACATTAATGCTGTGTGAGCGTTAAGAGACAAATCAAACAGAAAGTCTGGAATCACTATGTAAACGTTTAATAGTCCATCCAGAAATATAAGAAGAAACGTTGTGCAATCAATTCATGAGACAGTCCAGAAATGGTCCCGAAAACACAAGGTAAAGAAAAACGCGTGGCAAAAGGAAACAACGGAAAATTTCCCCATCAATTGAAACTTGCTCAGGGATAAATCTCCGTTAAAAGATGAAGACGCTAAGTTTAGACGGCCTTTACCAAAAACATACAGAAACCCAAAGCCAGCAAGATAATTACACAGCTTGTTTACCCTTTTTGGTGATGAATGTGCAGAGCTAGGTTAACAGCCAACCACATTACCTATGCTGAAGATACAACCTACCAATTATTAATATAAATCTATATTTTCATTCTCAACCCTGCCGAAATACCACAGCCGGGATAACATGTATATAGTTTTACATCTGTTACCACAACTACCAGCGTAGAGGTAAGGATTTTACGACCAATACAAGATGACGACGCAGAAAATAAAACAAGTCAACACTCAAGAAGCAACCACAGATATAGGTTTACACTTATCACATCTCGGGAATATAAAGCCACGAAGGGTATTGCAGAAGCATGAGATCCAACCAAGGATCAGTAAAACTCAACTAGAACGTTGACCACAATGAAATTAGGAAATGCATTGAACAGTAGAAGCTTAAGACAAAATTCATCCATTAAAATTATCATACAGTTCCCAACATAATTTCTAATGCATTATACTCAATAAAATAAACAAGTGTACCTTAGCCTTGTCGCCCGCCTTGAATGAAGTCCGCGCGCTCCTTGCCGCTCCCGCTCGCCGACCATCGAGACTACATCGGTACCTCCCAGCCAATCGCTAGGGGTAGTCTACTTCCCCCTTAGCCCCTCGAGCTGCAAAGGGGCCACACACTATCCAGATGGTACGTCTAGCTTCCCAGCTTGCCTCGCAAGGCTGAGCTACCACTCCTATCCGAGCTGGAAATTCCCAACTCCCCACAAGTAATTATTCAAGTCACAAATCCGGCAGCATAACATTACGCTAACCGTCCATCCCTTTCTTCCTCATCTTCCCTTTCTTTTATAGAGTTTTTGGACCTCCAACTTTCCCTTAATTGCATTTAAATTAAGTTTTAAAGAAAATAATCTAAATAATCTCCTTCACACAAGTGTCGTCCATCCCCCTCTTTTCTCCATTAATTATTATTTTTTTAAATTTATTAAATGTCTCATTTCCCTCACCTACCTAGAGTTTCTCCTAAATTTACTCCTAGGTGTTCCTGGATCCCCTTACATGTTTTAAATACTTTCCCTAAAATGAAGTTGCTAAATTAGTTCAGTTTTAGAAGGTTTTTAATTGCAGATTCCTTACTATGTTGACCTCGCTTTTTACCATAAGTTCAACTCTTTCCCTAATTATGTTTCCCCCATTCCTAAGTTTCCTAATTTTTATTTATCCCCCTCTTTCCCCTTTTTATTTGAGTTAAAATGGCAGTTGCGCTATTTACTCCTTCCTTTTATGATTAATTTAAAAATCTTTTTATACTTCCACAAGTTAAATAATTAAATCCTTCTTTGCAAATTTACAACCACAGATTTGAGTTAATTTCTTATTCTCTTTATTTTACCCTACGAAATTTATGAAGACTAAAACTATAGCTTAAGTGGTTTTTGGCTTAAATGTTTATTTTTATTCTTAGGGCCTTTTTCTTAAGGTTAGACTAATTTTTTTACCCTAGAGAAGTTTTAGACTTAGGACTTAGATTCTAAACTGGGGGACACTTGGTTAGGGAAGTTGTTTAAGGATTTCTTAAAGTGTTAATGTCTTAGGGCCATCTAGGTTTGTTTCTTCATCATCTTCAATGCAACGTGCCCTTCAAGACGCACTACGTGCTCCAAGGGTGCTACTCGCCTCGTTTGTTTCTTTTGCGCGACGTGCCCTTCACGATGCACCACGTGCTCCAAGGGTGCCACTCACTTCTTGTGTTTCTTTTTCGCGATGTTCCCTTCAGGATGCACCACATGCTCCAAGGGTTCCACTCGCCAACTTGTGTTTCTTTTGTGCGATGTGCCCTTCAAGATGCACCACGTGCTCCAAGGGTGCCACTTGCCAACTTGACTGATTGATAGACATCAATAACCCCTGGAGTCAACACTCCACCAGGTGAACTTGTGGGAGACTAAGGGCTCTAAGGAATAAGGCCCCTGCCTTATTGCGCGCCCCTTAGAATCATCGTGAGCGATTTTCGCAGTCTGCCCTCGCGGCATCGTGGGTCCTCTCGAACTAGGTAATCATTAACCTACAATTCGAGCCACAGCGGGAGTGCTAGTACGCTGTGGCAGGACTGTTGTCCACACCTCTCCCTCAACCTCTCTGGAAATCGTGTTTGGACCCTTTACTCCATATGTGAGTCTGGTCGGCAAGCTATCGTAAGCTTGCATCATCAACAATCATGTCAGAACATGTCCACATCATATCATCAAATCAATGAAATATCACAGTAAATAAATCAACCCAAATAGCATACTCCCTGACTCAATCCGGAGTCCAAGGGGTTCCATCGATGCCTCTGCATCCTCAAGGTCCAAAAGCCGACACACTCAATAAAACTGAGTCAATAACACCTGTCTATGTCAATGTTGTAAAACATCATGTCATCTATCATAACAGATCATAATCAAGGATAAATGTTTTAACATCATAAAAGTCTAGATCACTTGCGAGCAAGTGTCCTCAAAGAATAAGTTTTCTCAGTGCACCATAGCAGGATGTTACATAAAGGAATTCCTAACCAGGCTAAGGTATCCCAAATAACAGGGAAATACAGTCACAAGTACCAACTCGAAATAACAACCCGCAATCCCTCTTTCCCCACATGCCTATTCCACCTCAAAAAGTGTGCCCCTTCTCTTCTCAATAGTCCCTCAATTTCCCCACTTCCTTTCCATGGCTTCATAAATAGACCAGACATAAAGTCTCAGAGACCCGTATCTATAGTTTGGCACCTTCAGGAATCAATCCATAACAATTCTCTCACTTGGAGAGAATGCTCACGTGCTTGACAACCCACTTCTTCAATATCCTATGGGACTGGAAACCCTCCTCTTCCGTCCAATTCCTAGCTAACTAGGGTATAGGTACATGTATCGTAAAAATAGGGTACAAGTGACCATTGAGTGAGTGCAACATTGTTCGAGTAGATTAATGAATGGAAAATGAATTAATTCTTGCTATATGTATGCATGTTCCCAACTTGACACTTGTCATCCGGGAACTACCTTGGACCCACTTGTCCCATCTTTAGAACTTAGGATAAAATAAATATCCATACTTTATACTTTGAGGAATATTAATATAATATTCCTTTGGGTTTAATCCCCATTAACTTAGCCCCCTTTCCCTAGCTAGTAGAGTTTAGTCCCCATACTCTTTTACATGGTTGGTCAACAACAATGATGTGTTTTCATTAATATTTGCATGTGATTACATATTATAATGATGGCTCCATGGATAGTTATCATCCACCCCCCAACCTAATAACCACGCAGACACCTTGGCCCAAAATATCCTGGCTCGCCAACCTATATGTTCATTCATATTTATATGTACAATTGGGGTTTGGTCTAGGGGTATTACATCTTGTACGATTTGGACATAAAAAGTTCAATATACTCTTAGAATCCAACATTCAAACACTTCTTCTTAATCCTAGGAGTCCAATGAATGAATGAAAGCAGGTTACCAATATCATGTTTAAATTTTAATCCAAAGCATACAAAATGTTTGGCATGAGAAAACAAGAATAGATGAACACAATAAGATTGGTATCTGAAACTTATAAGAGACTCAAATTTTGACAATTGACAATGGATTTGATTAGCTAAAAATTGGGTATAATTGAATTTGGTCAAGGGTTTAGCCGTAAATACAGAAATTGAGGCCATAATCCTTAACACAAACTCATCAACCACAAGGTCCTTATCTTTTCCCAAAATTGCACAAATCATAGATACAATTTTTCTTGAAATTTTAGGAAATAGGCTAGATTCGAGACTAAAGTTATCCATAGGAACATCAATATTCTTGTAGAGATAACACTGTAATAGAACGATTATGTCATCATGTTTCAATTGTTTGAAACATTTGGTCAATAAAATCTCATTTAAAACTTCATTTTCAGGGTCTAATGGTCACCTTAACATTTAAACAATGGATAGGGGATTTAGTTAAATGAGTACAAACCCATCTGTAGAAATTATAGCTCTTTTAGAGGGAATATACTTTTAGGCACACCAGACCACGAACTTAGGAGAGTCATAAACTTGGGGAACCAAACGTTTTGATAATCTCGATTCCCAGGCATGATAATGATCGATCAAATCTCTAGAATTTTGCATATCCTCCTGGTATAATTCAACAAGATTGAAAGACAGGACTGGATAAAATATCTTCTTGTCATTTTCGACTAAATCCTCTTCTTCAACATTTAATTTTTTGTTAGTTTTAGTGGCTTGAGAAAATTCGATTTTAATAACGAAAACTGAAATAGTTAATGTAGTTCGAGTTACCCATAGAGGAACTTGGTTGGGAAAGGACTCGGGTCGAAATGGTGTTGGTATATCTTATTGGGCATTTGATTTCTTCATAAACCCCATACAAACTAACAATTTTCATATGTACCTTCTTTTAAAATGAACTTTGAATATGTCATAGTTCAAGATTACTAGCAGCTATCGTCATATGGGGCACATGTTGATCCCACGCCGATTCTGAAGGATTCAAGTGTTTTTACGCTAACCAATGAATGTGAAACATGTTGATAAAGATTTACCTAAAATAAAACTAAATATACTATAAAATTATTATTAACATTTCTAATAAACTTTTAATAAAAATACTTTATTAACAAAATTTAAGGCAAAACTAAAAACTAAATCAAATTAAACCACATATATATATATATATATATATATATATATATATATATATATATATATATATATATATATAAATAAGCTATTTCTAAAGTTTTATTTAAATGTTATTTGAAAAACCTAAAACTTTGAGAAACCCTCATTATGCATCATAGAATTTTAAATTATATAAAAAATTTAAACTATATTAGAACATGTGCAATGAAAAAACAATACTTTCATAAAATAAATCTTATGTTTACTGGTTTTTTATAGAAACCATCGTTCCTCTACTAAATCTATAAATCATCGCTCATGCAACACCATGAAAAAGCCGTAGTGGCACTTTTTATATATATTCTAGTTCTATAGGTAAATTTCTCATTTTGAGATAGTCTAACTTTTTAAATAACTTTTAAGTCTATTAGGTATATACGCATTTCATTTACAAGTAGTGTTGGATTCTTTGAAGGGCTTGCAATATAAACTACTTTTATAAAGGTCTATAGTGATTTCCAAAGTCATTGTTTGAGTTATTTTAATTTTGAATTTATTATGTAAATTTTATCTACATAATATATATATATATATATATATATATATATATATATATATATAAAATGTAACTAGTATAGTGGTTGGTGTTGCGGCTGGTGAATGCTGAAAGTTATCTGAACGGATAGTATTCTGGTGAATTGAAACGCACGGACAATTGAAACCCACATAGAGCTGAGGAAATCCAAAAGTTAATCTTAAATGTGGTAATTCCAAAGGTTAATAAGTTAAATGTGGCAATCATATGGTGGTACAATAATTTCTTAATATGATTAGATAAATGTTAAAAAGTAAACAGGTTAACTGATGCATTCAAAAATACAAGGAAGTTATGAAGAGTAAATCACATTCATTGATTTGGGATGACGACTAAGAATATTCCAGCATTTTCAATTGTTAGCCATCAGAGTAGAATTTTAGATTAAAAGGTGATTAATTGTGCCCAAATTTTAGATTAAAAAGTGATTAATTGTGCCCATCTCCAATAGGTATACGCCTTTCGGCGTAATTAAAAAATTCGTTGACTAAGAAATTAACAAATGATAATATTGTTCTAAATCATTATTATAAGTAAATTGTTAAACATTTAGAAGGTAGGTTATATTGTAATCACTTCGTAGTCAAAATACTACTTTGACTTTTAAATAGTTGCTGTGAATTAAATTGAGTTTATAAAGTTAAATTTTAAAATAACAAGAAAATTAATTTTTAATTATTTGAAAAAAATAATTATATACTATTTCATCTGTTAAACGTGTGACAATACTAATTTGCATCTTATCTCTCTCAAAGAGAGATAAAATAAATAAATAAATAATAAATAAAATCTATCTGGCATGTAATCTCTCCTGCTTTGTGTACTACTCCGATTTTATGTGTACTACCCTGTAAGACATGATAAAATTAAAAATTAAAATTTTTTTTTCCACAAGTAATATGTACTACACTCTGTACATTGTTATCTTCAAATACCTATTTCTCTGCCAAATTTCATCTAATCACGTACATGGTTTTTTCCACGGGAAAAGTTGCACTGATATATTCAAAAGAATATAATGTTTTACAAAAAAAGCAATCAAAAGACTACCACAGGGGGCTTGTGTAGTGTTGTTTGCTGCGCACATGTGTCAAGAAAATACAGAATAAAAGGTTGCATCACACAGATTGACAATGTATACAATTTTATCGTTCATGAACTCTGTTACAAAGTTGCTGCCGGCTGGTGTACTGTGAGCAGCTTGCTACCTGTCATGTCTTTTTAGAGTGGACTGCCTGTTGAGTAGCACAAACACTGATACAGAACAGAGTCACAATGCCAATGGTGGATTCGGTGTCCTGGTGACAGTCACATCATATTTTGAGCATGGTTGGGGGGCCTTTGTTACCGTCCTCTCATCGGGCGACATTTATGAGGCCAAGAGGCCGAGAAAGTGCCAGTTTTGATAGTTGATCTACGATGGCATTTTCATCTCTGTAGATGTGAGAGGCAGAGAGGCTCTTGAAGAAACTTTTGGCTTCGATTGTTCTCTCTTTCCAACATTCTAGAGCTGCTGATTGGAGGTTAGCCTTGTCATTTATCCAGTCAATAATGACTTTGGAATCTCCAAGAAGAAGCAATTCATCGATGTTCAACCTATGAGCCACAATTAGGGAAGCCCAAGCCCCCAAAAGTTCGGCTTTGGTGTTGGTTCCTTGTCCTCCATTGAGAGACCATCTATAGGAGGTATGAGAGCTAATATGAAAGTGGCCTCCTGCCCTGCAAAGTGATCCACCTATTTGAGTTTCTCCATCGAACCAAGCGATAGCTTTGTCAAAGGGGAGAGTAGTAGAAGATATGCGGACTTTCTAGACAAAGTTGGATGGGGAAGGGTGTTCGGCTGCAGAAAGTATGAGGCTTGTCACCAAAATAGTCGAGGGGGGTTTATCATCAAATATGGCAACATTCCTTGTCAACCAAACATTCCAACAGACCGTGGAAGGCAGCGAGGGGTAGAGCTGGTGTTTTGAGTACCAAGAGCTAAAGCAGGAGTATGTCGAAGGTCCAACCCATTGTTCAGTTAGATTAAGAGACGTTGTGACGTGATGCCAGACTTGCCGGGTAAAATTGCAGCTCACAAAGAGGTGGAGTGAAGTTTCACTCTCCTCCTTATACAGAATGCAGCGGTTTGGGCCTGACCAACCCCTGCTCTGAAGGATATCCCAGACTAAGATTTTATTCTTCGTCAATAGCCAAGTAAAAAGTTTTAGTTTCAGTGGACAATTCCACTTCCACATGTGAGTGCGCCAGGTCTGTTCTCGGGAGGGACAACTCTCCTTTGTCATTGCTTTGTAGATATTTCGGACTGATATGACTCCTGATTTATCGCCTCCTGTCCAGATTAGAGTGTCTGGTCGCTCCTATAGTCGGATGCCAGCTTCCTTTAGATGATGTGTGTAGCTATTCCATTCAGCCGAGAGTTCTCTGTCTAGATTCAGTGTGGAACTAGTGACCCAGGATTCGCCAAGTGATCTGCTGCTGTGCGATGTTTTTAAATGAAAAAGATAGTGTTTGCCTAAGTTATGTAATCGATCCAACAATCTAGGTGAGAGAAGGGCCTTATTGCCCAATCCAAGGATATCATCTTGGCTTATTTCAATAGCAGTACCATTGCCAAGCAGCCACACTATCCAATGTAGGAGAATCGGTAGTGACTTTAGAAGGTGCTTCCATGTTTGTGAGACCCCCGGTGGAGAGGTGGTGGCGGTTCTGAGACAATAATGAACCGGCATGTGGGATAGATATTTGTCTTTTATAAGGTTGTTCCAAATGCCTGGTACCATCAAGATACGCCAAAGTGTGTTTGCCAAGAGGGCAAGATAGGTGAGATGCATATTTCTCAGGCCCCAGCCTCCAAGTGCTTTTGGCTTTGAGAGGGTTTCCCACCTACATAGATGACTGCCTCTATTTTGTTTGCTGCCTTTCCAGAGGAAGGCAAAGATCAACTTGCGGAGATTTTTTAGCACCGATTGCGGGATGTGTGCCAGAGCCATCCAATACACTGGGAGGCTTTCCAGAACTGCCTTGATCAAAATATATCTGCCGCCCATGGATAAACATCTGTTGCACCAGTGTTGAATTCTGCGTTCAAAATTTTCATATAATCAGCACCAGTCCTTTGCTTTGTAGCTATAAGGTTTGATAAAGTAACCAAGATAGTTGAAGCTCGCCTCTAGGTCTCGATAATCAATGTCGTAAAGAGTTTTTAGCTCAGACATGAAAGCTTCCTTTGCGCCTGTAGCCAAGAATAGTGACTTCTGAAAATTTATTTTTAGGCCTGTAACAGAACAGAAAACGTTTAGCACATTAAAAATTTCTGTCCATTAAGAGAAGGAGTCCGATGTCATAATAATTATGTCATCTACGAAGAGTAGGTGTAAAATTTGAGTTAGTCTAGAAGCTCTAATTCCTGTGAGCGTGCCAACTAATTTACTTCTTTTTAACAAGATGTTGAGACATTCTAAGACCAGAATAAAGAGTAGGGGTGAGAGGGGGCATCCCTGTCGCAATCCTCTTTCGCTGTGGAAGGCTTTTGTAGCCTCACCGTTGATTAAAACTGCCAGGGTGGCTGTGGTTATGCAGCCCATCATCCAATTTGTAGTGGCTGCCCCAAATCCACACTGGAGAAGAATGAGATGTAGGAAGTTCCAGTTTACACAGTCAAATGCCTGTTTGAGGTCCAGTTTTAAGAGGATGGATGGTAAATGTTTTGAATTGATGCTGTGTATACACTCCTGTACAGTGCCTATTGCGTCAAGGATTTGTCTTCCCTTGAGAAAACCAAGTTTCTCCGCTGCCAGTGCCCGGGAGAGATGAGGGCGAATCCTATTTGCGATGATTTTGATGATGATCTTATAGCTGAGATTACATAGGGAGATTGGTCGGTAATCCGAGAACCACCGGGGATGGTTCTGTTTTGGTATTAGGACAATAAAAGTGTTGTTTAAATGTTTATTAACCGACCCTCTGATCATCGAATCCTCGACATCTTCCATCAGATCTTGGCCCATTAAATCAAAAAAATGAATGTAGAGTTCCACGGTCCATCCATTTGGACCGGGACTTTTTTCTTTTTTGAAGCCTTTTAATACCTGGAATATTTCCTCTTTTGTTCAGGGTGCTTCCAAAGCTCTTGCTTGCTCTTTAGTGATCATCTGTGGAAAGAGTTGGGCTGTATCGATTTGTTCCTGAATGGAGATGTGCGTCTCTTCTTGAAAAAAAGTCTTGTAATGATTGTGAGCCTTTTGTTTGATGTCCTCTATCCGGTGAGTAGTACTCCCATCCTCTGCCTCAATATCCCAAATGAATTTTTTATTTCTGCGCTGGTTGGCAAAACAATGGAAGAACTGAGTGTTGTTGTCACCACTGGAGAGCCAGAGCGCTCTACTCTTGAGTCGCCATCTGTTCTCTTCTTTCTGGAGAATGTGGAGTCGATTTTTCTCTAATGTATGTATTTTTTCTTCAAAATCCGTCTGCTGGTCGATCCGTTCCCTTTGTCTGTATAAAAAGGATAGTTGAAGTTCAATTCTGTTCAATATGACTGTGTCCCGTGCTTTTTTTGTTTTAAGCCAATTGATAGTAAGTGCTCTTAGGCTCTTTAATTTTCTAACCAGGTTGCCCTATGCGTCCCCTGGTAGTGCATGGGAAGCATCTGTCCAGGCTTTTTTGACTAAATGGTCGAATGTGGGCTCCAGCAACCAGGCCGAGTTGAACTTGAACGGGTAGCTCGTCCCTAACTTTGCTTTTCCAATTTGTAAGCAGATGGGAGTATGGTCAGACAGGTATGGAAAGTCGATCCAGGCCCGGGCCGTGTGAAAAGGATTTAGCAAGTCTTCTGAAATTAAAAACCGATCAAGGCGTTTTTCAATACTGTGGGAGTCCGATCTCCCATTACGCCAGGTTGGTAGTAATTCCACTGGTGCCAAGTCCACTAAACCATTGTTTGTGAGTAGAGCTAAGAAGAAGGTCGCTAGAGTGTCGATTCTTGCACTGTTGCCCCAGATCTCCATTGAGTTTAGCGTAAAATTCAAATCACCCGCAATAATGATATTTTTAATGGCTAGTAGGCCCAGGCGGTCTAGTTTTTCCCAAAATTGTCTACGGTCCAGACAAGGGCCATATGTATTGAGCAGAGTTATGGAGGTGTTGAGTTCAAAACTGGCGCCGGATAGAAGGATTCCTCCCGGACTCAGCATCGGAGTGAATTCAATGTGTGATGGATCCTAGGCCGCCATGAGACGCCAGAGTTTCCCATGGAGATTGCCGCGTAGACCATCCAGTCAGGTCTGAGGGCGATAAGAAAATTTCTTGCCACTTCAGCTTCTACCATCGTTTCTTGTAGAAAGATGACTGCCGGTCTGTACTTGTCGAGGAGACGTCTCATGGAGGCTATTTTCAGGAGTCCTCCAACCCCTCTGATGTTGAGGGAAATAAGAATCATGATTTTTCCCGTGCTTGGGCTTTAACACCTCTAAGAGCCCGTTTGGTGAGTTCATTAGGTTGTGAGGCTGGGCTTGATGCCTTCGCGCTTTCCTTTTTCCTCGCGCTGCATGTTTTGAGGGGTGAGATCTCCGAGACCAATCCTCTGGACCAAGAGGGGGCTGTAGCTATGTGCTCTTTCACACCCGAGGTTGATGGAGTGTAGCCAATAGGTCTCGAGGGTGGGGTGAGAATTTTTCCAAGGTACAACGGTATGGGGAGGGAGTCAAATGGTAGGGGGGAGGCAGGTATATCGGTTTGTAACAGTTGGTCCAGGTCCTGAGCTGAAAGTGGTTGTTTTGTGTAGCCTGGGGGATGGGTGGGTTCACTTTCCGGGGGTTCAGAATCAGTAAGGGGCTGTGTAAAAGTGAGGTCGATGAGGGGGGAGGGAGTATGCACGGGTGGGGAGAAGTGGAATGTGGTAATCTCAAGAGACTCGGGTTGTGGTGCCATGGCAGCAGGCCAGGGAATTTCAGGCGGCAGTGGAATATCTATGGGGTCAATAGAAGAAGTCGGTTGCAAAGAGTTTGTGGTTTGTGAATTTATGGAGATTCTCTCCCATGCAGATAGAGTTCTATGTAGCGAGGGGCAGAGTAATTTTATCTTTCTTACCATTGTGTTATCTTGTGAATCGAAGTCCAATGTTCGTTGTTGTGGAGACTCCCTTGCAGATACATCTGACTGTGTGTCATAGCTATTGAATCCTACCTCCTCCGACAGTTCAGCCTCTGGATCAGTGGGAGGGAATTTGGAGCAATCCTGTCTCAGGTGTCCGGTTCTGCGACAAAAGTAGCATCTGAACGATATCCCTAGATAGTCCAGTCTTTGGGTGAACAGGTGACCTCTCCAGTCTATGTTTAGGACCTTCAGAAGTCCTGCATGAATGTCTAGCTCAACCAAGATCTTTGCCATTTTTCTCTCATTTGTTTCCATAGAGGCAGTGTCCACTATTAAGAAGCGACCCAAAGAAGATCCGATAAGCTCTAAGGCCTGTTGGTTCCAGAGTTGAAGTGGAAGGCCAGGTAAGAGAACCCAGAGGTGCCTATAGGAAAAGTATTCAGTTGATGGATTGAAAATGAGCCTCCATCTCTTAAGCATGAGGCTTCCCCCGCCTACCGCCTAGAACTTGTCTAGTACGTGAACAATATCCTCAGGCGACTTGAAAATGAAGCCTAACCACCCGTTTTGAAGGAAAGGTATCCTGGGCAGATAGCCTAGAAAAGGCTTCCAGGAGCTAGCTATCCAATATTCCAAGCTCAGGTTACATTTTTCTTTGTAGGCTAGCTTGCCAACCAGGGCATAGAGTGCCAGGTTGCAAGCTTCAGTCAGTCCTACATCCATGCCCAGGACCAGTTTTGGGTGTGTCGCTTTTGGTTTCCAAACCCTCTGTGTATTTGTTTTTATGGAAGAGGGTCTGCAAGTAGGGGAGTTGGTCCTTTGATGGTTACCATAGTTCCTATTGTAAGCACAAGGCTTTTGTGGGTTAGGTTCAGGTAAAGGCTTCAGTGGTGATTTTCCAGTGTCAGATGTGTGGAGAGTGGAGCCAGGCGCCAGAGACCTGGAGATCTGTGTGCGATGATGGTTGTTTATCATCTCGTTGATAGAGGCAATGATGTATGGGTGGTCCCAAGGGTCCTCGGTTTGTCTCGCAGAAATGTCCGAGTTCAGTGTCTCCATGAGTGTGTCTGCAAATTCCACAATGGAAAAGTCTGCTGGTAGGGATGTCCTGACAGGATCAGGTAGGTCCCTGCCCGATCCAAAGAAATGGTCGGGCTTGGTGCGAAGGCAGGGAGTGAAAGGTTTGAAAAGTAGTAAGAATGTCAAACCCTCGAGGAGAAGTCTGTTGTCTGTAGTGGGGCTAGAAGACAAGTATGTCTGTCAGGAACTGGAGCTAAGGATTCATTGCATGGAACCAATGAATTCTTAATGGGTGTGTTTCATGGCTATAGGGAATTCTTGTTTTTCATGATTTTTTTGGTTTATGATTCGAAATGCTAAGGCAAAAATTGACTATGTCAAATTGCGAAAGACTTCATTCACCTAGCCAATTTGGTTTGTTGACAACTCCACATCTACAGAGGTTTGAGCTCATGTTTTTTTCCAGGACATGGGTTCTGTATAGAACAATCCAAAGTTCAATCCTACATGGTCTTTACATTATTTTTTTGGTATGAAGTTCTACCTTCAAAGGAGAGAGTAAATTTGAAGTCACAAAATTTTTGAGTTATTAATGTAAATTTATTTGGGTAGTATGATCATGTACTAAAATATCCTTTTTCCTTTTTTCCTCATTTTTTTGGCATTTTTTTCGTAGTTTTTGAAATTCAAGTTTATGTTTTTGGTAAATGACATTTTAACTTTGTAGATTTTCGTCCTTTTTTTTTTTTATTGCTGAGTTTTTTTTAGGTAAGTTGGGCGTAGATTAGGGATTATATTGATGATGATGATGATTAACGTCCACTAAGATCTAATTGATCTATTGGACCTTAAGAGGGTAAGTGATTACTTGTGATTCTTTAGAATTTTGTTTTTGTGCTCGAAAAGCATTAAGAGAAGCTTTCCAAAATCACCATACTTTTGTTGAGTTAAGAGGTTAAGAAGGTTTTAACGTCAAAGAAATAAAATCTCTCCATGATATATTTATCTCAACTTGTTGATGGAAGTCCCAAAAACATTTAGGTTAAAATAGATGTGTGTCTCTTCTTTAATTCCTTTGTATCAAAAACTTGAAAATATATATTTAATAGATTTTAATTTTAGTTGAAACTATATAATAATAAAACTATTTATAAACATTGCTATAATTTCATCTCAAAACTATGCTCCAACCTACTATCTACGATTTTCAACTTGGTGTGCAAGATCTACCTATAATACTTTTTTATTGTTTGAAAATCTCTACAATTTTTCTAAGGCCTAGAATTGTATCTATGAGATAATGTTTATAATGAAAAATTGGAAAACCAAAGTAATCCACTTTCCTAAATCTTTAAAATTTCTTGATAGTTTTCTAATCACTTAAAGACTCTACTAGATTTTTACTACTAAACTACATAGAAGTATTATTTTAAAAAATTATCAAGAGAGCTATTATCTTAAAACATTCCCAAATCTTTCTAAGACAAGAATAAAATAATTAGAGAGGCTCCTTCATCTAAAATACAATGGAAAATACATGTTGAATTAACTTTAAACATTATTTGGAAAGGTGCAAAAGAAGGAAGGAGAGGCTCAACAAGATTATTCCAACCAAAAGAAACCATCCTCGAACTTGGGGGGAGCGTACTTGAAGCGAGTGGAATTCCCCCCTATTCAAAATGTACTAAACTGGAAATGCTAAAGCCATAGTTGAAAGATGCATCACTCCCCAAAAGAAGAGTGGGATCAATCGAAGACAACCACTTCATCAACCAATGAATGAATAGGTTGTTGGGAAACCGAATATGATGCAGGATTGGAAGGGCCTTCATAAAAGGACCATAATCTTCATACTTATAGAATACCAAGACACAAATGAGTAATATGATCTCCCTTGAAAACATTACAAGGAAGCTTGGGCTTACGTCCTATTTGTCTATATTTTTCAACAGTATCAATGCCCTGTTGATGGGAGTTTATGAAACATCGTCAGCAAGAAGGGAAGATCTGGTTCGGGGTTGTCTATTTAACCCAAGTTGTTTGGAATAATCTACCCTGGTGGGTTTTATGGCTCCGTTAGCCAATGGAGATACTTAAATAACAAAAAGAGATAAAACTGCCTAACTATATAATCCTATCATTTAACACACATATATATAACTACTTAGCTTAAAGTCGTATTATATACAATAGGTATGTACAGATACAAGGTTTAAATAAAGCCTTGTGAAACTGATAATTTTAATTAATGAGTCAAAGTTTAAATAAGATGTAAAACTTAAGGAAATCGTTCTATTACTATAAGTAGTAAATAACAACAAATGAATGGACAATATTGGAAATGATATAATAGTAATGAACAAAGCATCAAAGTTTGAATGATTTAATCGTTATTCATTCGTAAAGTAAATAAATCAAATAAAAATAAATCTAACTAACTTGATGTTGATCAACTGTAAAGAAAAGGTACTAAGCTATATTCGTCTTTCTGCATAATGTAGGTTCAAACTTAACCTGTTGCCAAGCATAAATCTATGGCAAGAAGCAAATAATGATATTTCCTGAAACAACTCAGGGAATTTTTGTATTTCGAAAACAATCTATGATAAACAGAAAGACAAATGAATTTTTCTCATGTAACTTTAAATTATTCAAAAACTGAAGATGAAATTAATTTCAATCTCCGACAAATGGTATTATCAAAAATCCAACATTCGATGTAAACTCAAAATGTATAGATAGATGATTAGTCTCAGAGATTATAATAACTAATAAATAATTGACCATGTGAGAGATAAGCACAACATGAAAACATCAGTGTTGAACAGGCTAAAGCTAATTCATAATAGATACATTTTTCATGGCCAAGAAATATATGAAGACGAATGATCACATTGTACAGTCTACAAAAGGAATAATGCCAAAAAGTAAACTACATTCCATATATTTCTCAAAATGATAAGTCCATCATCAGGTCCCAAAAGAAATTTCCTTTGTCTCTGTGGAAGCACCAATATTTAAACTAAGATCATGATTTGTTTCTCATATCTTACAAGATATAGGCAGATCCATTTTAATAAAGTATTTACTAAAAAGGTAACAAAAAAATAGGTCTATTGTGACAACCATTCAAAATAATTACATCATCAAAATATTCTTGAAACTGTTTTTTAAAATGAAAATTACAAACTTGGAGCATCTCCAACTATTTACTCGTTCCTTCAACTTTTGCACATTGATCTACTTCACACCTGAGAAGAAAAACAAAATTTAATTTAGAAAAGCAATCTAATAAACTAATTAAATACAAGTTACAAATCTATGATTCTGTAGCTAGTCTAATAAAAACAAAATAAAACAATTCCAGTTATCACTAAATAAACCAAATGTAAATTCCAAGAAGAATGTTTACCCATTAAACCTTTGAAAAAGAGACATGAGATAATTTTGAATTGATAACAACGTTGAAATTGGTAGAATTTTTTATAATAATATCCCCTGACCTCCTGAACCTTTTGCTGGCCCTGGGTGAAACCAGTTGGATGCTAGCTCTCAAATACTAGCTTTCCTTTTCGAATTCCTAGTTACAATCCATAACTTGATTTAGATGAGCCTGCAGATAAGGGATATCCTCGTAATACCTATGGATCCAATTAAAACAATCATCACAATATACATGTTCCATATTCGGTAGTGGGAGAGTATGATATGAGTTTAATGGTTTATCCTGCGCCATAACCCTTTTCAAATCATATTGGATTCCTAAAAATCCCTCTTTCTCTTTTAGAAATGGAGGCAAGTTAGAAACAAAATCATATTGGGGTGATTATATTCTAGTGGCATCAGAAATGGTGTCATCGACAAAGATCATGTCCTCGATATCAACTATGGGGATAGGTTTGTCATGGTTCTGGTGTCGATTCCTAGTAATTCTTGAAATAATTTTTCCATTCCTTTTATTATTGAAATATAAATCATTAAACCCCTGCGTGTTTTTCTTTCTCTGTCTTTTGATTTTAATTTCATTTTCATAAATCGATTTTTGTACAGGATTGGGAATGACATGTACCTTATCTCTTAGACGCCTCATAACTTACTCCAAGGACTTATTTGGAATGAATTTGTGATTCCTGGAGGTGACCTTGGCTGATTGACAAGAATCAATAAGGGTATCAAGAGGTAATGAAAAGTATTTTGAGACTTGTATTTCCACTCGAAAATTTTACAAAGAGTGGGAGGATAGGCAAGGTTTGGTAGAATCGTCAATGCCCAAAGGTAAAATATTGACCGATTATGGTGGAAATGAAACAAAACCATTCCTAACAAGGAAAATTTTCTAGCTATCTCCTATCTTTAACAAATGGGCATTAACCAAAACCCGAATTAAACCATGGTGGAAAAGACTGGATTTAGAGTTGGTGTTTTGTCTCTGATAGAACCTGGACATCTTTTGTAGAGTTTTAAGAAAATAAAATGGAAATTTTAACTTAAAACCTAGGAATACCATTAATAGGCGCACATGAAATGAAAATACGAGTCCATAGCATCCCTCAGAGGTGGAGAACTGCTTTATTATCAACAAAACACAATGCCAACGAGTTTTGAATAGATGGATGGGTGTACCTTTAACGTTATATCGTGACTTTATGGATACCATCAATAGATTCCAAGAAATACCTTCTATTTTCAGGTTCTTGAACCAGTGGTATCCTTCCCATGACAGGCATGTGACATCTGTTATTAATTGTTCGTTAACTTGTATTTGTAGGTCACCTAATTTAGCTCTAGTATCATCAAAGGTCTTGGCAAAAGATTGGGCGAATTCCAGATTAAAACCCTCAAATGTCTATACAAATTTAACCCATATGAAGATGACGAGGTCATATACAGTATCATCATGAGAGAGAAGATCCTATGATCCATTCGGCTCTACCCGAACTAGAGGATCCATAAGCTTGATTACGATATACCAGAAGGTGCAGAATGGAGTCTGAGTTCAATCCAACCCAAAACAAATGATATATTTTTCATAGTCAAAGGTGGCCTGAAAACTATGATCTCAAGAGGATTCTACCATGAATCCCACTCTTATTGTTGATTAAACCCTGAACCATAGGAAAAATACACTCAAAAACCACCTCGCCTGCTAAGAATCTACTCCCTGATTACGAAGCACCATCAAATGATGAAATGAATTCAAGTTCAGGTGAATAGGATAGAGATGTAATGGTCTCAAAGCACGACCATTATCCAGGTAATACAAAGATTAGATCGTGACATAACAACTAAAGGTGGAATTAAGATCATATGTTTATGTCATAGTTTTAGAACCAAAATCGCAAAGGGGTAAAACAACAACATAGACTTATTGAAAATCGATCATGGCATAACATGAATCAAACACGACTAGGTTCTATCCTAATGCTATATAATTTTTTCTCATAACCATATGTTCATCAAACTTATAAGTTTTGAGATTATAGGTGTTTCAAAGGCTCGTTTAGTTTTATAAGGAGAGAAACCTTTAGATTTTATCAAAAGTGTTTATACAAAATGATTTCAACTTCATACTTGAGAGTCATTAAATTTAAATAGTTAAATGAGAAGTTTATGGAAAAAATAAAACTCAAAAATAGAAAATGATCAATCAAGCAATTCTTCAAAAATCATAATCAAACTCTTCGCAGACAAAAGAGGCAGCTAATAAAATTTATTTTCCCAAGTTTGTGTTTCAAATATCGAAAAAGTGATATGAATTGTTGGATGCCAATAATGGCGAATCATTGGGCGAAGCAATTATCTCTGCATCATGAAAAATTTATATCAGGGAAAAGAAAGATTCAACAATCATTAAAGACAACATTGAAACAGATTAAGAGTATTAAAATTAACTCAGAAAATCAATACAATCATACTCAAAGAATGCTCTGGCAAATGATTGAAATCTGAAAGTTAGTTTTGATAAAAAAAGGCGATGATATTTATAAAAGCAACTTTAATATGACAGAGCCACTGCTTCCAACAGGCATTCATAGCCTTGATAGGGATGTCATTTAATCCACTCAAGTACTTTAGTCCCATCCAAAAGTCGGCTATCCATGATATGATTTTTTTTGATATATGATCAATTTAAAAACATATCGGACAGATCTTGGACCTGACATTGCTTCGCTGCCAGCAGACCTGTTTAATACCCCGATGAAGTTGTCTTGGTATCATGTGTGCATTTACCCAACACTACCAGCAGGCTTGTTCAGTACCTCGAGGGGTTTACACACATTTTGCACACGTTAAAGTGTTTCTGACTCTTCTTAAGCATTTTTAAAGATAAATTTTTTAGGTTTCATGAGAATGAGAGAATGGGGAGATACTAAATATTTAACATCTAGGCAGCCATATGATTGATCATTAATATTGCTTTTTGTTCTTTAAGAACTGATAGTTTTCATCATGGTTTAGACATTTAACTTTCAATAAAGAAATCATCTCAAGGATGGGGAAGCACTTTGAGTTGATCTCATTAGATCTAGGATGACGTAAACAGTTTAAATATGATCTTACTTCCCCAAGATCTCGACAAAAAATGAGGAACAACGATTTGGCAGAGACTTCTAGAATAATTGTCTTATAGATCACATATCCGAGGTAAAACTTAACATTTAAATGCTTGAACTGTTTCAAATGTTGTTACTGATAAATATGATTAAAAAGATTCCCCTTAATAATGGATTGTGAGTTAGAAAGAAATTTTAAGAAAACAAAGAAAGCAACAAAATAAAATAATCAATCATCAAGCAAACATAAAAAAAAAAAAAAACCTAGGGATATTTACAGGGGGCAGGTTTGATTCTGCTTAGGTGAAGTATTTCTTGAGAGTCTAGACATTCACTAGAAAAGTGTCTGGCTGTCCCTCCAAGTTCTGTAAACGAAACGAGGTAGGACCCAATTTTTCTACAATGACAAAAGGTCCCAACCATAGGTTTTGAAACTTAGTGTTTTCTCCTTTATCCTCATGTGGTTTGATCTCCTTCACAACTAAGAAGAAAAAATATATCTAATTTAGAAAAGAAATCTAATAAACTAATTAAAGACAAGCTACACAATCTATGATTCTATAACTAGTCTAATAAAAACAAAATACAACAATTTCAGTTATCACTAAAAAAACCAAACATAAATTCCAAGACGAATGTTTACCCATTAAACCTTTGAAAAAGAGACATGAGATAATTCCGAATTGATAAAAACATTGAAATTGGTAGAATTTTTTATAATAATATCCCCTGACCTCTTGAGCCTTTTGCTGGCCCTGGGTGAAACTAGTTGGATGCTATCTCTCAAATCCTCGTTTTCCTTTTCCAATGCCAATTTACGAGACATAACTTGATTTAGCTAAGCCTGTAGATAAGGGATATCCTAGTAATACCTATGGATCCAATTAAAATAATCCTCACAATATACATGTTCCAGATTATGTAGTGGGCGAGTATGATCTGAGTTTAATGGTTTATCCCGTGCCATAACCTTTTTCAAATCATATTGGATTCCTAAAAATCCCTCTTTCTCTTTTAGAGATGGAGGAAAGTTCGAAACAAAATCATATTGGGGTGATTCTATTACAGTGCCATCAGAACTGGCATCGTTGACAAAGATCGTGTCCTCGATATCAACTATGGGGATAGGTTTATCACGGTTCTGGTATCGATTCCTGGTCATTCTTGAAAGAAGTCTGCCATTCCTTTTATTCTTGAAATCTAAATCATTAAATGCATGGGTGTTTTTCTTGCTCTGTCTTTTGATTTTAATTTTGTTTTCATAAACCGATTTCTATACAGGATCGGGGATGAAAGGTACCTTATCTCGTAGATGACTCAAAACTTCCTCCAAGGACTTCTTTGGAATGAATTTGTGCTTCTTGGAGGTGACCTTGGTTGATTGAAGAGAATCAATAGGGGTATCGCGAGGTAATGCAAGGTCTTTTGAGACTTGTATTTCCACTCAAAAATTTTGCAGAGAGTGGGAGGATAGGAAAGGGTCGGTAGACTCGTCAATGCACATAGGTAAAATATTGATTGGTTATGGTGGAAATGAAACAAAACCATTCCTAATAAGGAAAAATTTCCAGCTATCTCCTACCTTTAACAAATGGGCATTAACCAAAACTTGAATTAAACCATGGTGGAAAAGACTGTATTCAGAGTTGGGGTTTTGTCTCTGATAGAACCTGGACATGTTCTGTAGAATTTTAAGAAAATAAAATGGCAAGTTTAACTTAAAACCTAGAAAGACCATTAATAGACACACGTGAAATGAAAATATTAGTCCATAGAGTCCCTCACAGGTGATGAACTGATTGATTATCAACAACAAACCATGCCAACGAGTTTTGAATAGATGGATGGGTGTACCTTTAACGTTATAGAGTGACTTTCTGGCTACCATCAATAGATGCCAAGGGATACCTTCTATTTCTAGGTTCTTGAACCATCAGTCTCCTTCCCATGATTGGGTCATGGCCTCTACTATTGATTCTTCATTAAATTGTAACTGTAGGTCACCCATTTTAGCTCTAGCATCGTCAAAGGTCTTGGAAAAATATTGGGCGACTTACAGATTAAAACCCTCAAATATATGTACAAATTTAACCCATTGAAAGATGACGAGATCATATACAACATCATTGTGAGAGAGCAGATCCTGTGAGCCATTTTTCTCTACCCTAACTACAGGATCCATAAGCTTGATTACAATATACCAGAAGGTGCAGAATGGAGGTTTCTCTGTTCAAGCCAACCCAAAACAAATGATATGTTTTTCATAGTCAAAGGTGGCCCAAAATATACGATATCGGGAGGATGCTACCATGACTCCCAGTCTTACTGTTGATTAAAAATCGAACCAGAGGACAAATACACTCAAAAACCACCTCTCCTGATAAGAACCTAATCCTTGATTACGAAGCACCTTTAAATGAAGAAATGAATGCAAGTTCAGGTGAACAGGACATAGATGTAATGGTCTCAGAGCACAACCATTAGCCAGGTAATATAGAGATTAGACCATGAAATAACAACTAAAGGTAGCATTTAGATCATATGTTTATGTCATAGTTTTAGAACCAAAATCACAAAGGGGTAAAGAAACAACATAGCATTATTGAAAATTGATCAAGGTATAACATGAATCAAACGTGACTAGGTTCTATACTAATTCTATAGAAATTTTTCTCATAACCATATGTTCATCAAACTTAAAAGTTTTGAGATTATAGGTGTTTCAAAGGCTCGTTTAGTTTTATAAGGAGAGAAACCTTTAGAGTTTATCAAATGTATTTATACAAAACGATTTCAATTTCATGCTTGACAATCAT
Organism: Picea engelmannii; assembly: GCA_009831015.1. Taxonomy (NCBI): domain Eukaryota; kingdom Viridiplantae; phylum Streptophyta; class Pinopsida; order Pinales; family Pinaceae; genus Picea; species Picea engelmannii. The sequence continues at coordinate 103,404 of ML788642.1, forward strand.
GAAATTGAAATGGGTAAACGAGAATTTTATTGAAAAAATAAAACTCAAAACATAAAATGATCAATCAAGAAATTCTTCAAAAATCATAATCAAACTCTTAGCAGACAAAAGAGGAAGCTAATAAAATTTACTTTCCAAGTTTTTGTTTCAAAGACTGACGAAGCGATATGAATTGTTGGCTGCCAACATGCCCCCAACATGAATTTCAGTGGTCGATGGGTTGTCCCCAACATGACTCATAGAGGATGGAAGAAAGTCTCCAACATGACTGGTAGAGGTTGGTGATGTTTCTTCAATATGACTAGCAGTGAATAGACTCATTCCCCCATCATGAATTGTAACAACTGATTGTTCACTCCCAACATGACTAGTAGAGGCTAGTTGTAGATATCCAACTATTGGGCTCTAAAGATGTCCTAAAAACAACCTTTATTCATCAACCAAAGGTAGTCACTGGCACAAGCATTTTACTTGTCGCCTATGTAGGTTCTTACCTTCCATTTTCAATACCCAGCCTCCAGAGATGCAACACTTGTAAAGGAACAACAATCGTAAAGGGAACGAAAGTTGTTCTATTCAAAGGAACAACATGACCTACAAAAGGAACAACAAACGTAAAGGGAACAACAATTGTTCTATTCAAAGGAACATGATGACCTGCAAAAGGAACAACAATTAGAACAACAATCGTTACATTGGCGCCGAACTAATGTTGAATTAATTGCATTGTAGTATTTGCCCAACTATCTAATTTGTCAACCTGGGGTTCGTAAACTGACGAAGAACATGCAAAGTATATGCAAGATTGAAGCGAGACTAATCTAATCTAATGTTTGAGCTACAACTGAAATTGAATCATTAATCTAACACACGACTGAAATAGAATCATTAATCTAACACACGACTTGGGATTGAATTAATCTAGTTGCGTAAATGAAATTAATCTAGGAATGAGAAATTGCGTGAAGGAATTAATCTAGAAATGGAGAACTACATGAAGGAAAAGCAAGTACAACATGTGAAGAGTTAAATAACACAACAACATATGTGAGCTCATGCCAATGAAGCAATCTTCTATTACAATAACGAAATCAATCTTCATAAAAAAATAATAAAAGCATGAAAACCAAAACCATGAATCAAAGCTAAGAATCCCTTTCTCTTTCGAATCCTAATGACTACCATTAATGAGTACTCTAATTATCTACTTACAACTGATTGAATTCTAAGTGCTCCTAATTGAATCCTCATGAAGAGAGAGCACTCTCTTTTATACATGAGAGCCTTGAAGATAAGATAACCATGTCATTTTTACAGATCCACTTTTCTCTCAACCTATTTCCCATTATTACAAAATATAATCCCTTCAAATCCTCACACATATCTCTCATATATCTTGGATAATATATTCCAACCAAATCTCCATGATATTCTGCTTAGAATGGGCTTGAATTATCTCCTCAAATATTGAAATGGTGGAGGAAGTATTCAATAAGTCCTTTGAATTAATCCTTCACATATTCCTACACATTACAAAGCTCACACATATTTGAGATATATATGAAAACATGTCAATTTTCTAACATTTAATCACAAATTCCCTTTTAATACTAAAATGAATAAAGTGGAGAACAATAAGGTGAAACCCAAGTATATTTATGGAAATGATATCGTGAAAGGTTAATGGGGCGATGAAATGTGAAGAATGATGAAAGGAAAGATGGATGAAAATATGAAATTTCTAAGCCCCAACACCAACATGACTTGCAGAGGTTGGTGACTTGATTCCAATATGACTTGTAGTGACTAGACTTGCACTACCAACATGACTCGCAGAGGCCAATTACTTTCCACTAGCACGAATAGAAGAGGCTAGAGACATGATGCCAGTATGACTTGCGGTTGGTTGCATTCTCCCAGCATGACTAGAAAAGGTTAATTTCATATCTCTAACATGACTCACAAAGGTTAGTGATTTGATGCTAGTATGACTCAGTGACTAGACTTGTGCTCCCAACATGAATCATAGTGTCCAGTTTCTTTCCCCTAGCATGACTATCATAGGTTGGAGACTTGATGTCAGTATGACTTGAAGTGGATGGACTTGTGCCCCCAACATGACTCATAGAAGTTGGTTTCACTCCCAGCATGACTAGTAGAGGTTGGTTGTAGATATCCAACATGACTAGCAAAGGTTAGTGACCTAATTCTAGTATGACTTGTAGTGACTGGAGTTAAACTCCCAACATGACTTGCAGAGGTTTTTTTCATGTCTCCAATATGATTAGAAAAGGTTGGTGACTTATTCTTCTTACCCTTAATCTTCCTATCCCTTTTAGACTTATGGTTACTAGAAAACAAACTTTCACCAAAACAGGGAGAAGGAGGAGAAGTAGACTTCGTGGATGCAGAAGATAAAGGATCCACATATGTTCTATGTCCATGACACAAGGTCATTATCTAAGAAGCATCAAGAGAATTTAGGACATTTAGAGTGGTTAACAACCAAATTGGTAGTCCTACATTCAACTCATGAATGTTCAAAGCATCCATCAAGGGGGCACCATTTAATCAATGATCCAAAAGGGGCGGTACATACACAACCTAAGTCTAACTATACAAATCATCACTCCACTAAAATATCCCAAGAGAAACATCACAAACAAAATACTTCTTCAAAAACTTCAGCCTAGGTGAATAAGGTCTTGAGTCTAAAAAAATGAAAAAGTGGAAAGGGACCTTCTGGAAACTAGCATGGGTTGATCAAGTCACAAGACCAATGAAAGAAAGAGTGAGAAGCAATTACCTCGACCTCCACCTACCATCCCTACCTGGTGAAAGTAATAATTTCTTCACATGGAAGCCTCCATGGGTATTGATAGTGTGATATAATGTCTGCCTCAGGTACCATAGGAAACCCCCCACTGTCACCTCTAAGAAAACTAGGAAAATAAAATAAGGATACCATCTCATAGTCAACATCTGGGGGGTACAGTGTACATTCATGATCAAACATATGGGCAAGGTAACAAATCCCAAAGATTTGAAAGAACCACCTCTTAGGGAGGTATGGTCATTGTTGGACGTGCCATTTTGGATACAATTTTGAGGAAAATACTAAGTATGGATAAAATGTGCAAAACAAGAGGAAAGGGGAGAAACCAGGATCAAAGCATGTAGTAAAATCACACTTAGTAGGATATCAAGAAGATCAAGAAAATCAAGAATACCAAGAACATAAATCAAGGAGGAGAAAGACACCCAAGAAAAGAATTGTAACCAACTCATGATGAGTTCTCATAGGGATTTGAGCCCTAATCTCTTGTATAAATATGTAATGGGTCGGGAAGATTAGGGGTTGTTGATATTATTTTTGTTGTGTTTGGATAGTGTAGAGAATGAACATGATGAATCTTGTACTACAGAGGCTAGGTGGGATGGGTAGATATTATGATGAATCCATTGTAGAGTAGTGTGCAAGCTTGATATTGTTTCCTAAAGAAGAATAATAAAGAAACAATCAATTGTGGAAGTAGACTAGGGTTGGGTGAACCATGTAAACGTCTATGTTGAATGTTTGTTTATGTTATTCATTTCAAATTTGATTATGCATGGTTAAATCTAACTCTATTGATGATTTGATGTTGTGCAATCGATTAAATGGTTCAATAACTAAGTGATATGGTAAATTGCATCACAATTGTATGTATTAATCAATTAAGGATTAAATAGACTCTTAATATTGCGCACAATACATATAGTTTGTAATGAGTAATTTGATCGAATCACATTCTCTCACCACTATAGAAGCTTGGTTATTGTAGTCCCCATAGATACCTTGGGTGAGACATCACCTATCTGCAGGTGATGCGGAAGGGCCAATGTCTGAAGGTTTTTTTGGTTAAGTGACTTGAACCTAGGGTCTTACACCTGCATTTCAACAAATGGTTCCATTGTCGGGACCCATAACATGTAGTTGAGGGAATGTTTTGGAGGTCGACTAAGAAAGAAATATCAGAATGGCTAGAATATAAGGAACAATAATTCACCAAGAAGGAGAATAGAAACCCTTGGATGAAGGATGAACAATGGATGCAAAGATATGTGTATACTGAGATGCATGAGATATTCTTTGGAAAATTTCTGATTATCTTGACTAAATGGCTAGAAATATTAGTGGAGAATACTAGAAGATACTAATCAATTGCACCAAGGAGCTGGGCTTCTATGTTGGTAAGACTATTGAATTATGTAAGTAATAATACTTCCCAACCAGTTTATTTTTGGATGGATGTTATATTGAGGGGCTATCTTACATAATTCACAATCAATTGCACACAGTGGTATAGTGTTGTAGAATGACATTTATTTAAGGGTCCACGTGGAAGATTTATGAATTCATTGGGTACATGGATAAATATGTTGTTGTGTGATAAATGAACGATGACAATTAATTCTGATAGCTAAAGGACTTCACACACATAAGGGAATTGGGCTTGGCCATGAGATATTATGAAGGTAGGAGACAAGAAATGAATAAGGAAGGAGAGGATTGAGGATGAATAAAAACAAAGAAGGAATATCATAAGGAGAATATGAATTTGGGGTATTGTGTAGTGTAATAAAATACAAGTTGAAGAATGACGCTGAGAAGAGAGAGCAACACAACGAGTACCAAGAATCTTAAGCAGATGTCCATATTGTATAAGTGTCGTTGTATATAACGAGAAGAGGAGGATCCTCAACCAATCCTATTATAGAAGAATCGATAAGTAATATTCGGGTTGAATCCCGTGTCAAATCCACAACCCTGTGTGCATCACCCAGATCTGAAACCAGAATCGAAGACTTTCAAAATCCCTTGTAGTCAGTGGAGGAAGTCAAAATATTAGTAAGCATAGATTTTGGAAACAATGCATCGAGACAAAGTCAACCAGTATCACCAAGGGGAGGGATGACATGGAACAACATGGTAGGAGTGGATAATACACTAAGACTACTTGAGTTTCAAGGAATTGGTTCAAAGGACCCATAAGAACATCTCTTTGTATTTCAGACCATTTGGGTTGTGGAGAATTTCAATATGAGGCTACGAAGATCGTACAATTGACAACAACATTTGGAGGCCATGGACTAGTATGGTACATGAAGCTTGTAATACCCTGGTTTTGAGTCTCCATATTAAATAATGTGTTTTTTTCATTTAATGAAAGGACAAAGCACCCAAACAATTAAAGGAGGCTGGAGTGCCTAGGAAATGTAATTTTTTGATCATCATTAATAATAAAATACATCACTAGCTACTAGACAGACAAGGACACGATTTATAGAGGGATATGATTCCACAATAGAGGGGGCTTGAGGGGCTAAGTATTTATTTTATATTTTATTTACCCATTTTGGTTTTAATGGAGAATATCAGTAACATGAGCTTCTTGGGGGAAGGCCATGTGGTTTTTTAATTCCAAGAAATATATAAACCCATCTTTGGGATGTTTGGGGGTTCACACTCTTCATTTATGATCTATCTCCATTCACACTTTCACCATTCATCATTCTTCATTCATTTTGATCATGGATTGGAAAAGAAAAACGAATTGTGGGAGAGGATCCATTGTTTTTTCTAGTTGTAGTAATTGTTGTTGTATTCTAGAAATGAATTGATGTATGTATGCGTGAGATACATGGGCATGTGATAATTTTTCCTTACAGTTGTGAATCATGAGAGTTCCATCATGGAGATTCTCGATAGGATGCATTGGAGCCTTGGAAGGAGGTGGAAAATATGAGGGACTATGTGGTAGATAATGGGGTCCATTCTCTTGTGTTGTGCAGGCTGGAGAGAAGAGAGCTAGTGTACTTTGGATTATTGTGTGTTGAGAAACATGTGAGAGCTTGAGTGTTGACTAGCTTGTGCTAGCGGGGCCCTTTACTACACCAGGGTTCAATATGTAGACAGACTGAATAACTATCTAAAAGCTAATCAATTCTCTATACTACCCCAAACATACCAAAACTAATGTATATAAAGAAAAGAGAGAAGATATCGGGTAACTATACCTCTAATCCCACGTCTAGTGATGATCTCCTCGTGCTTGGAAGTTCCACTGACTGCACGCCTCCTCCCAGGGCTGACCTACATCCAAATATTGGCAAAACAAGAACTACAAGCATGATATTCCATATATGAGTTAGGGTTAGATATAAAATTTCAAGTATAAATCAATAAAAGTACTCAAGACACCATCATTTGGGAAAGAAAAATGTGATTCTTTTATTCATAATACAAAGATTATACCTTACAATCTGAGTCGGCCACTGTTCCATGAACCTGGTCCAGGCTCCTCTTTACCATGCTCCAAGTGTACCTTGTATGAACTTCTTATCTCAACCTTATGATCACTTCTATGTAAAGGAATGGGTTAAATGGAGGAAGAAGGGGTTGATGAGGGAATGCTGAGGCAATTTCTCACAAAAGGAAACAATATCTTGGGCAAGGAGGGGAAGTGAAATCGGGCAGAGTTTCACTTTTCTTATGATTAGATGTGAAATGAGACCCAAAAACCTCCTTTAATATGAAAAAAGGATGGTTATTCGGTTGGGTGATGGGCTATAGAAGGTGGATTAGTTGGGAAACTTCCACTAGCCCATCAATTTCAATGAATTCCTTGCAACTTTTTATTTTTTTCAACTTTTGCAAGTATACGCAGGTTGTAATGGTGCAACATGCGTATGAACGTGAGATATGATGGTGCAGGGTGCGTACATCTTCTAAGAAATGGTTTTTTAAGAAGAGCTTCTCAACAGTGCTTTGGAAAAATATGCAAGTAAGAGGGCCAAGGCCATGTATGCATGTGTAGGGAAATTTAGGGCTATAATAGCTTGGAAAGCTAAGTGACACCCTCAAACCATCCTTGTGGATTCATAGCCTTGGCTTAGGGGTGACATTTCTCTTGAGACTTGGAACAATAATGTCTACGGTTGGGTGGAACATCCTTGGTATGCAGCTAGTTGTTGAATCATTTTGTTAAATATAAGTGCTCTCGGTCATATGCTTCTATGCTTGTATATTTTTATTTTCGTTGTGTATTAAATTAATATCTCTTAGATATGTATATTTAATGTTCCTTCTTGTTTATTATTGTTGTGCATGGAATGTTTAAACAATATTTTATGTCATAGCATAAATATTGATTATTGCATGTGCTATTATGGTGTTCTTTCATTCTTCTCAATTAATTGAATGTTATCAGAAATTCGAAACCAATTTTGAAATGAAATTTTTGAAGTAGCATGGCCAAATCATGGTTGGTTGGGTATGTTACAAAGTTTGATAGCACTACACCAATATCCCAAGTGAGAAACTTAATGAAAATTACACAAGCATTGATGAAAGAATTCAAGAAACCAAAATGTGAGTCATAGTACATTACAAAGTTAAAATAAATCAAACAAGTGTAGAATGAATCATTATGGGACTTCGATCAGAGATTCAAGTAAGTTATGGGTATATTAACATTCCAAATCCATAGTCAACAACATATGGAATGGTTTATTGTGGGACTCTTGCCATGCATCCATGTCTTATTGATACAACAAAAACTTATGTCACGGCCTGAAGCCTTGAATATTGCAATGAAACTCGAAGCATATCCTGTCGAAGACAATTGGGGGATGGAACATGTCCAGACACAACTAGATGCCTTGACCACTCAATTGCCAGATGTTACAAAGGGGAAGGAGAAGCGAGAATAGATCTGGTGTATTGAGTGTAGGATTGGAATTCACCATAAAGTTGAATTATTGGCCTTTGTGTAGTACATGGTAGTGGGAGCATCGAATCCATTGCCAGGAGGAGGATATTGTGAGATATGTAAGAAATAGGGACACAATCCACTTGATTTTACATTACTGCAGAAATACCAGAGTACGCCAAGAAATTTATTCTACACATTTTGTAAGTCAGTAGGACATGAATACAAGGATTGTCACACATTTTATTTAATGAGGAAGCACACTTTAGACATGTACAAAATTCAATAGGAAAATGTTGCGACACAAGGAGGTCAGTATAATAATCAAAGAGGATTTAACCAAGGAAACTAAGGAGGATTTGGCATAGGTTGAGGCACATAAAATTTTGGAAGAGGAGGAAGAGGCCCAATAATATGTTATAATTGTAACCAACCAGGACACTTAGCTCATGATTTCTAGAACCCCTATACAACATGCACATATTGTCAAGCATTAGAGCATGCGATATAAGACTACGCTCAATTACTGGAAAAGTTGCAGGAAAGAGGGAATAAAAAATAGAACCCAAATTATAATTTTCAAAATGTATTAGCAAAGATACACGGCAAAGGACCAAAACTAGCAGTTTCTATGCATAGAGGAGCTAAAACACGGATTGATACAACTAGTGGGAGAAGGAAGGCTGAGAAATGGGTAAATAAATTAGTAGGGCCTTTGCCAACGTTATATCCATAGAAGGAAAAAGAGACCTATAAGTAGACAAGAAAGGATATATTGGGATCAAATTGGGTATCACCAACATCATCTACACCATCTATGGGTGACATACCTCCAATATTTGATCGTGCCATACCAGAAGGGCCACTAAAGAAAGCAAATAATTTGGGCATGTTTCTGAAGAGTGTTTAAGAGCTAATGAAGGATGAAAATGCATTGAATATTCTATGCAACATGATTGACCATTATGCAAAAGAAAGGACAATTCCTACCATACATAAGGTAATGAATCAATTACTATGCAATAAAAGAACCAACAGAGAGTTCAAACTAAGTGCGTAGATTGGGGAATATGACATGGACAACATGATTTTAGACTTGGGTTCTGATGTGAATGTGTTACCAAAACAATCTTGAGAAATGATAGGGAATACCAAGTTAATATGGTCCCATATCCAGTTAAGATTGAAAAATCAACACAAAATATTACTGATTGGCCGATTGACAGGGATACCTGTGAATATAGATGGAGTGTGTAGTATAGAAGATTTTGAATTTATCGAGATCGTGGATTATATCCAACCATATACAATGTTAATGGGATTAGAATGTGTCTTCGACAACCAAGAAATCATTAATTTGAAGAGGAGGTAAATGATCTTCAAATTAGGAGACTTAAAGATGATTGCACCATTAGATCCAAAAGAAGGAAAGAGATACATAGAGCTAGGAAAAGGGGATGAAATTGATAACTTGTATAAGATGACTGTGAGAATGGATGACTATATTAACCCCACCGAAAATGGTGTTCTAATTTGGAGGAACATTAGCTCATGTGCATGAGACTCAGAGGAAGGATTGGAACATTGGTAGAAAAGGATGCATGAAGTCTCAACAAGGCAGTATGCCCATATTACTTGATCATTGCGTTGGATTGGAATGGAGCTATGCGATCCACCCAAGTATGATGGATTGACACATATAGAAACATTTGTACATAATTTTTAGTTACAAATACTAGGAAACTAGATATTTTTTGCATTATATGTTGTTTTAAAGGCCACTCCATCCAGATGGTGGGCTACACATAAAGAAGGCATAGAAGACTCGAAACAGTGTAGAAGACTAATACAAGTTAGATTCGGTACCAATGTGGAACATGTCATGCATAAATATACCAAGGAAGGAAATTCAACAGATCTTGTCGCACAATCCGAAAATATATGTAGCGAGACACTGAAGAAAGAATGGAAACACAATTTTGTACATACATTGGAGACGATTCTAAAGAATTGATACTTGGAACTAGAGATGCAAATAGATACCGCAAACTGGGACTAAATGAATCAAAGGTTTAAGGTATCATTTACTTTTGATCATGAATATCCATTAGTAGATGCAGCGCTATAGGATATTAGACACAAAAGTGTCTCAGAAGAAGAGTCAATGGAGGTAATATTTGTATGTGGTGTGCATGACGCTTCTATAATAGTCCACCAATTATAGGAATGTTACAATGTTGGCCAAGAAGATCTGGATGAGGATGATCCCGAAATGTCCAAGTACCTGAAACACAACAGGAATGCATTTCAAATGGTCTAGAGCTTGAATCCACAACATATGCACCACCACTAAAGACGTGGAAAGTGAATATTGGGACATAGGAGAACCCAAAGTTTGCGTTGATAGGATATTATTGGAGCAATGAAACCGTAGAAAAGATAGAATACTTACTGCATGAATATCAAGATCTATTCCCAAATACATTTGTTAGAGATGAAATGGATAGTTGGTGAGTTAGGAGAAATGAAAATCCCTTTGAAACCAGGTGCTATGTTGAATTACTGAGAGGGGGAGTGAATCAATAATAGAGAAATTTAATCCTTTTTAACCATATAATGCAAGTGTTATATTAGTGTATCATTATCATCCAATAATTGCAGAGTAAATGAACAATGAACAAATGAACAATCATACACATACACAGTACACCAATGTTTTTACGTGGAAACCCAAAGCGGGAGAAAACCATAGAATGATTTTTCTAATATGTCTTGAAGAATCACATTCATTGGAAGCACCAACCTCCTTTGTTTTCCATCTTCAATTGGAAGGAGGCTCCAACCCCCTAGTTTCTCAGGCTACAACCTGAGTGAATATCCAACTCCCCAATTCTCTAGCTACAACCAGAAGGAGGCTACAACCCCCTATGTTCTCTGGCTACAACCGGAAGGTGGCTAAAACCACTTGTCCTTGACCCGTCCAACTGACCTAATATAGAAGTAGAATGATGGAACCACTATCACACTATCACTTTGATATATACTGCTATAAACCTGTACCAATCAACCTGCACCAAAAAACCTGTACCAATAACCTGAACCATGCATCAACCTATACCTCAACCTGTAATCAACCTGTACCATACACAAGTGCATAAACCATGCACCAAACTGTATCAACCAAATTATAATCAACCTGTACCATAAACAAGTGCATCAACCATGCACCAACCTGTACCTCAACCTGTACCATGAACACGTGCATCAACCATGCACAAAACCTATACAAATAACATGTCACAACAACCTGTCCAAACAACCTATCACAACAACCTGTCTCATCAATATTATCAACCAAATTAGATCTACTCACCAAGGAAACTCTCAAAGATGTGCATCAACCAAGCATAACACAACAACTCATAATCATCACCAAGATCAATATGTGCTTCTAATAATATTCAAATACAAGTATGCTACATCATCCATAAACCATGTGTCAACGATATTGATAAAAAGTGCCTCCAACCATGTACCAAGTATGTACCAATCATGTAACAACTACTCATCAACTATGACTCATCAAGATGTACCAACATCATCAACTATACACCTCATGGATGTGGCAACTCATCAACTACTTGTCTCAACCATGTACCCAACATGTACATCAACCAAAATCCCTCATCATTTTCATCATCCAAATCTGATTTGTAACTTTGTAATAGACCTGGTGTATATGATCACATACCTGCAAACCTTCCTTAAATTTAACAACAAGAGACTAACATTTTCATCAAACTTTACATTAGTCTCACATGACTAGTTTTGAATTAGTTAACAACCCTAACTTGAAATAATCATAACTATGTACCTGTAATGAATAAAGATTTGAAAATAGTACACAATGTTCCTCAGTGTGTTTTATGAAATTCCTCCATGTGTCACTACTTGGAACCTCTCAGAAAAGGAGTTATAGCAAAAATGGCATACCTTGTTGAATTCTGGCTTATTCTATAGAGAAAACTTGTAGAGTGTGCCCCGCACAAAATATTTGTTGTATGGATCCAAAAAATTTACACAGAATAACAGATACTTTACTCTTACCAACACATTTTTTCTTACTAAATTTGGATCTGTTATGAAGAAGTTATGATGTTTTTACCCGAAACACATGTTTTAGACTAGTTTCAGGACTAGCCACAAACACTATTTTCCATGGAGTGTAACTCCAAAAATAAAACGACCCATAAGATTAAATTCGTACCAAAGCTACTTGGATATGTTTTCTCAATGGCCTCCCAATTTCATGGTCTGAAGCATTCTATAAAAAAAATTATTGCGAAAATGGTGAGATGACCTGTAAATAACATACCTTAGAAAGCATTATCAAAATAATTTATCCTCCCTTGAATTTCAGACTTTTTTACTTCACCTTCTCTCTGAAATTCAGCATAGATATCCTTTGGTTACCTCATTCACTGATATATATTCAATATTCTCAAGTGTGATAGAAATGAGAGAGCCTTGCCTCTTATTTATACTCTCCAAGTAGCTTCCTTAGAAGCATCTTCTAGGCCACTTTGTCCACATAGTCACCTATGTCCAACTTTGCCCAAATTTCCACTTGTCCATGTATCCAATAGCTGCTTGACCACTTAACCCATTTTCCTCATTTTAGGGTTAACCTTCTTATAACCACTTTCCATAATTAGAAAGTTCTCCACTTACTTTATTATTTAAATAATCCTCCTTGACTTTGTCACTTCACTTTATTATTTAAATAATCCTCTTTGATTTTGTCACTTCACTTTATTATTTAAATAATCCTCATTGACTTTGTCACTTCACTTTATTATTTAAATAATCCTCTTTGACTTTGTCACTTTACTTTTTTATTTAAATAATTTCTTCTTTGCAAGCACTTTGACTTCTTTGACATTTTGGGGTTTCAAGCCAATCATATGAGGGTCCTTCAACTTCGTAAGGCCATAACTCTCAAACCGTGAGGAGTTAAGTGATGTTCCACATACCATCGGAAATGGAATGACATGTACTATCCATATAGAATAGTATTACTTGAAAATATATCAAAACACATACCATTATACATCCAACAAACTTGGGTCCATTACCCAAACCTTTGTGCTACCAGAATTCGCTACTGGAATTTCTCCAAGGGTTGACATAAATCACTAAGGGTTGACATAAATATACAATATCGGTCTCCAATGGTTGACATCAATGAAAACCAACAATCCATACCAACTTTCCATCAACCTAAGACAACTGTTTGACAATCTCCCCCTTTGGCATTGATGACAACACCAACATTGATGGCAACACTTAGTCATGATAACATTCATGATTATACTCCTCATCAATGTTTCTATCTCTCCCCCTTTGAAATCAATGGAAAAGGGTATCTCCCTTTGGGGTTTCTCCCCCTGACTGAACTCTCCTTGGGATGCTCCCCATGTCTACATGCCTTTGTCCTCTCTCTCCAAGAATTTATATCCTACCTCTGATAAATATCTCCTCCTTTGTCATCAATGACAACTGTATCTTTCCATATGGGGATGCTCCCCCTAACTGAATTTTCCTTGGGGATACTCCCCCTGATTGAACTCTTCCTGAGACTAATATCCCAACCTGAATTGTCCTATTTATGGTGCTTCCTCGGGTACATCTAAGACATATAATATAAGCATTCAAAAACATTCATTTTGGAGTAGAAATTACTCCGAGTCTCTGGAGAAGATACTCAAAGGCTTCCTGTTGAAGAAGTTTTGTAAAGATGTCTGTCACTTGTTCTTTTGTGCCCACATATTCAAATCTGATGTTCTTTTCTGCAACCTATTCCCGTAGAAAGTGATACTTGATTGGAATGTGCTTTTTCTTGGAATGCATCACCGGGTTCTTTGAGATACTGATGGTGCTTATATTATCACAATAGATTGGAATGAGCTTATCATACTCAACTTGTATATCTGCCAGATTTTGTTTCATCCATAGAACCTGTGTACAACATGTTTCTATTGCAATATAATCTTCCTCGATTGTAGATAAATATATTGATAATTGTTTCTTGCTTATCCATGATACTAAACACTCACCCAAGTAGAACTTTGCTCCACTGGTGCTTCACGGGACATCAATGCAACCTGCCCAATCTGCATCTGTGTAGTCAATAAGTGATAGATCCTTTCCTTTTAGATACCATAATCCAAACTCTTATGTTCCTTTGATATATTTGAAAATCCTCTTCACTACTAATACATGTGATTCCTTTGGTGCTTCTTGAAATCATGCCACATGTTCAACTACTTTCATTACATCTGTTCTGGATGTTGTCACATATAGTAAGCTACCAATCATTGAAATTTATTTCCTCTGGTTTGTAGAATTTGAATCATCATATTTTCTCAACTTGCAACTAGTTTTCATAGGAGTGGTAACTGGTTTTCAATCTTCCATTCCGAACCTCTTTATCATTTCGCTAATATACTTAGTTTGAGAAATAAAAATTCCTTGGTTTTTTTGACATATCTGAAGACCCAGAAAGAAGGATAGTTCTCCAAGTAATGACATTTCAAATTCATTTTGCATATCCTTTGCAAATTTTTGGCTTAACCTGTCATTATTACTTCCAAAAACAATATCATCAACATAAATTTCAATTAATAAAATACTACCTTGAGTTACCTTGATGTAGAGGTTGTTGTCTGCACTTCCTTTCCATAGTTCATAGGGAGTTTTTTCATTGTTGTTTCTAAGCATTATTTTGTTTTGAATGTGAACTTTTGTATGCACTACATGTGTCCAAAACATATCTGTCAATTTGGAATCCATTAGCATTGTTCAATCCATTTCTTGTGTAATTATCATCCATTATGATAATGTTCCTTTGTCTCTGAACCACTCTCTGAACCAATCTATGAATCCATGCTCTAGTCCACTTTCATATATCTGTCCAAACCTACTAAGTATTCTTACAAATCCATATTTTTCCATATTGTCCAAGAATCTACTTGTGCAACTGTCCATAATGCTGACCCATTTATCACTATACTATCATGAAGTCTTGATTAATCTATCAAACTGTACTTCTGCTAACTGTCTGCTTTGGAATTTTCTTCTCAAACTTTGCAATCTGCACGAAGGATGGTTCTTTGGTCTGTCACAGCTATCTCATAGACTCCCCTTGTCTAACATTCATAATACATGGGAGTATCTAATCCGCATGGCTCAAAACAATTCCTTCTCTGATGTGTATTCATCATTATCTTCATTGGTAGATTTATCATCTATTTGAGATCTGACTTCTTTCTTTCTATCTATGGATTCATCTTTCACTACAATACCTGAAAGTACAATCTCTTGAACATGTTCCTTATTTACTTGTCCTTATTTTATTTCATTTATTTTCCAAAACTTTCTATATCTGACATCCTTCTTTTTCTTTGTAGATTTTTCTTCATCTCGTTCTATTGCCAATCTTGCGATCTCTGGGACCTGGTCTTTGTTCACCTGTTCTTCCTATTTTATTATTCATACTTTCTTATATCTGATGTCGGTGTTCTCTTTCATGGAAGTATCAATCATGATTCTACAATCACGATCTATGTGTCCATAGTTATGACATTTGTAACATTCAATGTTACGTGGGGTCACATAGGAATTTCTTGCTTGAACATTTCTTTTATAATCCCTGCAATCTACAACCTTATGTCCAAAGTTAGTACAATACAAACAATGACCATAAAAGAAATTTGCATACCTGGGAGTGAATGATCTTCTTTGTGGTGCATTCCTTCTAAATTTCTTCCTTGACTGATTATGATCATGATTGAAGCTTCTTTGTGGCTTGAACATGGATGGTATTCTTAAGGATGTATATTTATTAGTTTTCTTAGATTATGGTTGACCATGATTCCTTCCTTTGATTAATTCTACATAACTCTTTCTATTTTCTTCATTATTCTTTTCTAGCAATGTAGAGTGTTTCTCTTCATTCTCTACAACTGATGTGGATGTTTATGTCTCTTCAATGTTCTTGTTGAGCTTGATGATTTTGAGTCTTAGAGTGACAACTTCATCTTCAAGATTCTCAACCTCTTCTTCTTTCTTCATTATCCGAGACTTCATGGCCTCTTCTGTTCTCTTTTCTTCTTGAAGTTGGATTTTCAATGTAATTATTTCTTCTTCCAGTCTTCTCTCTTCTTGACCAAACTCTTCCTCAAGTTGGTTTAAGTCATTGGTTATTTCCTTGAGATGATCCATCAATATATTTTCTCTCTTTTATGCTTCTTCTTTTTGTGCTTCTATGTTGGATTCTAAACATTTATTTTGATATTCTATAGTTTCTTCAATTCTTCTGGCCTCTTCTAGTTGAGCTCTTAAATTCTTGATGACCTGCTGATCTTTTTCAGAACCTTGAACACTTTCCTTTTTCTTCATCAATTCTTTTTTGGATGACTTGTTTTATTCTCTTTCTTTATTTAGATATTCAATTGTACTAGTCAATTTTTTTCTGTAATCAACTTCTGCTTCTTCATACTCTTCCTCTTCTGAATCTATCTGACATGATGAGCATCTTTCTTCTTGTTTTCTATATGCATCTTCTTTGGCATTTTCTGAATCTGTGATGGGTGAATAATATATGTCATGTAACTTATCCCAAAGTTCTTTGGCTGGTGAAAATTTACCAACCTTTTCTCTTACCGGATTAGGTAATCCTTCCCAAATGAAATCCATTTCTATTTTGCTATTCTTCTTCAATTCCTTCTTGACTACAGTCTTTTCCCTTTTTGAACTATCATATCCTGTAACAACTGATAGTCAAATATAATGTCCATGTGCCTGTAAAAACACTTTATTCTTTCTTATCCACATCTCATACTTAAAAACATTCTGACCATTAAACATTGGTACTCCATTCTTAGAATAATCCATGATCTCCTTCCAGTGGTTAAACTGTTTCCTGAAGGAACCTCACTTTGATACTAATTGTTGGATTACTGAGAGGGGCCGTGAATCAATAATAGAGAAATTTAATCCTTTTTAACCATTTAATGCAAGTGTTATATCATTGTATCATTACCATCCAATTATTGTAGAGTAAATAAACAATTAGCAAATGACCAATCATACACATACATAGTACACTAGTTTTTTTACATGGAAACCCAAAGCGATAGAAAACCACATAATATTTTTTTTATATGTCTTGAAGAATTACATTCATTGGAAGCACCAAATTCCTTTGTTTCCTAGCTGCAACTGGAAGGAGGCTCCAACCCCCTAGTTTCTCAGGCTACAACTTGAGGGAATCTCCAACTCCCCAATTCTCTAGCTACAACCAGAAGGAGGCTACAACCCCCTATGTTCTCCGACTACAACTGGAAGGTGGCTACAACCACCTGTCCTTTCCCCGTCTAGCCTCCCTAATGTAGAATTAGAATGATTGAACCACTGTCACACTATCACTGTGATATATACTGCTGCAAACTTGTACCAATCAACCTGCACCAAACAACCTGTACCAATAACCTGAACAATGCATCAACCATGCATCAACCTGTACCTCAACCTGTAATCAACCTGTACCATAAAAAATTTCATCAAACAAGAACCAACCTCTACCAACCAACCTATAATCAACATGTACCATAAACAAGTGCATCAACGATGCACAACCTATACCTCAACTTGTACCATGAACAAGTGCATCAACCATGCACCAAACCTGTACAAATAACATGTCACAACAACCTGTCCAAACAACCTATCTCATCAATATTATCAACCAAATTATATATACTCACCAAGATCAATCACTAGGACAAATCTCAAATATTTGCATCAACCAATCATAACACAACAACTCATAATCATCACCAAGATCAATATGTGCTTCTAATAATATACCAATACAAGTATGCTACATCATCCATAAACCATGTGTCAACAATACTACTAAAAGGTGCCTCCAACCATGTACCAAGTATGTACCTATTGACACGAAGTTAAATTTTTTACCCTTTAAAAATGAAACTTCATTTTTTTCTAGTCATGGAGCCGCCCTTAGTCTTAAAAATGAGTAAAAAATCTTTCGATTTTTTTTGGTTTCGAGATTTGGCTTTTCACGAGGTATGATTTTTAGTTAGCAACTCTAGAGTCCTGGTGCCGAAATCCCGAAAAGGATTTATATTAAAAGTAATAAAAAGGAAAAGAGAAAGAATGAGTGTTATAAGTCTCGACGCGCATTTCACAAAGTACCCTTTAGTCATGATTAATTAAACTCTTAAACACAATCAACAATTCATTTATCTTTCGCGATTCAGGTTTTCTTGTATCAAAGTGCTTTCAAAATGTCGACCCTCGAACGCCCGGTCCCTGTTTTTCCGAAAACAAGAAATTAATTACTAATTTTTATTAATTAAAACATTAATACAAGCGATTAACGCCTAAATTAATCCCATCGCGATTTCGCAATTCGGGGTTTGCTTATGACATACCTCTTGGGTACAGGATCCCCAAAATTTTGAAATGTGAAATCGCGAATTTTTAACAAAGTCTAGAACTAAATTAAGTTATTTTAAAACGAGATTAATAATGACTAAACTACTTTTCACGTTTCGCATTCTAGGATTTGTTGAAAGCAGTCCTTTCGAAACTCCAGTTTGATATCGCCGATATGCGACAGTATTAATAATGGACAAATGGAGATATTTTTGACATGAAGGCGTATCTCCAGGCGTATCTTCCTCATTAAAACATTAATTCCTTATCGCCCGTGACAGTATGCTCATCATAAGACAATATAAAGGCTAATAAACGTTTTGTAGTTCGAATTTCATTCTTGTTTTTTACAAACATGAGTGAGTTGCATTTATCTAGGCTTATATATTTTTCCTCTACAAACTGGTTTTCAGTCTAGCATGAACATTATGGCACCTAAAAAGGCACCTAAGAAAAGAGAAGAAGTAGCTGAAATCTCAAGCCCAGAAGGAGACGTTATATCTGATACTACACCACATGCCATTGATTCCATCAAATCCTGGAGGCAAATTTTCGAAACCTTGGACTATGAAATCAAGAATTTTCTTGATTATTTTGAAAACAAACTCCGAGACATAGTAGAGTCTGAACTTCACAAAGTAGCTATGTTCCCACGACTCGTGACATACAACGATATGATGAGTTGGTCTTTAGAGAGGACAGACGTGCAGACGAGAGGCATTTTGGACAACCAAGGGGTCGTCGTCGGCCCTTTCAGACCAGAGCTTATACAAGTAATGTACAAACTGTCTCCCAATTCTAAGTACATTTATATTAAAGAGTTTCTAAGTGAATTTCAAAGGAAAGAATGCACAGAGGAAGATCAAACATACCCCGACATAATCAAAGATTGGTGGAGACACCCAACAAAATTCACGGCCAATACCCATAGCGTTTATGCCACATCCTCATTGAATGAGTACATGGTCTATGTAGCTATGATGTTATGTAGAATTTTTGGGAAGAAAAGTCCTATCCACTTCCCTTTAGAATGGGTGCCCCTTTTACATGAAGCAACCAAAGGCTATAACTTCAATTGGAACAAGATTCTATCATATAACCTAGATAGGGAGGTTATAGAGTATCAAACCGCTAGATCCAGCAATCAACCAATAGACTTTTACATGTCCACATACATTATAAATGCTATATGTTTCACTGCTCCTTTCCCTTTGATGAATTGGAGTTGGAACCCAACCTGCACTAAACCTATTCATGAATATCATTCTAAGTTGTGGGAAGAAAATGCTAAGGATTATTTTTACGCAATTTGTCATTTCATGGTGATATCGGTGCATCAGATGTTGTATGGCTGTGCACCACCCCGTATTTCAGAGTCGTTCATAGGAAAACTCAAGGCGGTTTCCGATTGGTTTATTGAGGAT
The DNA here is from genome assembly GCA_009831015.1 of Picea engelmannii. Taxonomy (NCBI): domain Eukaryota; kingdom Viridiplantae; phylum Streptophyta; class Pinopsida; order Pinales; family Pinaceae; genus Picea; species Picea engelmannii. Next base: position 123,106 of record ML788642.1, read on the forward strand.
AATTTCTCCTATATCAGGGTTTTCAAATGTTCTATCCCTCCTCATGCACTTACGAAATTCCTCCCTGACAGACTGGTGTGAAGGGAGGTATCTCATCAGATAATAACAGGCGGTATTGGGATATAACTGAAGACAACTCAGAAATTTTTTTGGCCAGTATTTCCCGTACAGATTAGGAGGTTTTCGCTACTCAACTTGGGACATTCCAAGGTTGAAGCTGCAGCTCTAGAGGAGGTCAAGTTGGTGGATCTCGAACACACGAAACATGACCCTTATCAAATAGTGGGAAATCACATGGCTCACTGTGGCATGAAAGCATATGAACATGAGGAATCCCCTTGCTATGACATTTTCAAAGGGGCCAAATCCTATGAGGAGGTGTTAAACAGGGTATAGACATTACCATCCAAATTTCAAACTAGTTTTCCAACCTTCCAGAGACATAGACGAAGTGGTTTTCCCAAGGTAATGCAAGGAGAAGAAACAAAACCTCCCCTAGAACAAGAAAACACTCCCCCAGGTTTCATAAAGAAAGCACAGGATAAAGCAGACACCGAGGAAAATTCACAGGGGGGCAAAGGATCTTCATAAAACAAGGAAGTCTCAGAGATAGAGAATCCAGGAGAAGAAACAGAAAAAAAGTATGGGACACCTCCCGAGTCCAATAAGTGTACTCCCCCTTCATCATCTACTGTTCATATTGATACCCCCAAGACAATAGGGGAAATAAAATCCACAGAGTTGGGTAATCCCATTGCTTCCATGACCCCTTTACAGTCTACTTTTGGGCTCCCTCAGATAGGAGTCATATATGCTAGTGACCTCGACCCTGTCTCCAGAGAAGAAATACCTCCCTCTAATTACTTTTTCAGTAAAAAGAGGAAGGTTGTATTAAAGAAGGAGATGTATATGAGAGAAGGTGGTATGGTAAAGAAAAACAGGGTGCTGGTAGATGGGAAAAAATTGGAGGAGGGATATTTCGCTATAGAGGTAGCGGGCTCCATGGGAGCTCTGGAAAAAACAAATCTATTCACTATTGACAATATGAGAACAAGGTTGAAACAAAGAAACCATAGGATAGTCCAGTTTCAAAACCAACTAAAATATACCGAGAAAAATATCAAAGAAGAAATAAATAAAGGTCTAGAGCAGGCCAGAGCTGCCAACAAGCAATAAATTCAATCGCTTAAGTCAAGTCTAGATGAGATGAACAAGAAGATGCAGACTAGCCAAATACAGGTTATTTGGCAAGAAGAATCAGTAAGACAACTACAGGCTAAATTGAATTAAATGAAAGGCCAGGTTATAGATTTGAAATTTTTTCAGGACCAGTCACTGGAAATACATACGAAGATAGAAGTCGAGCAACAAAGATTAATCTCCCAAGTAGAGATTATTCAAAAATATTTTCAAGAAGTAAGCAATGCTCTTGATAATATTATTTTTAAAGAAAAAGAAGCTAAAGAAGAAAGGGCCACTTTCCAAAGGGCGGTTGTATGTTAAGAGAATGAAGAAGTATCGAAAAACCCAAAGCTATCTGTCATAGAGAAGATCAGAGGCGATATTCTGCTCAAAGTGTGGGAGGCCAATATAGCAGAAAACAAGAGAATAGCCAAGGAAATCAAAGAAGATTGCGAAGAAATATTTGATTTTTTGGACAAGGGATCATTAGGTATTGGGAGAGATAATTTCACTGGGCAATTAGGAAAAATAAACATTGTAATATGCTATTTGAATTTCAAAGAGGGTTTGAATGAAATGTAGATGGAAATTTCACAATTAAAGGAAATTGATGTTACCCTAATAGACAGGTGGTTGGTGAAGCCAAACTTAAAATTGCAATCAATTAATCTTTTTGGTAAGGGGATTGAATACCGACTTCCAAAAATTCAGAGAAAGTTTTATCTATTCGAAGCAAAGGATTTTCCAAAGCCTCCCATAAATTTTGAACACTTTCTTGAAAAATGTATTGAATGTATTAGGTTGAAAGAAGGAGACACTTCAATAAAACAATGATGTATCATTTTGAAAGCTTATATTATCCAGACGATAGTGGAATAAAAGATAATCATGCAAATGGTTGAGGTTTTCATTTTTGTAACTGTTTTCCCCTAGGAGTTAGGAAATCACCAACCATCAATCATTGGTGATATGGTATAAGTATAATTTCAGGAGACTAAAAGAGGGATTTTTATGGGCGCATTGTAAAGAAGAATTTGAAGATATTTTTGAATTAATACAAATACAGATTGAATATTCCAGATCTGGTCAAGTTTGAGTTATGTTCTTCTCTGTTGTTTCATATTTTTCACATGTCTTTTTTATGAATGCTTAATTGCAATTTAGTACAACCTCTATTGTGGTGATTAATTATTCTTGCAATTTAATCATTTACAACTTTTCCTCTGTATCGACTATCAGCAGGTACAGGGCCTATAAATGTTTTAGATTTCAATATCATATGCTTCATTAAGAGTTTTTCCTAACTATTTTCTTCCTCTGTCACAGAGTGAGATTCCTCTTTAATTGATGCCTCACCTTGTTCAATAGCTTTATGTTTTCTTTTCATTTCATGCATATTCCCTTTTCAAAATTTATCTCAGATACTGGAAAAGGCCTTTAGTTTCGTCATACTATTAATTCAAGGTTTTGGAGTTCTTCTTACATATTTTGAAACATAAATAGAAAACCCTAAAATAAAACACAAGAATTTATATTTTCAGTCTTTATCCCTCATGCCTGTACCAGTTACAAGACAACCCAATATCGAGCTTGGACTATCAGATCAAACGAGCATTGCCTTAAGTTTTTTTAACACCATCTTACATACAACAAATAACTGGGTTGAGTTAGAACGGTCATGGGTAGTAATTGAAAGGGATATTAGTATCCAAGAAAACTAGGAAGCTAGACAGAGACAATTAAAGAACCAACCACAGCCCTTTTTTGTATAATTGACTTTTCTACCTTTAACTTTCTCTATCTTTTCAGATGCCTTGACGGTATACTTTAGAGCCTTAAAGTATAAACTCAGGAACAACATCTTTTTGGTGTCGTTGCCGGGGAACGAAGAAACACAACTTTTTCCCTGGGAAGAACGACATTGACACTTTTTCTCTTTGATAGTGAACAAATATTGAAAACCTTATAAGGCTACATTTATCTTTCACTTGGTGACTCCATGGTAAATAAACTGGATTTAAAACGAAAGAATACTAGGAAAATCCCAGATGACAAACAAACTTCACCTGTTCCCAATATAGAAAAGTTTTTAAAATCAAGAAGATATATTAAACAAAATGTATCATCGACAAATAAGTTTTACCAACCTAAAATTACAGAGTCGAATACTAGAGGTCAATTTGAAGGATCGAATACCCCACCTCCTTGCGGGGAATTACCTGCCGATAGGATTGTAACCCTTGAGCCTGGTTTGGTCTCACCTGATTTTAAAACTGATATTTTCCCAACCATTTCTTTCACCAATAGAGGTATAAGATCCACCTCACTTCCTGCTTCGATTGACACCTCTTTACTTCACAAAGTTCACTTTCCTATCTCTCAGAATTCTTACGATCATCCTATTTTTCTTGACACGACTCCTATTGATTCTCCTTTATATTCACCCTGTGAGTCTGAAGAAACTAGTCCACTTTTCCCTAGTTCCCCTTCCTCAAGCTTCCTATCCATTGATAACCAATTTCTAGAAACCCTTCCTTATAGTCTCCAAGCATCAACCTCTAAATCATCAATGGATGTGGTAGGAGGAGGCACTACTGGAGGTGGTGCTGGAGGAGGAGGAGCAGGCGGCGAAGTACCAACCCCTCAAATATTTGCAAAGTTAGCTGCCAGATATGCTCCTTTGGTTCTCCTAGTTCCCCTCCATGAATTACCTGAAAACTACATGAAGAATCTGCCAAAATTCACAGGAGAGGGTGATTTGACTGTAGCTGAACACATTAATTTATTTGACCAATTCACTGACATCCTTGGACTCGAACATGAAGATGTCTACTCAAGACTCTTCGTTCAAAATTTTGAAGGTTAGGTAAGAACCTGGTTCTGAGGTCTAGCAACAGTATCTATACCGTCATATGAGGAACTTGGAAATGGTTTTATTAGACAGTGGGGGGGAAGGAAAGACCATATCTTTTATCTAAATGAATTTGGGGCTCTAAGAAAGAAAAACTTTGAATCAGTTCTGAAGTTTACCCAAAGGTTTAATAAACTGGATAATAAGATTCCAGTCGAGGTCAAACCCTCCCAACCCACAGTGAAAGTAACCTTCGTTGGAGATTTTGACCCTGATTTCACCCTCTTATTGAGGGAGAGGAGATATGTAGACCTCACTAAAATGCAAGATGATGCCTTAGAAATTGAATCAAACATGATGGCATCAGGAAAGATGAAAACCAAATTTGAGACTGGATACAAAGAAACTAGAAGATATAGAGAACAAGGGGGACCCTTTGGATCAGGAAGATCTTTGGAAGAAAAAATGGACGACATGGTGAGAATCATCAAAGAACTGTCAAATAAGATATCAAGAATGGAACTAGATCAAGCGAAGAATGAGAATTTTCCCAAAAAGGATTTCAAAAGGAATCCTAACCCTCAAAATCCACCAAGACAAATTAAGAATGAGGATAAAAAAATCCAAACCCCTTTTAAAAGAGAAAAGTTTATAGAAGGAGAAGATGTAGAAGATTTTGAGGAACTAGAAGAAGACATAAACAATCTTGGCGATGACTGCCTGGAATGTTTTTTAACGAGGAAAGATTATGAAAAATATGCAACTACAAAACATAGATTTGAGAATAACAAGAAAAACCATATTATGAAATATTCAACCTTTAATGGAATCTCAGACGATATAATGGCTGAACTCCACCAAAAGTACAATCTAAGGCCTAGAAACAAGAGCCTCACAACTCTCCCAGTGAAAAATATTTTGTCGAGGGGCGAAATAGACAAGTCAATTTCAAAAAATGCTAAAAAACAGTCTATAAGAACTAAGACCGTTGACACACAGCCTACTAAGACAAAGTCAACATATACACCGGCTGTAAACACATAGAAAGTAGAGGTTCCTGCAACTGAAACGAAAACCTCACAACAAAGGAAAGATGAAAAGAAGGGCTTAGAAACCCAAACCATAGAGATCGACAAAAAAATAGGAAGCTTTAATCTTGAAAATGAAATAAATAAAATCAAAATCCCTATACCCCTTGTCGAACTAGCAAAAAATCCAATTTACAGAAAACAAATCGCAAAATTAATCAATTTTTTAGAAAACGAAAGCCAGGTCGATGTTATAAATTTAGAAGATGACAATCCTAACATAATTTTCAGCCCACATTTCGAAGGTGCCAAAGGCACCATTACCCCTTTCTATATCACTATGACTGTGCACGATCACCTGCTCCATAATTGCATGTTAGATCCTGGAGCCTCTCACAATGTAATTCCTAAAGCCATTATGGATAGACTTGGTCTTGAAATCACCATACCTTATGGAGATTTATATTCATTCGATTCAAGAAAAGTTAAGTGTATAGGCATGATAAAATATTTAGTCGTTAATCTTGCACATATACCTGCGAAAGGCATTCTAATGGATGTGGTTGTCACTGATATACCTCTGAAGTATGGCATGCTATTATCCAGGTCATGGGGTGCTAAACTTGGAGGATCCCTCCAACTCAAGATTGGCGTATTCCACGATCCCATTCTTTGGAGGATAGTTCATGCGCTTGTACAGAGAAACCAGGTTAGCATTCATGGTAAGTGACCCACATAACCCAAATAACTACCCTATTTATATAGCTGATCAAGATTTAGGCAATTTTATTTTATCTATTGATGACAATATTGATGTATGTATAGAGGAAAGTTGTACAGAAAATAAAAAGAAAAAGAACAAATAAAACAAGATGTATATAGCACTGGTGTCTGGAAAATGTTTTTTGATGGTGCCTCATCTTATTTTGGAGCAAGGGTTGGAGTTCTCTTTGTGGCATCTGGTGACAAATTTTTTATCCCTTTCTCTTATAGGTTACAGTGGAACATTGACCACACTAATAATGTATGCAAGTATGAAGCCTTGGTGCTAGCATTAGAAGATGCCAAGAGAATGAAAATTAAAAACTTGGAATTCTTTGGCGATGCAGAACTAATCATGAAACAGGTAAATCATCAATACCAGGCCAAACATCCCAGGTTAAGGTCTTATCAAAATTGTGTTTGGGATCTGATCGAAAACTTTTAATCCTCTTTCAATGTTCACTATATTCCAAGAACATAAAATCAACAGGCAGATGCATTATCCAAAGTAGCTTCAACGTTCACACCTCCCACTGCTTTCAAACTAAAATACCATATACTAATGAGACATAGGCCTTCCATACCAAATAACATACAACATTGGAATGTTTTTGAGGACGATGAACAACTTTGGAAATTTTTAGAGACAAAGAAAACCAGAATGACCCTATTTGGATCATGCAGGAAGGTGAAGATCCCCAAGAGTTCCAAGATAAAATTGCTAACCACCGGATGCTTGTTTTAAAAAATAATCAGATACCTAAGGGTTTGATCCCCTTAGAAAGACTATTTAATCATGATGACATCCATTTGAAGTCTACCTTAGAGCCTCAGCCAGGGGAGGTCGAGGATTGCGATATAAGTTCCAAAGAAAATCCTAGGTTGGTGAAATTATCCAAATATTTGTGTCCCGAAATCAAAAGTAAGTATGTTGAGTTGCTTAAACAATATAAAGATGTTTTCGCTTGGTCTTATGACGAATTGAGAACTTATGACACTACTATAATGGAACATAAAATTCCTCTCAAACCAGGTGTCAAACCTTTTAAGAAAAAACTCAGGCAGATTAACCCTATCCTACTACCGATAATAGAAAAAGAAGTCAAAAAACTCATGGACACTAAAATCATTGTCCCACTGAGATACTCTAAGTGGGTAGCCAATTTAGTCTCAGAGAGAAAGAAAAATGGTGAGATCAGACTGTGTGTAGATTTTAGAAACCTGAACCGATCATCACTTAAGGACAATTATCCATTACCTAAGATGGATCATGTTTTAGAAAAAGTAGTTGGAGCTAACAAAATTTCTATGATTGATGGTTTTTTAGGTTACAATCAAATTACAGTACATCAAGATGACAAAGAAAAAACTGTGTTCACTACCCCTTGGGGTACCTTTATGTATGACAAAATTCATTTTGGTTTAATGAATGCTGGGAAAACTTTCCAATGAGCCATGGATATCTCTTTCATGGGAGAAAGGGATAAGTTCATCGTTACCTATCTTGATGGATTGACTATTTTCTCTAAATCTGATGCAGAACATCTAACACAACTCAAACAAACTTTCGAGAAATGTCGCAAATTCGGTTTGTCACTTAACCCCAAGAAATCCCATTGCGCAATGAAAGAAGGTAAAATATTGGGTCATATCATGTCTAGAGATAGAATCAAAATCGATCGCAAAAGAATCGAGGTGATAGATACCATAAATATTCCTAGAAATGTAAAAGAAATTTAGTCTTTTTTAGGAAAAATAAACTTCTTGAGATTATTCATCCCTAACTTTGCCGAAATTGTAAAACTAATTACAGATATGCTTAAAAAGAACAATGAGGTGAAGTGGACAAACAAAGCCAAAGCATCGTTTCAACGTATCAAGAAATTAATAAGCGAAGCACCAATCCTGACAAGCCCAGATTATACAAAAGAGTTTTTGATTTTTTCTTTTGCCTCTGAACATACAATCACAGTTGTATTGTTATAGGAAAATGAGGAAGGTTTTGAGCGGCCTATTGCATTTTTTAGTAGAAGTCTCTAAGACGCTGAGATGAAATATGACATATTGGAAAACAAGCTTATGCAATGGTAAAAGATCTCAAGTCTTTCAGAACCTACGTATTGCACTCTAAGATCATTGCTTACGTGCCTTCAAGTTCTGTTAAAGATATACTGGTGCAGTCGGACAATGACGGAAGAAGAGGTAGGTGGCTGGTTAAAATTCAGGAATTCGACCTGGAAGTCAAACCAACTAAAATTATCAAAGGTCAGGGTTTGGCCAAATTTCTAGCCGAATCAAATTTAAAAGAACTTGGGATAAATCAACAACAAGAGAACGAGGGATTTCTAGAAATAGATGAGCTTGACGTCACTGCACCCACAACTGAGATTCAAGACAAGTTATCTACTTCAGCCTGGTATCGCGATATCATTTCTTACCTACTGACCCTTCAATGTCCCATTGAGTTAACCCCATCTAAAACTAGGACACTAAAGTTACACACTGTAAAATATTGTATCATAGATGGTAAATTTTATTGGAAAGACCCCCTAGGTTTCCTACTGAGCTTCTTAGTCAAGACTAAAACAGAAAGGGTTATAGATGAATTCCATGTGGGAGTGTGCGGAGGACACCATGATTGGCGGGAAACGACTTATAAAATATTAAGAGTTGGGTATTACTAGCCTAAATTATTCACAGATGTGAACACTAAAGTTCGAACTTGTACTCCTTGTTAGTTGTTTACAGGCAAGCAGAAAGTTTGAGCTTTACCTTTAGTTACGGTTAAAACCGAAGCTCCATTTCAGAAATGGGGTCTTGATTTCATTGGAGAAATGCATCCACACTCTAGCGCACAAAACAAGTGGATTATAATGACGACCGACTATTTCACTAAATGGGTGGAAGCTATTCCCATGAGAAATGCAACTGACTCAGTAGTAATCAGTTTCCTAGAAGAAAATATTTCATCCAGGTTTGGCTGTCCCCGAAAGATAGTCATTGATAATGCCCAAGCATTTAAGTCAATGGCCATGATAAGCTTTTGCCAAAAATACAATATCATACTAGGACACTCCACAACTTACTATCCATAGGGTAATGGTCTAGCTGAATCGTCTAATAAAAGTATGATTACCATGATAAAAAAGGTTTTGACTGAAAACAAGAAAGCATGGCATATCCATTTAAAATATTCTCTATGGCCTAACATGATAAGTACCAAAAGATCAATTGGGATTTCCCCTTTTTAGATGGTATATGGCACTAATGTCATTTTACCAGTAAATCTTGCTCTGCCCGTAATGAAACTTTGGCAAGATTCAAATGAAGAACCCAATGACGTTACCAGGAGAATAAACCAGCTAGTTGAATTTTAACAAAATAGGGCTAAAGTAAATGAAAGGTTATAGAGATATCAGGATAACATGAAGGCCTTATTCGATCAAAAAGATAAAGATAGAGATTTCCTCCCTGGCGATCTGGTCCTAAAATGGGAAGCCAGGAAATAAGGCACTGGTAAACATGGCAAGTTTGATTTGATCTGGTTCGACCCATATAAGATTTCGGCTTCTGAGGGAAAAAATGGTTTTTCATTAGAAAATCTCGATGGAGACATTCTCAATGCCCCTATAAATGGGCGGCACCTTAAATTCTTCATGCAGTAATGTGTTTCTGCACTCTCATAGTACATATCGGTTTGTTTTCATGCTTACTTTATGGTTCCATTTCTTTCGGTAAGTTTTTTATTTAAAAATAAAAATAAAAAAATAAATAATAATAGTAATAATTTTAATTTTGATTCATGAGATTTCCTCACAATTAGTATGGTATCTATTTCCCAGGAAATTTTCTCACGAACCAAGAGACTAGAGATGCTAAAAAGGTGATAGGCACAAATATATGTATTAAATATATTCCAGTGAAAAAGGTAATAAATCAATAGCCCTTTTGTCTGGCAACATAGGAGTTACCAAGGTATGAGATTCTTCTCTGAAAATTTAGGCTAAATTACCCTAAAAGATACAAATGAATAAGTCGTTAGTTCAATTGATGTTAATATTATCACTGAAATTTTCTAATAAGGAAGCGAAAAAGAAAGAGGGGACTTAAGGAAAAGTTATAAAAGCTAACTAAGAAAATCTTTAAGAATGGTCATGTGTGCAATAGTTTTTCTGAAGCCCCTTACCTTCCCCTTAGTCATGGTAAATCTGACTTCTCGCTTGACCCTGGCGGTTTTATCATAAGTTCCTTGAGAAAAGAAAGGTCTCACTTTGGTTCTGAAAATTCTCAAACAAACCTTCAAAAACGAGAATAGGTTGAGCTTATAGTTCTTTAACTTTAGCTGAACTAGAAGTATGTCTAGCATAATCCTAACCTTATTAGATTTCCTAACAGGAATAAACTGATTGGTTTTTCTCAAGGAAATTCCTTAAAAAGATGTCAAGAAGTTTCCCTTAAGAATTTCCCTGAAGCCCATGATGTTTGAAGGCAAGAAAGAAGATTAGCCCAGAGCTATTTAAGTGAGTTGACAGGCCTCTGTTGTTAAAAAATTCAAGCAGATATCTTCGCGAGTATATTACATACTGATTGATTGCCCCCACTTCATATTAAAAATTATATATAGACATATGGTGAAAGGAAATTCAATATTGATTGCCCCCATCTAGTCCGAAGAGATGAATAAAGGAAATTCATTATATTGATTGCCCTTATATCAACATTTAAATGCTAGAAAACAATGAAGTGGTGAAAAGAAATTCAATATGGGAAGTCTGATAACTTCACTGCGGTATTGAACAAGCTCGCTAGAAGTGAAGCAATATCCTTATATCTGATAAGGTTTTTATACATGAATTACAAGACGCTCTGGTAACTTTTGTTCTTTCGGCTGGATTCACATTATAGGTTTCCGGGATCCCCTAATTTGACACATAGAAATTACTTTACCTTGATGCAAACAGAATTAGGTGAAACCTAGTAGAATGGTTAATTCGGTTTTGATTATCTTACATATGTTGGATCATGTTGTCATTGATGCCAATGGTTTGATTGATTGATGTCAAGTGATTGATTGATGTTAAAGGATTGATTGATTGATTATTGATGTAATATAATATGTATTGTCCTTGATGAGAATGCATAGATGAAGAT